>OZ012667.1:64352442-64957336 GCA_963942505.1 Lordithon lunulatus
TTTTTGGAATTTTTACCTCATATTCCAACGTTTTGACGTTCCGCGGAGACTTTACACGTATTTTTCGACCAGATTTGACGATATTTTTAAAATTTCATGTCAATTTCTTGGTCCATGTACCTATACCTTATGGTTTTTAGGTGTTCAGAAATCTTCAATTTTCGACCAAAAAAGCGTGAAATTCTTGGAATTTTTACCCTCATATTCCAACGTTTTGACGTTCCGCGTAGACTTTACACGTATTTTCGACCAGATTTTGACGATATTTTTAAAATTTCATGTCAATTTCTTGGTCCATGTACCTATACCTTATGGTTTTTAGGTGTTCAGAAATCTTCAATTTTCGACCAAAAAGCGTGAAATTCTTGGAATTTTTACCTTCATATTCCAACGTTTTGACGTTCCGCGTAGACTTTACACGTATTTTCGACCAGATTTGACGATATTTTTAAAATTTCATGTCAATTTCTTGGTCCATGTACCTATACCTTATGGTTTTTAGGTGTTCAGAAATCTTCAATTTTCGAACCAAAAAGCGTGAAATTCTTGGAATTTTTACCGTCATATTCCAACGTTTTTGACGTTCCGCGGAGACTTTACACGTATTTTCGACCAGATTTGACGATATTTTTAAAATTTCATGTCAATTTCTTGGTCCATGTACCTATACCTTATGGTTTTTAGGTGTTCAGAAATCTTCAATTTTCGACCAAAAAGCGTGAAATTCTTGGAATTTTTACCTCATATTCCAACGTTTTGACGTTCCGCGTAGACTTTACACGTATTTTCGACCAGATTTTGACGATATTTTTAAAATTTCAATGTCAATTTCTTGGTCCATGTACCTATACCTTATGGTTTTTAGGTGTTCAGAAATCTTCAATTTTCGACCAAAAAGCGTGAAATTCTTGGAATTTTTACCTCATATTCCAACGTTTTGACGTTCCGCGTAGACTTTACACGTATTTTCGACCAGATTTGACGATATTTTTAAAATTTCATGTCAATTTCTTGGTCCATGTACCTATACCTTATGGTTTTTAGGTGTTCAGAAATCTTCAATTTTCGACCAAAAAGCGTGAAATTCTTGGAATTTTTACCATCATATTCCAAACGTTTTGACGTTCCGCGTAGACTTTACACGTATTTTCGACCAGATTTGACGATATTTTTAAAATTTCATGTCAATTTCTTGGTCCATGTACCTATACCTTATGGTTTTTAGGTGTTCAGAAATCTTCAATTTTCGACCAAAAAGCGTGAAATTCTTGGAATTTTTTACCTCATATTCCAACGTTTTGACGTTCCGCGGAGACTTTACACGTATTTTCGACCAGATTTGACGATATTTTTAAAATTTCATGTCAATTTCTTGGTCCACTGTACCTATACCTTATGGTTTTTAGGTGTTCAGAAATCTTCAATTTTCGACCAAAAAGCGTGAAATTCTTGGAATTTTTACCTCATATTCCAAACGTTTTGACGTTCCGCGTAGACTTTACACGTATTTTCGACCAGATTTGACGATATTTTTAAAATTTCATGTCAATTTCTTGGTCCATGTACCTATACCTTATGGTTTTTAGGTGTTCAGAAATCTTCAATTTTCGACCAAAAAAGCGTGAAATTCTTGGAATTTTTACCTCATATTCCAACGTTTTGACGTTCCGCGTAGACTTTACACGTATTTTCGACCAGATTTGACGATATTTTTAAAATTTCATGTCAATTTCTTGGTCCATGTACCTATACCTTATGGTTTTTAGGTGTTCAGAAATCTTCAATTTTCGACCAAAAAGCGTGAAATTCTTGGAATTTTTACCCTCATATTCCAACGTTTTGACGTTCCGCGGAGACTTTACACGTATTTTCGACCAGATTTGACGATATTTTTAAAATTTCATGTCAATTTCTTGGTCCATGTACCTTATGGTTTTTAGGTGTTCAGAAATCTTCAATTTTCGACCAAAAAGCGTGAAATTCTTGGGATTTTTACCTCATATTCCAACGTTTTGACGTTCCGCGGAGGACTTTACACGTATTTTCAACTAGATTTGGAGATATTTTTAAAATTTCATGTCAATTTCTTGGTCCATGTACCTATACCTTATGGTTTTTAGGTGTTCAGAAATCTTCAATTTTCGACCAAAAAGCGTGAAATTCTTGGAATTTTTACCTCATATTCCAACGTTTTGAAGTTCCGCGTAGACTTTACACGTATTTTCGACCAGATTTGGAGATATTTTTAAAATTTCATGTCAATTTCTTGGTCCATGTACCTATACCTTATGGTTTTTAGGTGTTGAGAAATCTTCAATTTTCGACCAAAAAGCGTGAAATTCTTGGGATTTTTACCTCATATTCCAACGTTTTGACGTTCCGCGTAGACTTTACACGTATTTTCAACTAGATTTGGAGATATTTTTAAAATTTCATGTCAATTTCTTGGTCCATGTACCTTATGGTTTTTAGGTGTTCAGAAATCTTCAATTTTCGACCAAAAAGCGTGAAATTCTTGGAATTTTTACCTCATATTCCAACGTTTTGAAGTTCCGCGTAGACTTTACACGTATTTTCGACCAGATTTGGAGATATTTTTAAAATTTCATGTCAATTTCTTGGTCCATGTACCTATACCTTATGGTTTTTAGGTGTTGAGAAATCTTCAATTTTCGACCAAAAAGCGTGAAATTCTTGGGATTTTTACCTCATATTCCAACGTTTTGACGTTCCGCGTAGACTTTACACGTATTTTCGACCAGATTTGACGATATTTTTAAAATTTCATGTCAATTTCTTGGTCCATGTACCTATACCTTATGGTTTTTAGGTGTTCAGAAATCTTCAATTTTCGACCAAAAAGCGTGAAATTCTTGGAATTTTTACCTCATATTCCAACGTTTTGACGTTCCGCGTAGACTTTACACGTATTTTCAACTAGATTTGGAGATATTTTTAAAATTTCATGTCAATTTCTTGGTCCATGTACCTATACCTTATGGTTTTTAGGTGTACCAATAATGGACCAAGAAATTGACATGAAATTTTAAAAATATCTCCAAATCTGGTCGAAAATACGTGTAAAGTCTACGCGGAACGTCAAAACGTTGGAATATGAGGTAAAAATCCCAAGAATTTCACGCTTTTTGGTCGAAAATTGAAGATTTCTGAACACTTTACAACCAGAAGGGGGGAGTACATGATCATGAAATTTAAAAAAATCGTCAAATTAGGTCGAAAATGCGTTTAAAGTCTCCGCAGAACGTCAAAACATTGGAATATGAAGTAAAAATCCCACGAATTTCACGCTTTTTGGTCGAAAATTGAAAATTTCTGAACATTTTACAACCAGAAGGGGGGAAGTACATGGATCATGAAATTTTAAAAAATCGTCAAATTAGGTCGAAAATGCGTTTAAAGTCAAAAGAACGTCAAAACGTTGGAATATGAAGTAAAAATCCAAAGAATTTCACGCTTTTTGGTCGAAAATTGAAGATTTTACAACCAGAAGAAGGGAGTACATGAAAGGTCAAAAAACTTAAAAAATATCAAAAATGTGAAAAAATTTCAAAACTGTCAAAAATGTGAAAAATTTCAAAAATGTCAAAAAATTTCAAAAATGTGAAAAATGTCAAAAAACTTCAAAAATGTCAAAAATGTGAAGAAATTTAAAAAATGTGAAAAATGTCAAAAAAGTGAAAAAACTTCAAAAACGTGAAAAATGACAAAAAACTTCGAAAATGTGAAAAATGTAAAAAAAACTTCAAAAATGTCTACAATGTGAAAAAATTTCAAAAATGTGAAAAATGTGAAAAAATTTCAAAAATGTGAAAAAATTTCAAAAATGTCAAAAAACTTCAAAAATGTCCAAAATGTGAAAAAATGTTAAAAAATATGAAAAATGTGAAAAAATTTCAAAAATGTCAAAAAACTTAAAAAATGTCTAAAATGTAAAAAAAATTCAAAAATGTCAAAAACGTCAAAAATGTAAAAAATGTCAAAAAAACTTCTAAAATGTCAAAAATGTGAATAATGTCAAAAAACTTCAAAAATGTGAAAAAATTTCAAAAATGTGAAAAAACTTCAAAAATGTTAAAAAACTTCAAAAATGTCAAAAATGTGAAAAAATGTCAAAAATGTGAAAAAATTAAAAAAATGTGAAAAATGTGAAAAAATTTCAAAAATGTCAAAAAAACTTCAAAAATGTCAAGAATGTGAAAAAATTTCAAAAATGTGAAAAAATTTCAAAAATGTCAAAAAACTTCAAATATGTCCAAAATGTGAAAAAATGTGAAAAAATTTCAAAAATGTCAAAAAACTTCAAAAATGTCAAAAATGTAAAAAAATTTCAAAAATGTCAAAAATGTGAAAAAATTTCAAAAATGTCAAAAACGTGAAAAATGTCAAAAATGTCAAAAAAACTTCTAAAATGTCAAAAATGTGAATAATGTCAAAAAACTTCAAAAATGTGAAAAAATTTCAAAAATGTGAAAAAACTTCAAAAATGTCAAAAATGTAAAAAAAATTCAAAAATGTCAAAAACGTCAAAAATGTAAAAAATGTCAAAAAAACTTCTAAAATGTCAAAAATGTGAATAATGTCAAAAAACTTCAAAAACTGCAAAAATGTGAAAAAATTTAAAAAATGTGAAAAATGTGAAAAAATTTCAAAAAAACTTCTAAAATGTCAAAAATGTGAAAAAATTTCAAAAATGTCAAAAAACTTCTAAAATGTCAAAAATGTAAAAAAAGGTGAAAAATGTGGAAAAATTTCAAAAAACTTATAAAATGTCAAAAATGTAAAAAAATTTCAAAAATGTCAAAAATGTGAAAAAATTTCAAAAATGTGAAAAATGTCAAAAAATTTCAAAAAATTAAAAAAATTAAAAAAATGTGAAAAATTTTCAAAAATGTGAAAAATGTCAAAAAACTTCAAAAATGTCAAAAATGTGAAAAAAATTCAAAAATGTCTAAAATGTGAAAAAATTTCAAAAATATCAGGGAGTACATGGGTCAAGAAATTTTAAAAAATCGTCAAATTAGGTCGAAAATGCGTGTAAATTATCCGCATACCGTCAAAAATATTTAATACATTGGAATATGGTGTAAAAATTCCAAGAATTTCACGCTTTTTGGTCGAAAATTGAAGATTTCTGAACATTTTACAACCAGAAGGGGGGAGTACATGGGTCAAGGAATTTGCATAAATCGTCAAATTAGGTCGAAAATGCGTGTAAATTCTACGCAGAACGTCAAAACATTGGAATATGGTGTAAAAATTCCAAGAATTTCATGCTCTTTGGTCGAAAAATTAAGATTTTAAAAAAATATACAACCAGAAGGTTCAAGAATTTAAAATAAAAAAATATTTAATTTTAATTTTTTTTAACATATTAGAAATATTCATTTTCACTCGTTGTAATTTGTGTGTAATTAAATTTTAAACTATTAATAAATGTCTATGACTTTAGGTTACAGAATACTGGCACATGAACAAGATACAGACATACAGGTGTGTGTGTGTGTGTATTTCTTCGAAACTACAAATACGCATTTTGAATATGTAGTCATGGCTGTATTATATAATAAGTTTAAAATATTTTTTGACGTAGATTTAAAATTATTATTTATGTTATCGTTTAGATAAACCATAATGGCATATGCACATTATATTTAGGTTACGTGAACTTAGCTGACCCACATACCCATTAAACCATGATTGCAATACGCACCAGATGAGTAACTGCGAACTGTATGTGCGGCCTCCAATTCAATCTTCCAGTACGACCTAAATTTTTGAATCAACAGTGACACATAAATTATAACCTCCAAACACCATGGCTGTTTACCAAAAGTGCAACTTGAAATTCATCAACCAGCAAATCAAACGGCACTTCGTTTGCCGTACGTTCGGTAGTTTCAACAACAGAAGATATTTGTTGCATACCCCAGCGGTGCAGCAACTGCAACGAGTGAGTAGCGCTGTTATTGTGCAATCTTCAGGCGAAAATAAAGGGGTTTGTTGCAGTCATGCAGCAGCACCAAGGAGAACAAAACGGGGGCACGTCCGTCTGCCGTCACCGCGTTCATGAGGAACTTGGCCAAAGTGCGACCAATAGGCAAAAAACAACAAGTCAGGGATTGTTTCCACCATCCTGCAATTTCTGATACTAGCGAAGGGATGCAACTTCCAAAACACACCACTGTCACAGGGCAGGATATGGTGAAAGCTATGTTACAATACATTTGGCCTGAGAATGATAAAGCAATTCGGGACAGAGTTTCTGTAGCACTTGGACTGCTGGTAGGGGCTAAAATAATGAATGTTGCAGTACCCTTCATTTTTAAATATGCTGTAGATTATTTAAATGTTGGTGGTACATTGAATATGGAGACTGCTCCTGATACTGTTGCAGCAGTTGCCACAAGTGTTTTATTGGGGTGTAAGATGATTTTTAGAGGCATTATGCATATTTACTGGACTTACTTTTGATTGCTTTCAGATGGGGTTGCACGGATGAGTGCTGCAGGTTTTAATGAGTTGAGAAATGCTGTTTTCGCTAAAGTTGCTCAACATTCCATCAGGAAGATTGCGAAGAATGTGTTTTTGCACCTTCATAATCTTGATTTAGCTTTCCATCTGAGCAAACAGACAGGTGATTATAGGTGGGCAGTTGGTTTTACAGTCAATTTCTTATGGTTTGTGTAGGTGCTCTATCAAAGACCATTGATAGGGGGTCCAGAGGGATTAACTTTGTTCTAACTGCTATGGTTTTCAATGTGGTGCCTACTATATTTGAGCTAGCCTTGGTCTCCACTATTTTAGGATTCAAATGTGGACCAGCATTTGCTGGTGAGTAGATTTTCTTGACATATAGGCTACTTAAGCCTTGAAATTTGTCAGCATATTTTTACAGTCTCTTTTGCACACTCTAATTATTTCTACTAGGTGTTTCAATGGGATGTGTTGGAGTTTATACAGCATATACTTTAGCAGTAACACAGTGGCGGACACAGTTCCGGGTTTTTATGAATAAAGCTGAGAATGAAGCTGGAAACAAAGCAATAGACTCATTGATAAATTATGAAACTGTCAAGGTTGGAGCATGATTAATAAATGTTTTTCCAGTCAGATAAAATTAGTATGATTTCAGTATTTTAACAATGAAAAATTTGAGGCAGATAGGTACAATAATGTGCTCAAAAAGTATGAGGAAGCCAGTTTAAAAACTAGTACCAGTTTGGCCTTGTTGAATTTTGGACAAAATGCTATTTTTAGTACTGCACTTAGTGCCATTATGATTCTTACAGCTAGAGAAATTGCACAAGGTAAGTGATCCATGAAGTATCTTATTTATTTATTTATTTTATTGAGGGTACACAATTCACATACTAACAAACATATGCTAATAATTCAATATTTTTTAGGAAACATGACTGTTGGTGATTTAGTTATGGTAAATGGCCTCTTATTCCAGCTTTCCATTCCATTGGGTTTTCTAGGTAGTGTCTATAGAGAAGTTCGACAGGCTCTGATTGATATGCAGACTATGTTTACATTAATGTCTGTTGATCCGGATATCAAAAGCAAAAAGAATGCTCCAATCCTAAATGTCAACTCCCAGACTGCTGAGATCAAATTTGACAATGTGTTTTTTAACTATGGTCCTGGAAAGGAAATTCTGAATGGACTATCCTTCACTATTCCAGCGGGGAAGAAGATTGCAATTGTTGGAGGATCGGGATCGGGGTAAGTCATTGAAAATTGACATTTTTAAAGGGTTTTTAGCTTTGAGTACAACACATATTATATCAAACTTTTTTGAAGACAAGCATAGATCTTTGTTGCAGTAAAACTACCCTCGTTCGACTGCTATACCGATTCTACGAGCCAACCTCAGGCGAGATCTTCATAAACGGGCAGAACATACGGGACGTAGAACTCGATAGTGTACGCAAAGCGATTTCAATTGTGCCCCAAGACTCCGTACTGTTTCACGATACAATCAAACACAACTTACACTACGGAGATCTAACGGCATCGGAGGATGAGTTGTTTAAGGCATCCAAAATGGCAGAATTGCACGACTCTATAATGAATTGGCCGCAAATGTATCAAACACAAGTCGGCGAGCGCGGATTGAAGTTGTCCGGTGGGGAGAAACAGCGGGTAGCTATCGCACGGGCTATTTTAAAGAATTCGCCAATTTTGATCTTTGACGAAGCAACTAGCTCACTAGATTCAATAACGGAATATGTAAGTATATTAGTGTTTATTTGGAATTTGTGAAACTATTTTATGATTTGTTTTAGAATATTTTAAGTGCGCTCAAGAGGGCTACGGAAGGCCGAACAAGCATATGTATAGCACATAGGTTGAGCACTGTGATGGATGCTGATGAGATATTGGTGTTGGAGCGTGGACGTGTTAAGGAGCTCGGTACACACAGTCAGTTGATACAAGATCACAAGTCTTTGTATTATAAACTATGGCAAGCCCAAAATAAACAATATACTATGTAATGCAAAGTTAGATATTGTTTGTGGATGTATATAGTACAATTTGTGTATATTATTGACTACTATTAACTATGTTGTAATATAATTATAATATATTTTGTTTTATTAAAACAACACATTTTATATTATCCTTTTTTACTTTGTATTTTTACAGCACTGCCTATATAAGAAAGGTATTATCATGTATTTCATGAAATCGAGTGGGAAATTAGCGAAAATGGTCGGCATGTTAAATGTAGCAATGAAAATGTCAATCAAAAATATCTTTAATTTTGATTCAATATTAATTAATTCGGAAAGTCGTAGGGTGCCCACACCAGATATTTTTGTGTGTGAAAACAATTCTTTCCTTATTACTGCTGTATTCAGAATAGTTATTAATAAATTTAAATTACAGCACATGCCAAACAAAAACAATTTTCATTACACATTTATTAAAATAAAATTCCAATTAAAATAAAATACTTGATCAAAATCAATACACAAACTTAAATAGCTAATGCATCTGTTTGCATTTCATTATTCAACTGAGTTAGCAAATTAGACAACTTGTTTTTCAGCATAACTACACCCATGGTTACAATATTTTCAGGCTTCAGGGCCCCAGATGACTCCACATTAAAGTAGAATTTGTTTGGCTTGGCCTCCCAATTAAATTCAGCTTCATCTGTAAATTAATAAAACAATGTATATCATAATCCACTGTAATGCATCAATGTCTCACTAAATTGTAAACTCAAATTTACTATATATAATTAATTATAATAATATAAATATTTTTAAAATGTAATCAATAGAATCCTTGTTAGATTGTAATAACATATGTTATTTTTCAGTTTTATAGTGCAGATATGCAGTTAGTACAATGAAAAAAAAAAAATCCTTGTTAGATTGTAGTAACTTACATTGATCATTGTCAAGTTCACTGTATTCACTTTTAGGCCACTCATCAGGCTTGGGGAATAGGGTGTGTCTCATAACATTGTCTGGATCATACTCAAAACAAACACCTGCAGTTGGGTTCCACTTGGCATGCTCTTTACCAAAACCTAAATGATTAAATTATAATAAAACTGCATCAGTAATTACATACAAAAAATACCTTTTTTAGCATAAGCTCTCATTTTAAGCTCCTGCCCCTTACGCAACTTAATAATCAGGATTTCATCAGTCTCCCCATACTCAGCTGAATCATCATCTCGATGTTTGGAGGTAACAGGCAGCACTCTAGGATCACTAGATTTCAAATCAGCTGTTGTTACATGCCTTGTTTGGTCATCAGTACACTTTACATCTAGTGTAAACTCAACACTGCAGAGCTGACAGAAATCAGCACAAATGCAGTCCCTGGGATACTGCAGCTTCTCAACAACATCATCAGATATTAGTGGGATCAGACCAATTCTATGTGCTAGAAATTCATCACTTAGGACAGTTGAATTGGCTTCCAGTTTGACCCAATCAATTGCCATTGTTGGTGTTTCAGCAATAAGAACCCTTCGGATACTATTTGCAACACTAAAATATTATACTTTAGTTGAAAATGTCAAAATGTTAATTTAATTTGGAAAGTCGTGTGGTAGCCACACAAGATATTTAGAAATTGACAAATGTCTTCTAATATATAATTCATATGAAAATTGCACTGGAGCACCAGCTACTAAAGATATAGCACTGACTGTCACTACTGGAGTTATTTATAAATATCAAATAATACAATTATAAACAAAAACATGAAAATATATTAATTATAGGAAATTAAATACCTTAGATCAGTGTCTTCAATGTAAAATTTAACATTTTCATCTGTTAGGTCGGTTATATGCAACGAAGGCTGATTTGCGTACGGCATTCTCGTTTATTGTTTGTAAACGCACTTTTTTAAGGTTATGTTATAAAATCAAACGTCAATAGATGGCCATTGCCAACTTTAAGCTACAAACTTAAATTAGTTAAATAAAGTTAAATTTGCAAAGTTTTTCATTTAATAATACGTACACGTTAAATTTAAATGATTTTTAAGATATATTTGTATTTAATTTAAGCTGAACGACTTTACGAATAAATTGATATTTAATACACATTTTATACGAGATTATTTTCTAGTAGGCTTGTGATCATCATTGTCACTTCATTTTTTCAACAAAATTAATTTTCATAAATGGACTACGACAATAGAATTAAGTTGAAGATATTTGAAGGCCGCAGCACTTACGAGAACGACTACCGTAAGTATCCCGATCACCGTGACAGGGTTATAAGTAGATGGCCCCAGGAGCGCACTCATCGGCGAAGAAGGCCCCTATTGGCCGGCGGATTGGATGATCAGGGAAAGCTGAAATGCCAGGAATCTATGCGAAAGTACCACGAGGATGCGGTTGTTCCGTTCACGCTGCATTGGAAGGACAAGCCTATTACGGGAAGGATGGACACAGATCGTACTATAATTGTAAGTAGAATATTTACTAGAATATTGCACGTGCATAGGGCTGCCAACAATACAATTTTTTGGCTTATATATGAGCCTGTGTAAATCGACGTACGCAGTTACATTTTTATTTATGAATAAATTGATTTCATGTCTGTAACTGCGCACGTCGATTTACATAAATCCCAAACGCAAAATCTGCTCCATTTCAAAACAATTCAAATGTGACTTACACCACTTTCATTCTCACAGATACTTGATCTCTGCACTACACTGTTATTTGTAACTTTCTATCATCCAATTAATTTCATTTCATTCAACAAGAATGCTTACGAATTAAGCCTACATTCGTAAGCATTCTTGTTTGAAATAGTGAAAGGGAATACTTTATTTGTTATGGGCCAGCCACCCACTCAACCCTTGCTGGTATACTTGAATTCCATTTATTTTCAACGACGAATAATTTGAAGATATTTTACAACTTACTAATTTGTATGTCAGGTAGAACCGGCTGATTTGGCGAAGGACGAGGCAATTAAAACCAGACCTCGATTGTATGTTTCCCCTGCGGCTAGTATTGATGACGTGGAAGATAAGGAGATGAAGAGTTTGTTGCTGGATTTTATGTATACCACGCAGTTTAAGAAAGCAGAAAATGAGGTGGTTTCATACATAGAAAAGGTACAAGTAAAATGTAGGGAAAACACATTCAGGGTTGTATCATGGGCGGATTAGGGGTGGGGGCGACTCCCAATAATAAAAAATGGTCAATATGAATCATCCACAAAAGCCCTGGCTTTTTCGGAGGCGGTCGCATTTGACGTCATTGTTTAGAAATACATTTAAATACTAACAATTTTGCATCGTGAATTCATTGCCTTTTTGCATCAGGTATTACTCTTTATGGGAAACTCATGACCTTGACCAAACGCATCTTCATTAAGGGGCACCTTGACTTATATTCCAAGTGAGATGTATGACCCCCAGAAACCCAACATGTTGCATGGACAACTTCTCTATAGGTTGAATCCTTGGCCAAGTTAATAATTTTATGTAGTCAGCCACACGTGTAATTACCTCAGTCCCTTCTATCCATCGAAGGGGTAACATCTCATTATGTCACCTTGACCAGCCTTCTCACGGACTAGTCAATGACACCTTGACGAGGGTCGGGAAGAGATTTTAGAACCGGCTTGTTCCCTCGACTCTACTCATGTTCATAGATATACAAGTAAAACTATTTTTGTTACGTACAGCATTAACATCAAAACGGCCGTTTTTAAGCGAGCGCTTCCGAGGAAACCAGGATGACAAGCTATGGGGTTGGAACCGTCCTTGACTTCTATTCTGCAATCATATTAAATATGATTATATTGATTACGTCCAAGGTTTTGGTGTGCTGATTTTTCTTAGCTCTTTAGAAACGAAATGCCAAAACCAGAGATATTTGCGACACGAAAGATGACAAAGAATACGACTTCATGGTGCGCGACCTTCCCACGCCGATGGAGAAATTTTTGCCTCGTACATATCCGAAGTTGGCGCCCGGTTGGAGGAACCATTACGAGGATTGGGACACCCCGCAGCTTAGGTCGAGTGTGGATACGACGCGGAACTTTTGGCTTCACAAAGATCCCCCTGTCAGGTCATTTTAGTCGGGTAACATATGAATATTGTACGATATTTGGCAATATTGATGTGGATGCTTTAAAAATCAAAATCCGTGAAAACTGTTACAAGGCGATTTTGAACTTGTAAATGTTTGGGATGACAACCTAGCTGCTGTCCACATTTGCACAAGCGGGCTGTATTTTTTTAACAACCTGAAATGTTTAGGATCACCGCCTGCGTTGATCCGATGGCGGGAGTGGTGTCGCCGGAAATGCAAAAAGAAATTGCAGATGTTATAGCTGAAGAAAAATTACGGCTGCCCCATGATAAGCCCATGCAAGGTTACACCGGCTATAGACCCACCAATGCAGCTGGTATACCGTTCAAGAAAGTAGATGTTCCCATATCGCATCCTTTTCAAACAACAAGTATGATGATTACTAGTCGATATGCTGCTGACATGAAAAAGGCCAAAGAAAATAATGTGTAATTAAAAAAAAAATCTACGGCCTGTCCTGTCAGTGGGTTATAGAAACAAACTTTAATTGGGCCTGTTTACAAATTTAGTAAAACTCTATATATTTTTCAATTCATTTCATATTGATTAAATAGACTTGCTCTTTTAAAATTAACAATTCTCAACATTCAATACCTCCAGCTACATATATTTAAAAAAAAGTCCAATGGGATGACTAGGAATGTATTAAAAAAATCAGCTCCTCACCTAAGTACAAACGGGTACCGGTTGATAAAATAAAACATTTGCAAGAAAAGCTTTGCTTTTAAGTGGTAAAAACATACGCCAACGCTTCAATCGCGCGAGCCCTCACCTCCGGCTCAGAGTCTTTCAAAAGTTGCAACAGCCTATAACTGAGGGTGTCTATGGAAACGGATGACCTAAATTCGGGCAGTGTTTGGGCGTAGAGCAATCCTGCCAGTAGAGCGCCATTGGCGCGAATATCGGTCCAGTTGCTTTTGAAAAATGAGAGGCTGGTCATTATCAGCTGCGGAAAGTAATCCTGCAGATTTTCACTCTAAACAAAACAACAATAATTATAAATATTATTGAGTATATATTTGGTACTAACCATTGCTTTCACAAAATCCACGCAGAAGTGGTTGAAATGCAAGTTCGCTTCTTCCGGTAGGTGCTCTTGGATCATCGAGTTCACTTTCGGCGAGTCCAAGTATGGACCGATTTTACGCATCGTGTATTTACACGCCTAAAAGAATTTGAGGATAATTAGGCTCATAAATAAATTGCACTGTTGTCACAAAATCTCATTCACACAATTTTGTAAATATTACCTTTACAACACCTGGGTCCTCATCACATAAATGAAGTAGTAAAGTAGCAAGATTGCCATGAATTTGCTCTTTAAAAGCATCATCCGGTCCAAGAGATGAAGCTAAATCACCAAACAAACGAAATGCAGCCTCTCTAACAGCAGCAGACTCATGTTGCAGTAAAGGCTTTATGCGAACCGCCGCAGTCACCTGGCATTGCCCTAATTGGTCCCTCTCTACAACCTTTATGAGATGTGAGAAGCTCAACATGGATTCTAAAGCAACTTCAGATTCACTGAAATCCAAATCATATCATAACTATTGCTTACAAACGTTTTACCCTAATAACATACCTAACGTTATTGTAATCCAAACCCTGCATGAGAGCGTTAAGAATTGAGCTGCAATGCCTGAGCACCAGCTCCGAATTTAAATACTCAGCGGCATAACCAAGCCCACGTAAACTGAGTTTACGCACGTTACAGCTTTGGTCTGTATGGACATCTAGTAACATTTCTAGCACGTTTTCGGCAAGAACTGATTGGTTGTTAACTTTATGCTTCAGCAGAGAGCCGAAAAATGCTGCGACGGCTACCCTTTGAGGCTCTAATTCGGATCTAATATATGGACCTAAAATAGGAAATGATATCTGTAATAGCTACAGCAAATGATATATGCACATGGATTGTATATATTGCTTCATGCTAAGCTAGTGTACATTAGAATTCGATAATCCGGATTAATTGAGAGCAGACACGTTTCGGGTTAACAAATGGTCCGGATATTTGAAATGAATCAGTAAAGTCACCTCTTACCAATCTACATATCTAGATTTTGATCTTGTTAGATCTCATCAGTGTAGCTTAGTAATACGGATGAATTCACTAAATCTCTAAAAAAAAAATTAAATTCCCTCTGATCGTTACAGAAATGCTCTAGTCTGTAAGGCATGTTGAGTTTTAAAATCGTGTCCGACGCTTTTAGACAAATACACGCGATTTTTACCGCCAGAATCGAATCCGCATTATCGAATGTATAATTTTTTTTAAACATGATAATCTGAAGTATTAGTTGAAACAAGCATAAAACTAAACTATGCATTTGGAGCCAGTTTGAATCTGATTTGTTAGGTATTTTTATTACCTAATGATGCAACCAACCAGGCTAACGACTGTGGGTACTCCGAGCAGACGCTATCTGTTAAATTAGGAACCACTGCGAGGAACGACGGCAGGCTATCAGAACACGTCAACAAATTCGATGCAGCCTGTTTGCTGTCTGCGTTCTGCAGGAACAGCTTGAAGGCATCCAGGCAGATTTTGAACGGGTTCAGTTTGAACGCGTTGCGGTTCATTATAGCGGACGCCTTCTTTTCCGGACTGGCGTACACCGGGGCTGAGGTGTTGATGTACGATGCCAGGGCGATGTACAGCAGAGAAAACAAGTCGGGAAATTGTTGTTTGCATAGCGGAATGGTTTCTTTGCTCTTGAAGAGCTCGTTTAAACCACATATTGCCTAAAAGAGATTGTTTCTATTTAATAATACCGGATTCATCATTGAGAAAAACTAAATTACATTTTGAATTCATCAATTGTAATAATATTAACCAAATATGCAATTTTATTTTCTAAAAACGGCAATATATTAATATAAACTGATTTTAAATTAAAAAACTACTAAATTTTAACAAAATTTATACAATATAATATTTTATTGTTACAAACAAATGTTCACAATAAGGCACCTTACATGATCAATAATACTGTAAATATTTTAGAATAATGACAGTATTACTGTACAATATGTTTAAAATTTTTATTATTCTAAAATATTGCCAGTATTACTCATCATGTAATGTATATTAATGATGTAATGAAGAGAATACTGATCTTTATCCGGATAATTGATTACTTGATAAATATAAAAGGAGGATTGAAGCAAATATTGACAGTACTGGGATTGACAGTATTATTGACCGTGTAATGTGCCTTTGTAAGGCACCTTACACGATGAGTAATACCGGCAATATTTTAGAATAATGAACATTTTAAACATATTATTGTACACTAATACTGTCATTATTCTAAAATATTGACAGTAATATTAATCGTCTAAAGTGCCTTTATGTGTAAATAAAAAAAAGTAGGTTGTTTAGGTTTCAAACATTGTTTATTGTACCCTGACAATTGTTCTCAAATTTATTGCATAAAATGTTCATTATTAAATTTGAATGAACCAATAATAAAAACGATGATCCTAAAACATCTTTATAATCGGAATGAAATGCAAAAAAAGTGATTTGCTGTGCGTATTCTTTATATAGCCATAAATTAAATCTTAAATAGCGCGCGAAACTCCACGCGCTTCACTCAAACGCCTCAAATTATATTAATAAAACCTAATTATTTATTTCAAGACCGCCCGCTCGTCCCAGATTCGACACACACCTAACTGGATTCTATTTAAATTTACATTTATTATCCAACTCTGCGGCTGCGCTATAAATATACACGCGACGCTGATTTAATTTACGATTTACATTTTCTTTTTCAAAACGAGAAAAAGCGAGCGGGCACTATTTAATAGTTGCATAATTGATATAATAACTGTAAAATCATTAAATTTCACCGCGGATTCAAGCGCAAGTTGGTTTTAACGCGTTTAAAATTATAAATCCTAACCTCAAAATCGATAAATGTCAATGAACTTTAAATTAAATCTTAAATGTGAAAAATCGTGATGGAATACGAGAATTTGGATGAGGTGCTTGTGAAAGTGGTGCAACAATTCGATAATATTTATGATAAGAGCAATGGGGCTTTTAAAAACAGGAAGGCAAGGGAGAATACTTGGAGGATGATATCCGAGCACTTAAAAAGACCAAGTATGTTTATTATTTTTGCCTTCTTACTGCTAATTTATAGTAACTATTTAACTTATTTGTTGTTTTACTTTTGTAAATCAAACAATATAGTATAATAAAAGTTATTAAAATTATTTAAAAACTGATTCGGTAATTGAACTTTGATAATAATTCATATTGTAATTAAAAATTGTGGGGTAAGCTTTGATAATCCATATTATAATTAAAAATGTTGGGGTAAGCTAGCCAACTAGTTTGATACTGATTAAGAGAATAGATTTATATTTAATACAAGTTTTATGAAAACTTATAGAAAATCTAATGTTGGGTTTATGCTGAAAAAAATTAGGCAAATAGGATTTATTTTAAACAGTTTATGCTCAGTAAATAAACCTTAGTATTTATATCTTATTAGTTATTTTGTCACCATAAATATTATGATTATAAATTTATTTCTTATTTAATGTCAGCATTAGGGCCGGTTCTACAATTAACATTTAACTGGAGAATAAGGCTATTTGTGGAATAAGTTTGTGATTTGAACGCCAATATCTTAAACTTATTCCATGAATAGCCATATTCTCCAGTTAAATGTCAATTGTAGAACTGAATTTCAAGTTTTGTCCAAAATATCAAATGGTGACTAGTTAATATCAACTGAACTGGTAGAGGATGTGTTAATTGTTAAGTGTCAATAGTTATAGATTATAGATAACCAAAGTAATTAAAAGCACAAAAACATTTAAATAGCATATATTACTAATTAGTTATTATTGATTCCAATTGGGCAGAATAATTTTTTTTTTTTAATTTTTCAGAAGATGAATGCTATCAAAGATGGAACGTGCTACGTACAAGATACGCGCTCGAGAAACGTAAAAGTAAAACCGAAGGCAAACCCTCCAATTGGCCCGTATACGACTCAATGAAATTCCTCGATAAATTCATGTTGGCGCGCAAGTCATACCGCAGCTACAAAAGTCATTCCATGAACGGCGACGACATTACCTCAGCTCCCACAATTTGGGACGTGAAGACAGAGTTAAAGACGGACTCGATGGATCAAAGCTATTTGGATGGCGACATTCGCAGCGAGGAAATGGATGAGGACAACGAGGAGCGCACATACGACTCCAGCATTAATAACTTTGGGAAGGTTTTATTGGGAAATCAGGAACAACGCAGCTGCACCGAATCAGCAGAGACGGCTTTCGGGAAAACGGTGACGTTGATGCTGATGAATATTAGGGGGCACCGTAAGAGGAGGAAAGCTCAGGCGGATATCATGCAGTTGCTATCGAATTATGATTCCGATAGCGATAGCGAGTGATGTTTAATTCACTTGTGTTATTATATTTAAAAATAGTATTATGTTTTAATTGATATATTTAAGAGAGAAAATGTTTATCTTGATGAGAAATACAAATTTGAAACTCACCTGTAATGGTCGAAGTGTAGCAATCCGCATATTTTCAGCCTTACTCTGCTCCTCATAGTGCTCTGAAGTTTTTAAAATCTTCTTTAATTGCTCAACAATTTCAACAGCCAAGGCACTATCACTAGCCAACACCATCCAGCAACTACATGTTGACCTAACAATTAAATAGCATCAGTTTCTTGGTTCCTAGGGTGCGATTCCTGACACCTAACCGAACATACACGCGTATCTGTCAAAGTCATCCCGCAAAATACGGTCAATTCACGATTTGAGTTCGAGAAATTGCATAATTTCGATTTACCAACCTTAATAAGTAAACTGAAATTACTTCATTGGACGAATTCCAATCGTATTTTGCGGAGCTACTTTGATATGTACGCGTATACGTTTGAAACGAGTGGTGTTACGATTCTCTAGGGGTACTTACGGTTCATAAGGAAGTGGTTGTTGCAGAATAACTGTCACAGCCGGTTTGACGTGATGAATGGCAAAACTTAAAACAACAGCCAGCGCAGTGCTTTTCGTACGCGCACACTTGATCCTGTCCAAAACCGACAATAACTTCTCAAGCAGCTCGTTTATAAACGGCTGCAACTCGCCCCCTTTGAGTTTCACGACAGTATTTAGAACAACACTGGTACCATTTGAGCTGGAGGGTTCAGGATCCAACAACCCATCAATTAGCGTGTCCACAAAATGTCCGAGTTGGTACTTCGGAATGTTATAACTCACCGAATTCGCCAAGTCGCTGATTAGAGTAAAAAGCAATTTCGGATCTTCCGTATCAACCTGCTCCTGCACATGTGATAGGGAATTGCTTAGTATCTTATCATGATCCCGCATGTGTCCCTCATACCGCCCGGATATACACAGCATCAAACAAACGCATTCCACGGCCACCTTACGTGTATTCTTATGCGGATCCGTGCACCTCGGAATTATACGCGCTAAAATCGTTCCTGTTTGCCCGAAAGTACTCGGACCTTCATACGCGAACTTCATATTATCCAAATAAGTCTGCAGCGCAGTTCTTAACGCTTCCAAAGCGGGTAACCGTTGTTCAAGCTTTTTACGACTCAACCAGGCCTCTAGTAACGTGAAAATTTCATCAAGCGTACTGGGTGAAATGCTTTGCACGAGCAACTCCTGCACTAGTAAATTAACTCTAGAGAAGCTTGCAAATACATGCGGTGCCAATTTAACATCCCCATGGCTCTCACTATTCAACTTGCAGTAGATTGCCGATGCGTTGAAAACATTATCAAAACACAGTTTTAAAAGCCGCAGTCGTTGATCGGACTCTAGGATGTTGGGCAGCCGTACTAGCGACGTTAAAACTGGTATAACAACAGGGAACAGCTCGATGTACTCCGGCCCGCTGTGTAGTTGTATCTGTGCGGACACCATTTGCAGTACTTTATCGCGATCTGATAGCTGCACATGTAGTTTATTTCGGTTTGGATGTAGCGCATCCGCCACGCTACCAATCGCCTTCAAACACGAACGCCGTATAACAAACTCTTTGCAATTGGCAAGCTCTTGCTGGACGAAATCTAGAATTTCGCTTTGTACCACGCGGAGGAGCGCATCGGAGGGCGCCTCGTTACAAATCTCGGAGTAGCTGGCTACTATTACGTAGCGGACTTTCTCGATTTCAGCCTCGCCTTTTTGGTCCTTCATGAAGGAGAAGTGGAAGAATTTGCTGTTTTTCTTCAGCATTATATCTTTTCGGATCGTGTAGAGTTTGTCGAGGACCAGTTGGAGGTGTGTACGCGAGCTTATGCCGATGGCCTCGGCGCACGCTTGCAGCTCGTTGATGTCGTTTAGTTTAACGCTTTGCAGGATTATGTCGAGGACTTGTTGGATTAGTTGTTTGTCCTGGAGTTGGCAACATATTATTGCGAGGCATTTTAGGAGGAAGCTCTTCTCGGCATTCCGCATGGTTAAGTCGACTTCATTTAATCTGTAAATATGTTTACAACAATAGTACAGTATTACATGTAATGTGCTCTTTAAGGTAAATATTTAAATGACAACTAATTCAGTTTAAAGTTAGCTGTAAAACTTACCTGTAAACATATAATGGCAATTGTTCCTTGATACACTTTACAAGCGTCTCTTCAAACTTCCCATCTTTAACCGCGTCCAGGACAGAAGACAGGAAATCAAACACCAAATCTTCCCACTCCTTCACGCTGAACGAGTCATAGTTTTGTTCTAAATACCTCAACAAATGCGGCAGTCGCGAGTCCCAAATGGTTTTATATTGCTCCCCGTCGCACAATTTAATGTTCCGCAGGAAATTCAGAATGAAAGTGCCGCGAAAGTTTTCCAGGGGTAGAGCCAAAAAGGCCAAACAACGCACAAACCCGCTTTCACAGCTCTCTTTGTTCATTTTTCGCGATGCTAGATGCGTCAAACACCGCAGCAATATCACACAGGCGTCGGTATACTCGTAAGTCAAAAGGCATTTTAGTAATAGATTCCATAAAATCAGTTCTAGGTCTTTAACAGAAGTGCTCAACATGTACAGGGTGTTGTCCGCTGTTAGTTTCAAATCGGAAACCTCGTGTTGGTCAGTGGGTGAAAATACGGGCTGCTTGCAGCAGAGTTTGACTATGAATTGTAAAAATCTTTGAGGTGGCGTATCTAAAATTTATAAATCAAATAGTTTAGGATATTAACAATACGCTAAGAGTAATACAGAATATATTTGCAATTCAAAATGATTGTTATAACTAGCAGGCTGATTTTTGTAATTGTTTGACCAACTGATTACACAATTTCAGTCTATAAAAGTGACTTAAGATGTAAATAGTAAATTCTATTTTGAGCTACCATTGAAACAAAAGCACTCACCTGTCACTGTTAAAAATCCTTTGTACGCGAATGCAACAATAACCTTCATAATGCTCCGCTTGACGCGGATGTTGGTCTCGTGCAACATTCCATCCAGGACGTTGAGGATATCCTTCAGACGGTTTTTAATAGCGACGTCTGCGGCGTTGGTTAGATGTGTAAGTATAGTCAATCCCTTCATTCGTTCCTTATCGCTGTTGTTTTTCATCTGCGCGAGAATGTGATCTAAGGTATGATCAGTGTAGTGCATGCAGAGGCATTCGAAACACCTTAGCACTTCAGAGTGCGTTCGCAACAGCTCGGGCTGCGCGTAATCCGGTGAAATGCAAACCAAGTCGGATAGGGTTTGTAGAATTGTGCCTAGCTGCGGTTCTAGTAACGTGCCGTCATGTTTGGACGCTACTGCTATTACAGCTCCGATGCATTTTGTTGTAGCGTGCGTCTCTTTGTGTTTTCTACATTAATGAACGTTAAATATATTTGTAGTATCAATTTTCAATTTATATGTCAATAAAGAATATGTTATTGAATTTCACATAAAATTACTCTAAAATATCATTTCTAAAATTTTGTAAAGGGAGCCGAAATATTTAAAATTTACGGGGTGCGACACTAGCGATAAAATGCTTGAATTGCTAATTTTGGCTTTTCGTTACGTTTCATGATTAATATAGTCTAAATTGACTATTTTCGGAAAATGCCTGTGTGTATGTATATGTGTATGAGAAAATGTAAAAACGTGAACATATGCCAAAACTTGAATCTTGAAACTTGATTTTGATTTAATATTAATTACGTTATTAATTCGGTGGTGCTCACACCAGATATTTTTAGTCAAGTTCGATCAAACATTCTGTAATTAATTATCCAACTATTATTATCTACAGTCAGTATTTATGCTAGTGTGCAATCAAATATAAATATGTGAAAGAGGTGGGGTAGATAAAAAAATATGAAATACCTGTAATGCGCTAATAAAACCTGTATGGTTTTGGTAGTCTGTTGTCGTATTTTCTCCTCACTCAAAATGTTGTACATAGCTGCTAAAGCATATAAAACTGTTTCTACTAATTTAGTTTCTCGTGCGTGCAACCACACCGAGAAAATGACGTCGTAAGCCATAGCGATTTCAGCATGGAAATCTTTAATGGAAATAGTTGGATCCGGAGCTTGCTCTGGATTTGTTGTATATTCTTGAATGGCATCACAAAAACGACCCAAGCCTAAAATTAAATTTTAATTTAAAGAGGATCAACCTAACATATTTTTCATACCCAACACTTATATGAGGCATGAGTGCAAAAGTGGAGTAACCCTCAAAGCTTTATGTTATTATTGTCTTTATTATTATTAGTACTAATATTTTTAACAAATTTTTAAATTTGATGGAACAGTGGACTGTTGCTTTCAATGCCTTATACCTAGTGTAGACACCACATGACCATCTGAATTAATTAATTATTAAATTACAACATCGAATCCAATTTAATCCAATCATGTCTCAACTGAATCAAACCAAATGCAACTGAGTCAAACCAAATCCAACTGAATAAAATAGAATGAAACTAAACCTAACTAAATCAAATTGTTACGAAATATCTCTCTTTTTAATTTTGATATAATATTAATTAATTTGAAAAGTACCACATAACTTTTCAAATAAATTAATATTATATCAAAATTAAAAAGAGAGATATTTCTTAACAATTTGATTTAGTTATT
This sequence comes from Lordithon lunulatus, assembly GCA_963942505.1. NCBI lineage: Eukaryota > Metazoa > Arthropoda > Insecta > Coleoptera > Staphylinidae > Lordithon > Lordithon lunulatus. Next base: position 64,375,171 of record OZ012667.1, read on the forward strand.
TAAAATTCAACCCAATTACACATAGCTACTTTTAAACCATCACATTACTTTAGGGTGGCACGCTAAATATATTTAAGGTATTATCACATACAAATATGTAACTTACTATATGCAAACGCCTGCTTCAGGGGGTCCTGTTTCAATCCTGATATTAAAGGCAACATAATACCCAGAATACTTTTAAGATATGGCACAACTCCATAAGCATTTGCACTTGCCAGCGAGCCCAATGTGTGTGGAATTGTATAATGTGGGATCACACCAGCACTTAACTTACTCATCAAACCATCCACAATCTATAACATATTATTTCAAACAAATCCAAAAATAACATCTATTTGCACATAGAAAATGACCAATAAAACTTTGCCTCATCACTAATATGAGACTTGAGTCTACTAGTTTCATTACATTACACATATTTTTGCAATTTGTCAAAAATCAAGACATTTCTTTGAAATGCTGAAAATATTATTATTAGTGGCAGTATGTTATATTTTCAGATCACCTACAAGATAATTTAACAAACTCTCTAGATAACAGGGGTGGCCAATGCAGTAACCATAACTCTTTTTAGTTGCCCGCCTGTCTGATATGTACACATATTACAAACTGCTTTATTAATAAACTAATTAGTTTGTAAGAGGAAAACATTATTTTCTCTTATTAAAATAACTTGATAAAATTGAATATGTATTAGTACTATCTATGTTTATTTAAAATTTTTGCCTGTAAATTACTACTTTTCTTATGATACTTAATAAATATAATGTGATCTACCAACATTATATTTATTAAGTAATCATAAGAAAAGTATATAATTTATGAAACAGGCCACTCAATGAGATCAAAAGGTAGCACCATATTAAGATCACAATGGGCAAATATAGCTCTGCTGTATAAGGCACCTTACATGATCAATATTAGTGTCAATATTTTAGAATAATGACAGTATTACTGTGCTATATGTTTAAAATGTTCATTATTCTAAAATATTGCCAGTATTACTCATCGTGTAAGCTATATTAATGTTGTAATGAAGAGAATACTGATCTTTATCCAGATAATTGATTACTTCGTAAATATAAAACGAGGATTGAAACAAATATTGACAGTACTAGTATTGTCAGTATTATTGACTATGTAAGGTGCCTTTATAAGAAAGTGAATACATAAATGACTTCAACATATTGATTTTGTTTTCATATATTTATATATTACCTGTACACAGTGCTTAGTGCCCAATGCCACCAACACGCCTGAAGCAGGCATTTGCACAGTTGGTTCATACCCAGTACTCTGTGTCATTAGCTCCAAACATAACTCGATCAAAATCAAAATCGTGTCTCCATCAACATAAATCACATGCTCCTTGCAGACATCCTCCATAACCTGCAACACCAGCCCCAAGTGGTCCTGATTGGGCTTCGGCTCCTTCTTACGCCCAAAAAACGCGCACGCTTTAAGCACATCATTTGGATGTCGCTTGGCCACCTTTCGCAGCGACGTGTTTATCGTCTCTGACACCAGACCACTCTTATCAACGAGCGCCTCCAGCAGACTGCCCAACGCAACTGTAATTTCAATAACAATCATGCAGTCTTGATAATGCTTTTTTTTTTTGACACACTCACTTTGTATTTGCGTTTCAGCCGTTGCTTTGGTGCTTCCATTCATTGTTGAATGACACTGTTGCACAATAGAGTTACAAGGTTTCGCTCATTGCGGTTTTACAGTCCGGGGTAATGAGCCGGCGTTGGAATTGTTTATGTATCTTTTATCGTGCGATGACACATCTAAAATTACCACTTTCGGTGGCAATAACATTTAAAGTTTTCTGTGGTGTTGTTTAACGTCATATGGAATCAGCTGATTATGACATTTGGGGATTGTACGTTTGGTTGCATATATTGAATGTCTAACGACAGGGATATTTAAAATAACAAATATGTTGATACATCTGCTAGGTGTTTCTTTAGTTATGAGAGCGGCAATTAATTAATTAATATTAATTTTGTATTCTTAAAAATATCAGAAAATACCAGAAAACCCGGTCGTTTCATGTGAAACAAAGTTCATTGGCTTTTTATAAAATAATTTATTGGAAATTTTGTCACGTTCATCGCCTCAAATCTGAACTGCCCAACTGACATTGGCTGGATGAGTTTCAGATTTAAACTTTATTTTTATATATTCTGATTTTACGTACTATACATAGAGTTAGATTTAGGCACATTTAATATAACGATGTAACTATTTGCAGTATGGGAATTTCAATGAAAGAAATACAAATTTACCGCTTTCGTTTATCGCTCGGGAACTGTTCCGGGCTCTTTTAAGCCAGCTAAGACCAGCCCAGAACAGCTCTCGAACGTTAAAAGAAAGCAGCTTAAGTACGATTTAATTCATGTTTTATAAAATCAATTTATTGTTATACACTCCAGCCTATATATATTTATTTGAATTATTTATATATTATAAGGCTGGAGTGTATAACAATAAATTGATTTCATAAAGCATGAATTAAATCGTACTTAAGCTGCTTTCTTTTAACGTTCGAGAGCTGTTCTGGGCTGGTCTTAGCTGGCTTAAAAGAGCCCGGAACCGTTCCCGAGCGATAAACGAAAGCGGTAAATTTGTATTTCTTTCATTGAAATTCCCATACTGCAAATAGTTACATCGTTATATTAAATGTGTCTAAATCTGAATCTATGTATAGTACGTAAAATCAGAATATATAAAAATAAAGTTTAAATCTGAAACTCATTCAGCCAATGTCAGTTGGGCAGTTCAGATTTGAGGCGATGAACAAAATTTCCAATAAATTATTTTATAAAAAGCCAATGAACTTTGTTTCACATGAAACGACCGGATTTTCTGGGATAGCCCCGGATTCTAGCATTCTGCTACCTGCGTCGTATCTATACTCTTTCTACGTATGGATAGCAGGCAAAGTGCAATTAAACGTTGATTTTATAAAGGCAATAGTACAATTTCAAGTACAATACTTGAAAAGATTTCAAGCAAGAAATGGAAAGCTACGATGAACTTCTTAAAAGGGTTTATTTCCAAGAAATAAAGTGTTTGTTACGATTTCTCCATAGAAGGCATCAAAAATCTATGAAGATTGAATGTTTTGTTTTCTCCATAAATCATACTTAGATATAAATCTTGCAATTAGTTAGCTACTCGCCAACTCAATCAGATAATCCAGTAATCATTAAACCTTGTCCAATATTGATAATTTTTATCGAGAACGGGGTACGAATACAAAACGACCTAAAACTAGTTTGAGTCAATTTTATTATTTCGGGGTCGTTTCCAGTCCTGGTATTGTCACAGGGGCAGGCTTCTCATGGAACACGCTTTCCAAATCTAAATATTTATTAAACTCACACCAATCTATCAGCTGCCCGTATTCCGGCTCTTTGGTTTTGGCCCACCACAACTCGCTCTGAAAAATTGATATTGAAACCACTGTTATGAATATTTTTATAATTACCTTGACGTTGATTGGGATGGTATCCGTCATGGGGCATTTCTTTTGATCCAAAAAGTCCAAAAGGGCGTGGTAGTAAATATCTCCATTCGCATCTTTCTCAGTACTATAACACGAATTATTTACAATGAAGGAGATGATTAAATCTACTATGTTTTTTTTAAATATCAAAATTTGGCATATTGTTATTCATCAATAATTTGGAACGTTGGGGATTTTACTAATTTCATATTTTACCTTTTTAAAGATGTTAGTATTACATTTGAGAAATTATAATTGTACTAAGAAATAATAATAAATGATTATTTATTATTATTTATTATTATTTCTTAGTACAATTATAATTTCTCAGATGTATTATAATAATAATATTGTTTTTGGAAAGAATAACAATTGAAAAGCATTGTTTTAGTTGGTTAAAACAATCAGAGGTTAGTATTCTTTGTAAAAGCCCTCTGTTTTCACATAGTTTTGATTTTAAAATAATTGAAAATGGAGAATAAAAGTGATTTTATTACAAACTCACACATTTAAGATCTTCTCCAGCAACTGCACGTCAATGGGAAGTCTACAACCCCTCAAAAGAGTATACATTTCTTTCCTCGGCATCAACCCAGTTCTATTTGGATCTCGCAGCAGGCAGTACTCTAACAACCTCTCGAGATTATCCCATAACTGCCGCTTTAATTCCGTCAATGTTAAGGCCCTTTAAGAATAGTTTTCAACGAACCATACCGTGGTTTAATGTCAGTACCCACCGTATTGTATCAATGTTCAATCTGTCCTTGATGCAATTCGCTGAGAAGGCTCTGGAAATGGTGATCATCTCGTGCTCGGTGAAAGTTTCACCCATAATAGGGCATAATTTTGATCTAAAAAGTATACAGTATTTCAAATCACAGGGTTAAGTGTTTAATACTCATTTCATGTTGACTTGGTATGTGTTCATAAACTATAAGAAGATATTATTCGTCTGTGATTCAAGTTAATAATGGTATTGATACCAATGGAGTAAATGCAGTGGTGTATTGGTAAAATAATTTACGCCGTCTTCGTATCGCCTGGTTAATTCTGTATCGAAAAATGCTAAAAAATGTTTATATTCGTATTATGCAATAATGCCATTTTCCTTCTATAGAGATAGTTTAACGCCATCTGACGATATCACATCAATTAATTGCTAAGAGGTGAATTCACATTTATATATTTTGTATTATGAAGTCGCTAGATTAGCATTTCTGACCTTTGTGCGGTGTTCCGGTAGATTTCGGTGCAAATACACCACAGATTAAATAGTATTATTGTTTTTTTTTGACAAAACCCGTAAACCATTTCATAAAATAAACATTCAATTGAAATAATGTAAGTTGAATTATAGTGACGAATATGTATAGTATGTTTGATTATGCCTGTGTGTAAATTACGTAACTTCCTAGTAAATACAGAAGGCATAAGACAAATTATAAATTACCTTAACTAAATTTGATTAAATTAAAGCATAGTTATTACCTTAAGACACCATACTCTATAGCTTTCGTCTCAGTCGGTATCATTTCCCCAACAAAATCTTTGTAAATCGGCCGCAGTTTCTCCCTTAGTTTGCCCATAATGGCTTTTATATCAGATTTTGAAAACTAAAACCGTAAAATTTAGGAAGATCAAATAAGTTTCTATTTAGTGTTGGCTGTGGATAAAATGAAAATGCTAATATAATTTTTTTCATTACAAGCTACCCCTGAATGACCGATCGTAATTATAAATTTCACAATAAATAAATAAAACGAATTTTTCTTTAAATATACAACTAACCCTCTATAAGAAAAGTTAAACGCCATCTGGAGGCACCACATCAATTAGCAATGCACACCCATATGGTAATAACCGTCAACATGCTCAACGTGTGAATTCATCCTCACTAGCTGAGCTACACTGATGAGTCTTATAAGATCGAAATCTAGATTTGTAGATTGGTGGATTCACACTTATTAATGAATTTTTCTTTGTTTTGTATCTCTTGTTTATTACTATTTGTGAATATTTTCGGCTACCATCTAGCCATTATCAAACTACTCCGATGGCTACAACAACAAGTGATTAAAAATCAAAACAAATAATCGTTTTATTTATTTATTAAAATGAATGATCAACAAAGTAGACGCCGATTCAATCCAATATTTATAAACTTCACAATCAATTCAAGACTAAACTGTTTTCATATGACTTACCTGCGATGCATGTAATTCTCTATACCTTAAAGCATATTCGTCCGCATTTATGAGCACAAATTGGAAGCTGTTGATAACAATTTGAGCCCCTACAAAAAGATCTTGAGCCTTGTAGTTCAGAGGCTTGACGCTAGTGAACAGCTCTTGGCCGGGCATTAAGACTTCTGCACGTTTAAAGAATACTGATTTCTGAGTACCTAACGAAAATTAAGATTTTTATGATTTGGACCTGCTATAGTGATCCCACTAATAAAAAAAACTACACAAATCAAACCAACCTTGAGTGATTTGAGATAACAAAAACTTAATAATTATAAATTATATATTATACAAGGGTTAAGCCTTGGTTTCCTAGGAAGCGGTGTCGACAAAAGCGACCGTATTTCAGGTCATTTTGACGTCACGCATTTATTTTACGTATATTTAAATAAATCTGGTAATCCAGAGAGCGGTATACTTCAAAGTATTTGGAGAATGTCATGTATTACACTGGAATCTGGTGAGTTTTTCAACTACATGTACTTAAAACGTATCTTGTAATGTGTAAATGACGTCAAAAACGGTCGTTTAAATCGACACCGCTTGCTAGGAAACCAGGATTATATCATTTATGTATTGAGAATGACTAACAGAAACCATCACCAACTTATTATACTAACTTACGACTTGTCGTCTTCTATCTATAGCAATTAATGTTTAAGAAAACGTTTTCATTTTGATATCTGAAATGGTCAATGCGGTCTTGAATTGTGTAGTAGAATAAATATTACCTCCATCTTTTGAAGCCACTTCAAGCACTTGAATAGTGTCATCAGACAAAAAATACATAATGATGAAGTCTCTTAAACAGTTGTGTTGAATTTTGGACACCAATTTGGCTCGGTAGCGCAAGATATGGCTATCCATACCTTCTCTGAAAGAAATATTGCAGTTCAATCGTGTTTTAAGCAAAAATAATAAAAAAGGTACAACTAACCCCCTAGGAGGAAAGTTACACACCATCTGGCGGCACTACATCAATTAGCAATGCACACCCAAATGGTAATAACCGTCAACATGCTCATGCCATCAGGATCAGAATGTAGATTGCTAAGAGGTGGGTTCACACTTATATATGAAAAAAGAATAGTTTTGAATATCACCTATCATACTGGAGGAACTTTTTGAAATCTTTAAGCGGTGCTTTCATGAGCACAGACTTGCAATTCTGCGCGGAATCTTCGTATGTGCCATAGCCGTTCCAAGGCGGAAGCTCACGTTCATTAATCTTTTTGGTGACATGTTGCACGGTTTGTACTGGTTTTGCTATAGGGACAAAACTTGAAACCCCATAGTGATCTCTGGAAGGAATAATGAAGAGTGAACTTATATATTCAGGATGATTTTGTATAAAATATTTAAATATTTAGACACTAACATTTCAGTAGTGTATATTAATATTTTTGTAATTATAGAAATTAGTAAATTCAAAAAGTAATATAACTTTTTTTAAATTACCTGTAATACTCTTTAGTCTTAGCATCAGCATCCGTTAGCACGATATTCCGCCCAAAACAATTAATTATCCCCCCAATAGACAAGTCGATATCCTTATAGAAGTTCACCACTTGTTTGCCGCAGTCTAGAGGATCAAAAACATACCTGCCACCTGCCAAACCGCTACCAAGTACATTTAAAATCGTCATTTTTGCATCGGCCCCCAACTCAGTTAGTCCGGAGCCAACTTTTGGCAGTTTTCTGCGTTTCAACAGCAAACTACCGGAGTCGCGGCCGGCGTTCGGTGGGATTATGTCTTTTATCTCAATGGTATCATCAGCCAGGTAGTAGTAGATTTCCAGGTCGTGAAACTCGCCAAATTCAGTTTCTCTGTCATCCCAGTAACCGTAAAACCGCAAGATCTGGACAAATATTGGGTAAACTAAATTACTAAGTAGTAGTTATAATAAAACTTTGTTTAAACGATAAACTATATTGCGAAATAAAAAAAACTTCGTAGAACGATCCCTCTTTCGCGTTGGAAACGCTTATGGGGATTGAAACAGATTCGGTATGATTAAAAAAGACATTTAGGACGACATTTTGTAGAAGAAAATGATGATTGCATTTCGTATAATGAGCAGTATAGTTACATACGAGGATTGCTATTTATGTATTGAATATTTGCAACATTGGTGTTGCTAGATATGACTGACTGCGCTATCACAAAGTTCGAAATGTTTGATGGTATACGTAATTTGAACGTATTGTCTGTCATACAGACGCTATTTGTACGTTAACAGTGAATTGAAAATTGTATCTCTTTATTTTGATTTTGATTGGTTTAATGGAATGCAAAAATGTGAAGATCTTAAAGAGAAGATTATTTATTTACATATCTTACAGCTGTAAGGTTAATAATAGCTAGAAATAAGCAAGCTATAGCCCATTTTGTAGTTATATAACTATGTAGCTAAAATCAAAATCAAAATTTTCAAAAATTCAACAAACTGATTTTTTATGATTTTTTAAACATCAAGGTTTATCAGAAAAGTGACTTAATTTACATTTCTTATAGCTGCAAGGTTAATAATAGCCTGAAATAAACAAGATATAGCCCGTGTTGTAGTTATATAACTAAGTAATAAGAATCCCACCAAAAATTTTCAATGGTCCCACAAACTAATTTTAAATGATTTTTGAAATATCAAAGTATATCTGAAATTTTACAACTGTAAGGTTAATAACAGCTAGAAATAAACAAACTGCAGCAAGTTTTGTAGTTATATAACTAAGTAACTAAAATAAAAATCAAAATTTTCAAAAATCTAACAAATTTTTTTTTTATGATTTTTTAAACATCAAGGTATATGAGAAAAGTGTCTTATTTTAAATATCCTTCAGCTGTAAGGTTAATGAAAATGAGAAATAAATCAGCTACAATCTTTTGTGTAGGTATATAATGGTGTAACTAAAATCCAAATCAAAATTTTCAAAAAACCGACAAACTGATTTTCTATGATTTTTGAAATATCAAGGTATATCAGAAGTGGCTAATTTTACATATCCTTCAGCTGTAAGGTTAATAAAAATAGAGAAATAAATAAGCTACAATCTTTTGTGTAGATATATAATGGTGTAACTAAAACACCTGGAATAACGCTCGTGATTAGAGCTTTAATGACATCTTTTGTTTAATTTTTCAGTGTTTCCAATAGAAAGAATCTAAAGTAACTATATTCCCTAGATAATGTATTTATTGTTGTCATAACAACAAAAACGTATGGGTTCAATATCTATTGATACATTTATGGAACGTTGGTGAATACATCTGCTAGAGTCTAAATAGTCTTACCCCCGACTATTTAGACTCTAACAGATGATTATAATACCTTTCTGTCGTTTTTAATGAACTGCCCGAACGTATCCACCTTCCGATTCGGCTTCTTGGCCAGCATCCCCGCCGTCATATGCTTCCTGTTGTCCAAATAAGGATCTATAGGCGTGTTAATAGGATCAGGCACTGCGATGCCATTGCGGTTCAAAAAGGTCCGCGTGTACTTATCACAGTTGGTGATCTTGAAGAACTTCCCGCATATCTCCACCTCGCGGCCGACGTTGAAGTCGAGCACGTCGTAGAAGTTGTCATCCATGGGGGCTGGCAGTCGGACGCGCTGACGCGATAGAAGGCAACCTGCATTAATCTAGTGTAGTGGCTGTATTTTATTAAAAATAAAATACCTTGAGACATTCCGCTGTTGTCCTGAGGTTTCTCCATGATTTGTAGGGTGCCGTCTTCGAGGAAGAAATAAATTTTTACGTTACGGACCATGTAGGGCGCATTGCGGACCTCCTGGAGGGTTTGCTTGAAGAACGCCTCGAAGCATAAGACCTGAGAGAGTATATAATTAATTTAATTCATTGGAAAAATTATTAAAATGGACCCTTCTCGAAAATCAAACCAACAATTGAAATAATGTTCATGAAGAATGAAACAATAAACAAAAAAACTCTTCTCTTGGTTTAAATCTATTTACACTAACTATATGTTTCGTTAATTCGCCAATTTAGTGAAAATTGATATTTTATGGGTGGGCTAAAAAGGGATTTCTCTAAATGCAATCTATAATAATAAAAAATGTCTTAATTTAAAAATCTTCATGAAGAATGGGACTATCAGAAAATAATCGTGGTTGAAATCTACGATATAATATAAAATATCTTTCTGAAATTGATGTCTTATTTTATAACAGCATAAATGAAGCTGATTGTTTACAAATAAACTACTAAAACTGACTTGTCTATCATACGCAATCCAAGGTGGTAACTCGATAACCTCCCCTCTGGCGTACAACGAGGGATAGCGATCCGTTAAAGGACCAAACAAATTGGGCTTGACTTTTTCCACCAGACAAGGGACGCCCATGTTAATATCGAGTGTTTGACTAACTCTAAAGTTGGTGCGTCCAATCTGCAATAAGACATATTGCATGTTGCATAAGGAACTACAATTTCTATTACCGTACGTTGGGGTTGAAGGTCATGCCTGGCAGCAACGGTAAATTCGGAGCACGAGCCATTTTAGGCTATATTTATAAAACTACTGTAGAAAATCGTAAAACGCACTCGAAGAAATTGACACGAGAGTTTGATCGATGTGACGCCAGTTGGTAGACGTGGGGTTTAATAATTGTCAGGGAAACGGGGTGATTACTTGTTGATATTTGTTACCTTACACATATAACAAGACAAACCAAAATGTGTGAACATTATTACAAACAACATTTATAATGCACCTTACACGGTCAATAAGGCACCTTACACGGTCAATAATACTGTCAATCCTAGTATTATCAGTATTTGCTTCAATACTCCTTTTATATTTATCAAGTAATCTATTATCCGGATAAAGATCATTATTGTCTTCATTACATCATTAATATACCTTACACGATGAGTAATACGGGCAATATTTTAGAATAATGAACGTTTTAAATATATTATCGTACAGTAAGACTGTTATTATTCTAAAATATTGACAGTAATAATAATGCCAATCCTAGTACTGTCAGTATTTACTTGAATCCGTCTTCAATATTTACCAAGTAATCAATAATCCGGATAAACATCAGTGTTCTCTTCATTCCATCATTACTATACCTTACACGATCAGTAATACTGTCAATATTTTAGAATAATAAAAATTTTAAACATGTTATCGTACAGTAATACATTATTCTAAAATATTGACAGTATTATGGACCGTGTAAGGTGGTGCCTTAAACTTTGCAGTACACTGTTTTTCGCTATTTTCTAGGATTCTAGCGATGAACTCAGTTTCGCTAAAAGATATTTCCGAATATGTGGGGAATAGGAAAATATCTGCTGAGGGTACCATACGATTTTCTGAATGACTTAATTATTCAATCAAAATTTAAGATATTTCGGCCAAACTCGGTTTGATTCACGTATTCACGTTTCCCTGTTTTTTTTTCTGCACATTTTCCCACATTTTGTGACAAAGAAACTTCCATCTTTATAGGGCTATGCCGTGAGGTTTTTCCGCTGATCAAGGGAGAATCTCAGAGGAGTTTAATCACCCGGAATTTACCTTAACTTCACAAAAAAAACTCTGAAGAACTGTGAAAGGTGATTCGGTGAAAATTCGCTGGGGATGGAACTCAGGCTCCCCAATAATCAGTACGAGATATTTTCTAACAATTTCATTATTACATTTAACGACCATCATTTTCGCTAATTCCGTGATTTACGTATAGTGCAGTAAACGCCGATGACGTCAGTTGTTATTGCTGTGCCGCGCGTTCCTTTCTTGGAGCGACCCCACCTAAGATTATACGTAGAAAATCGGTTTTATCGAGTTTTCTTCTCTGTTAGTGGATCGATTTTGCTCAAAGGGTTTTGATGTCAAAAATTGGCCGCGAACCGTACTATTATAAATATTTTAATTCTCTGCATTCATTACATATATAATTACTGGCAATACATTTATCGTTCCTGCGCATACAGAAATCTATACCCGCTGTAAGCAAGCAAGAGATATTCAGTAGACAAGGACAAACAGGCGCCTACAATATATATCTGTGTTTGCGTGGTTGGTAGTCAGCGGCGTTTTTGCTGCGGGCGCATTACCGATAGCGTCGCGTATTTTATTTATAATCCATGACATCATAAATGTTGATAGATGCAACGTAGCCGGTCCGTGTACGAACAATATTTTCCTCAAAGGTGTGGTGGCGTTGTTGTGCATCGGATGGCAGAGACAGCAATTTAAACAGCCAGTTCTTAGGTTACGTGCGCAGCTATATTTGACCCACTTTGTGCGTTTAAAAGTGAAGGTGAATAACATTCCAAATAAAAAGCGAGTGTTCTATTAAAATTAACATTGTTTTTGTTGAATTAAATTTTGTAGAGGTAGGCAAAATTGATTTAAAAACATATATTGATAGTCTTGCGGATAGTAGAGAATGTGTATTTGCAACAACAAAAGATTTGTTTTAAAATACTCTCTATATATTTCTATTAATTCAAACCAATTAAATCATAAGGGCTGTAGGTAGTATGTCATAATGTATTCATTTAAATTGCAAATTAATTTAATTTAAATAAATAGAAGCGCATTCGAAATAATAGATTTATGCGCGTTATTCACACCAATATTGCCAATATAAAAAAAAATAACATCGTATTTATAGTTGGTCTTGAGGATGTTGATGTAAGTCAGGCCTGGCAAATTTGTTACAATAAAATAAAAGAGATTCATAATTACTTGCTAATTAGTTTGTATGTATTTTTTTTTATTGATTACCAAAAAAACTTATATTATACTTATATTATCATCCCGCTGGTGAGAAGAAGCTCAGAGGAAAGTAATCGCCTGGTAATTACCTTAAGGAAAAACCAACTTAGGTGTTAATACCCCGATTACAAACTTGTGCAGAAATTTTAATAATATATCACATTACTGTGATATACACAACAACACCTTGTCACATGTAAAAAAACGTAATACTGACATTGGTATAGTAATCTTTAAATTTCTTATTCGGTGTATACTTTTATATTTATTTTTATACTTTTATATTTATAAATTAATTTATTATTATTAGTTACTTCTGTGTATATTTTCCTGTTAATGGACAACTGTTGGGAAATAAAATGTTATTATTATTATTATTATTAAGTTCACAGAAAATCTGTGAAAGCTGATTCTTGAAATTTCCCTCACATCGGGGTTTGAACTCTCGCTCCCGAATGCTCAGTACGAGACTGACGACTTAACTACTAGACCACTCATTATTGATTACTATTATATAGATCTATAGGGCTATCAGCCGTGAGGCTTTACCGCCGGTCAAGGGAGAAGCTCAAAGGAGTTTAATCACCCGGTATTTACCTTAACTTCACAGAAAACCTGAAAGGTGATTCGCGAAAATTCGTACCTCGCTGGGGATCGAACTCAGACTCCCCAATGCTCAGTACGAGACGGACGACGCCTCTAACCACTCGGCCTATTGATTTCCAATTTTTAAAATTATATTTTTCCAGCTTATGAAGTTAAGCAGCAAATCAAATGAAAAGTTTTGGAACATTAGTTGCTAAATTACTGATAATTAGTTGGCATATTGTCGCAATTAACGACACTTTAGATATCTCAGGGACGATTTTCTGAAGTAATAAATCCTAACACTCACATACACATACACTAACACACGACAGAATGACTCGAAGGTCGATAGCCAGCTACAGAATTGTTATGAATATAGTAACTACTACTAATAGTAGTAGTATAAATTAATGGTGTTGCTTTTACCGTTTTTGATTTTTTTTCTGCCTTGGCAGCTTGTCAGCTTGTCGCAGAGATCGCATCTTTTATAAATCGAATTATGCCTTTAATACTAGGTTAAGAAAGAAAAGAAATACATATACATATTCAGAAATTCTTAATTATGATAAATAAATAAAACGAATTTTTCTTTGTTTTTTTATCACTTGTTTATTACTGTTTGCGAATATTTTCGGCTACGCTCTAGCCATTATCAAGCTAATCCGTTGACTGGTTAATGGCTAGAGAGTAGCCGAAAATATTCGCAAACAGTAACAAGTGATAAAAAAACAAAGAAGAATTCGTTTTATTTATTTATTATAATGAATTATCACAAAGTGAATGCCGATTCAATCCAATATTTTCTTAATTATGATTTGTACGTGAAAGATTTTTTTAAAATTATAAATAAATAATTGTACAGGTTAAAAAGTATATTGTAATATTAAGTTAAACGAAATATTGCTTCGTACAATTCAAAATACATCATTTACGAACATGATAAGCCCTTCCGTTTCTCACTGCATGGTTTAATAACCCTATAGTTTGTATTATAAATAAGGGAGGAAAAAAATGCACTTTTTGATTAATTTTGATAATTAAAATATGTATATGTATATGTGTGTGTTGTAAGAGTAGAACTCACTACATTAATCTTATTTTGTTATAGAAATATGTCGGAATCACCTCCAAAAGAAGAAGAAACCAAAATGGTGAAAGAACAGGCAATAGGCGGAGCGTCCACGACAGACTTAATAATCAATACAGCTAAAAAGGTATGTAAACATCGCATGCAGAAGAATTTAATTTGTGTGCGGTTTGGTGCCGACTGATGATAAGAATTGCAAACATTTAATATCAACGTTTCAACGCAACGCGAATTGATAATGGGAATTATTTAATAATTTCTGATAAGGATAAGACGAGTTTCCTGCGAAACAAGTGTAGCTAATTATATTTAATGCGTATTATTTATTTTATGGAGACAGTTTATTATTTGCTTTATTATTCAAATTTGATAAATTAGTGTCTAATACCGAACAGCCTTAAAATGTTTACTGTTTACAGGCTTCATAGCTATATTTTACTATTTTTCTTGGGAATTCTTTATGTTTTAATTCTGAAATTCCAAAAATATTTCGTATATACTTAAAATACCAATATGATTCAAATTTGATAAATTAGTGTCTAATACCCGTTTTTATTAATATCTTCTCGAATATTCAACAGCCTCAAAATATTTACTGTTTATAGGCTATTCATGGCTATATTTTAGTATTGTTTGCGAATTCTTTATGTTTTTATTCTGAAATTACAAAAATATTTCGTATATACTAATGGGCCATTCACAATAAGCGCGGTAGTTGTAAGGTAGCGGTAAGCAATATTTTGCATGTCTATAAAAATTCAGACGTTCCGAATTGGGCAGTAATGTTATGCGATAATTATGGTAGAGATAATTACCCATGTTCTGTTATAGTTTTACTGCGTTTGCTGTAAACGCCCGCATTTTTATACATGTGTGCAATTTCGCTTACCGCTACGCTACCCCTACCGCGCTTATTGTGAATGGCCCATAATTCCTGACACTTTCATTTCAATAGATTCTACAAGAACCTTGAATTCCTGCTAAATATCAGTTAAACATTGTTGTTAAAATATGTTAATTGCACTGTGAATCACGTTTTGTTTGTTTGTATGGCAATAGCGATGATAATATTCCCATTAAAAATAGCGCAATGTTCAACTCTCGAGAATATTTTTAGACGGGTATTATTGTTTCAAAAATAGCAGACGTATAAAAATATATGCGAGGATTCAAATGCATCATAAAAAAATTCGCAAATTATTTACACTGCTTCTATTTACAGCAAATAATGTATTTGAAATATATTTATAAATAATTTCATTCTTTATATTTACTCAAATCTTACTTTGATTGAAATATTTTAATATCCAAATGCATGAAATTTCATCATATTCACTTTTACTCATCGCTATAGCGCGAAAACGGTAAGAGCTAGAAAAAAGCGAAGTGCTGTGTAGTAAGGGGAGCGACACATGTTGGCTATACGACGGAGTGAAAGCAGTGGAGATTGCAGAAAAGTGCGTGAATGGTTAAGAGAAGATAGAAAATTTATTATTTTTGTAATGGGGATGCTAAATATATGTATTTTTTTTAAATGTTATTAAATGACTTTAATAAAAGGTTTTTAAAATAAAGCAAGTATTGATGTAATTCACTGATACGTATATAATAATAATAATAATAATAATAATAATAATGAAGTATGAAGTGAAAACACAATGTATTCATTGATTGTTCTAATTCATACTAAACGATTGATTCGAATGCCACAACTAATAAATGATTCCAATGCCTTAAATAGGACACGCACACATACACACAATTTCATTCTAAATTCGTCTATGTGCAGCAATTCCTTACTTAATTGAAGTCAATTAGATTTTGACATGAATCGCTATAAGCTGTGATTTCATTATCGCGACTAATCGTCATTTAGCTCTGATATTCCACCGATACACATGCAGCAGCAATTTTTAGTGGTGATGTTGTTACAGATGTCTTTAGTGGGTGTGGTGTACCTTGCGGGGTACATGAATTGGTCGGTTGCATGGCTGCTAGGTCCTGTTGTGCTGTTGGTGATGCGCGACCATTGGAGGCAGGATAGTAAAATTAGGAGGGATATTGCGAAGCAAGTGGCCACGTCGAATGAGAAGGATGTCGTTCTGGCGAGGATTAACGATCTACCAGCATGGGTTAGTGTTTGTAAAATATTATTATTGGACGATTTCAGTGGCAGTGGTTCATCACTACCATTTTGTATCTCATGCTAATGTATTACCGTAATATCAGAATTAGTTTAGCATTTGAAAATATTTTTGATACTTTTTATTTTTCAATCAGTTAACATTTATATGTTTTTAATGGATTCACAAATTTAAAATATATTTTCAGGTTTTCTTTCCAGACATCGAACGCACTGAGTGGTTAAACAGAGTAAGTTGTCTTTTTAACTTTTTATTGCATTTTTTTAATCGGTATATTTGTATATAATGAATGCGTATGGTAGTTTTTGCCGAAAAACTAGTTAGGTAAACGAATAAGTTTCGGGATTGCGGCAGCGGGAACTTCTTTTTAAAATCAATCTATATTTCGTCAATTCAATGTTGGCTTATTCAGAATTGTTTCTACAAAGGCCACAGATATAATTGTAAATACGGTTTATAATTGAAGAGTACAAGGCAGAATAAAAAAAAAGAATCTTCCAAAACCAAACCGCCGGACAAACAGTCCGGGAGCTCCGACCACGAATATTTTTATATAGTATTTTTTTATTTTTATATAGTATTTTTTTATTTTTATACAGTATTTTTTTATTTTCATACAGTATTTTTTTGTCATGTAATTAGAATACATTTTTAATTTATGATTGTACACATTTCAATTAAAATAAAATATCCTGGATCCAATCTAAATAGTTGAAATTGCCATTACCATTAATTTATATATATTTTCTATTCAGATTATAAAACAATGCTGGCCTAACGTAAATGATTATGCAAAAACGTTAATGATTGATGCGATAGAGCCCGTATTACGGACTAGTTTAGAAAAGTATAAGTTGAATGGGTTTAAATTTGAGAGGATTATTCTAGGAGAAATCGTGAGTATTATGTTTTAATGATTTGTAATTATATTTTTATTTCAATTTCTAATAGTATTATTTAAATCAGTTTGTTCTTATTATTTTCTCAATTAAATTGTTTAATGCATGAGGTAATACGAAACGTGAAATTGTAGCCATTTAGAATTGGCGGCGTGAAGGTCTACGATAAAAACATCGACAGGAATGAGATCATAATGGACTTGGATGTTTAGTAAGTTTCATTAACGTAAATGTATGTAGATTACTGAGTGTTATTAATATCGATTACAGTTACGCCGGCAACTGTGATATTAGTTTCACCCTCGCTGGTATGAAGGGTGGCATTAGGGATTTCCAAGTAAGTAGGGAACATATTGATAACAATTTTATGCACGAAGCTAACATTTGGAAATTGACGTTTATATATTCTTCATATTATGTTATTTGAAATGTTCTATTATTATTATTGCATTATTACGGTAATAATAATGCAATAATAATAATAGAACATATAAATATTTTATTCCTGCTTGGTCAAGGAGGAATAAAATATTTATACATCACATTTCCGGTTGCAAACGCGTTCAAAAAGAATGAAATTTTATCGCCCGGTTTCTCCAACGAATTTTAACTAGTTTAAGACTGTTTTAATCATAAGACAGTCTTAAAGCGTTGCACCAAACAAAAACGGATCTTAAAACGATAAGACGGTCTTACATTGTAGACTAATATATGTTGTAATTTTTATTTTTTACCAAGTCACGAAATCGATATGGATTTGAAAAAACTTGCTTAATGTTTATAACAAAATGACAATGTAAAATGGAAAGTCTGTATCCCAACGTATTTGATTTTCTATTTTTTTTTAATTTTTTAACTTTTACGCTCATATCTCGATAATCCGATTAGTCGATAAAAAAATAATACAACATATTTTGTTTAATTTTTTTACTGATCCTAGCACAAAACATATCAGTATACCAGGTGGCCGAAGGAAAATGGAAAATTTTGATTCTAAGTTTTTTTTTTCGGCGACTAACTTGTATATCATTATTATTATTTTTGACCAAGACGCGCAATCGGCATGGATTTAAAAAGAATTGTTTAATGTTTATAACAATATGATAAAGTAAAATGGAAAGTCTGTATCCCAACGTATTTATTTTTATATATTTTTTTTTATTTTAAACTTTTACGCTCATATCTGGATAATCTGATTTTAGAGGCTGAGTCGATAAAAAAATAATGCAACATATTTTGTTTAATTTTTTTACTGATCCTAGCACAAAACATATCAGTGTACCAGGTGGCCGAAAGAAAATGGAAAATTTTGTTTCTAAGTATTTTTTTTTCGGCGACTAACTTGTATATCATTATTATTATTTTTGACCAAGACGCGCAATCGTCATGGATTTGAAAAAAATTGCTTAATGTTTATAACAATATGATAAAGTAAAATGAAAAGTCTGTATACCAACGTATTTTTTTTTCTATTTTTTTTTATTTTTAACTTTTACGCTCATATCTCGATAATCCGTTTATAGAGGCTGAGTCTATAAAAAAATCATACAACATATTTTGTGCAATTTTTTTACTGATCTTAGCACAAAACAAATCAATGTATCAGATGACCAAAGGAAATTGAAAAATTTTGATTCTAAGTATATTTTTTTTCGGCAACCAAATCGAACATATTTCATTAATCAAAATTTTACTACACTGAACAATTCTAGCTAGTTGAATGCTCAAACGTCTTACAGGAATATTTGCTTGAGGTTTACACATTTATAACAGCAAAAAATATTATTAAAATTCAATTAATTAGAATACTGAGAATTAAATGCGTCGTTATATAATAACTGTTTATATATTATATAACGACGCATTTAATTCTCAGCATTCTCACGGTTTCGTTAAAAACAATCATCTATATGATGATATCTTTAACATTAACATATGTGAACCAAAATTGTCGGTGTACATAAACTGGCCTATTTAATACAATTTAATTTTTGGAGAATTACTAAATATTTAGTATAGATAATTTTTCTTACTGTTTATTTTGGACTCTATAGATGAACTATGAACTACTAGAAATGAAATGCGCGAATTTAAATCAAATTTACATGTTAATCAGCTAGTAGCCAGTGCCCAAATTGAATTAGATATTATTTTTATTTTATAGTTACATGGAATGTTAAGAGTAGTAATGAAACCTCTAATTTCCAAAATACCTCTAATTGGAGGCCTTCAAGTGTTCTTCCTGAACAACCCCTCCATAGATTTCGATCTGGTTGGAGTTGTAGATATTTTTGATATTCCCGGTTTAAGGTAAGATATATTAAAGGGATAAACTGTAAGCAGGGTTTACGCATTGTTATCTTTTTAGTGATATATTGAGAAGAATCGTGGTTGAGGTTGTAGCTTCGATGATGGTTTTACCCAACAAGTTCCCCATTAAACTGAGCGAGGATGTGCAGTCAATTGAACTGAAGCGACCAGAACCAGAAGTAAGAAAAAAAATGTTACGGTTTATAATTGTTAGGGAATGTCTGCAATTTATTGAAGAGAAATTAAGGCTGTGAATTATAGGAAAATAGAATAATTAGGTAGAAGGGCGATGGTCGATAGTATTTTATACCTTAAGGGTTATAAATTAATGCTACTAGTGTTATTTTGACTGATTAGTATTATAAATAAAAAGAAATAAAACATATAAATCTCATATATAGTTGATGGATTTTGTATTAATTGTTTAGTTCAGGGACATAAAACAAATTTAGGGCTCTCAAATAACATTTATATGAAGGATACAGTTGGCACTCCCCGCCCAATAGTTTTGAGCTGGGAGAGCCAACTGTATTCTTCATATAAATGTTATTTGAGATCCCTAAATTTGTATATATATATATATATATATATATATATATATATATATATATACAAATTTAGGGATCTCAAATAACATTTATATGAAGAATACAGTTGGCTCTCCCAGCCCTAAACTATTGGACGGGGAGTGCCAACTGTATCCTTCATATAAATGTTATTTGAGAGCCCTAAATTTGTTTTATTCTACATATAACATATATATTATTTACACTTTAAATTGTATTTCTTAAGAGCCATACGTATATGGCTCCCAAGTCGCAGTTTGCCAACCCCTGTTCTAGTTTGTTAAATAATTTCAATCAAAGGGGTCGATTTATTTAGTGAAAGAATTTAATACAAACTAATGGGTGATAAAAATGATACAACTAACCCCCCAGGAGGAAAGTTAAGCGCCATCTGGCGGCACTACATCAATTAGCAATGCACATCCATATGGTAATTGGTAATTGATGTGGTGCCGCCAGATGGCGTTTAACTTTCCTCCTAGGGGGTTAGTTATATAATTTTTGTATATAACCACTCGAGATATTGTGTGAATTCACCCTCACTAGCTGAGCTACACTGATGAGATCTAATAAGATCGAATTCTAGATAAGTAAATTGCTAATGGGTGGTTTCACACTTATATATGTTTTAACAATAAAAATAATAATAAAATAAATTTATTTCCAAAAGAAAAGAAAAATACAGTTCATAATTTATAATTGTAATTATGTTAATAATAAACATAAATAAACTAGTTTAATGGGTGATACAATTTGAAATTGCGCGCAGCTTTTTTAAATTAAATTTAACCAACTGTATATTTTTACTTTATGATTATAATTATGTAATAATTCAAGAAGAATTTGAGGTTTCAATAATATTTTCAAGTAATAGGGATGTATCCTTTTGGATATTCATACTTGTATACGAATTTTCGGACAACAAACAATTTATTTGTTTTATATCAGGGCGTGTTGCGTATTCATGTAATCGAAGCCAAGAACTTGATGAAGAAGGACATTGGAATGCTCGGCAAAGGAAAATCCGATCCGTACGCCGTGCTCACTGTTGGAGCGCAGGAATTTAAAACAAAAACAATTCTCAACACTGTCGATCCTAAATGGGATTACTGGTGCGAGGTAAGTTCATCAACAACAAAAATTATCTTAATTATTGTTTTTGATTTGTATTTGTTTTGTTTTCGAAATTGTTAATGCATGCACTATATTTTTGGTTTGTTTTTAGTACAATATTTGTATATTTCAATAACATGGACACACTGTAAGTTGTTTACACAATGATAGCACTTTAGAAGCGTAATTAAAACGAAATCACTGTAGCCGCTAGTGGCGTTAAATAGCTATTTTTAAAATGCACGGTCTTTCAAACAAGTAGCTAATAACGGTGTATCAAAATTAAAATAATTGGTTTCGCTGTATAATAAAATTGTGGCGTTCAATCGAGTTCTATTGTATGATTAAATGAGTTTGAGAGATCGGCTTTTACTTAATTTAATAGAAGATGAATATTTTTTTGGTGTTCAGTATTGGAGTATAGTTCGATTGAATGAGGTAGCGTTGTACGTCGAGGTGTTTAAAAATCAATAATCAATTTGCTGTATGATATTACACAATAATATCATGAGTAACTTTGGATTTAAGAAATTGTTTTGTTTAAATCGAGCTTTTAGCGCAAAAGTGTATTCAGAATATAGTAATCGCAATTGATAAACAAATCTTAGCGAATCTACATTTGGTTTTTAGTTTTATACTTTTCTATTTATTATTAGTTTATTGTAACGGATGCTAGCGGTCAGCAGCTTTATCTCCATATGTGGGACGCGGATGACGCGAAAGATGACGAATCTTTGGGCAGGTGAGAAATATACATAGGTGGAAGATATCACAAACTTAAATATTTCGATAATACATGTATAGTAATATCGCGAATCTAATAGACACAACTAGAAATGCAAATTATCAAAATACAAAAATTGGTATGTAAGCAAATGTACTGACATTTGCAAGAATATTGAATTTCACATTTTACAGAGATAATTTCCAGTTTCATTCAGTTAGAAATCGTCGAAAATACTTTTAAACCGAAGTTTATTAGTATTAATTTCACACTAATTGAACGTTCACTATACTTCTTTATATATGGTTAGTCCGAAAAAAAATGCACGACATAATAGTGTAATTTTTTTTCGGACCATATATAAAGAAGTATAGTGAACGTACAATTGGTGTGAAATAAATACTAATAAACTTCGGTTTAAAAATATTTTTCGTCGAAATTCTAACTGAATCAAACTAGAAATTACCTCTGTAAAATGTGATATTCAATATAATTGGTATTAGAAAACATGTTCTAAAGCCCATATGAAATTATCTAGTTTCTTATATCGTTTTCGATGCAGACACAAACTACATAGTGTCATACACACATGTAGAAAATGATATAGCTGCGAAATAATAATAAATTCACTAACAATAACAACACCGTAATACACATTATTACGGTGTTGTTATTGTTAGTGAATTTATTATTATTTCGCCGCTATATCATTTTCTACATGTGTGTATGACATTAATTTTCCATTTAAAAATAGTTATATCAACTCTTATATATAAAACGATATAGGAAACTAGATAATGTCATATGGGCATATTGTTCCTTTACTAATAATATTAATATGTTCTGTAGAAATATATTTTCAAAATTCTTCTATAAATCTTCAACTATGTATCTTTATAATTAATACGTAAATATTACATTGTATATAAAAACACAACTTTGTTGATAATCGCTAGTTCTATGTATTTTCTATTGCAGCTTTTGCTTCTTTGTGCGCTTGGTTTGACGCTTTTTTATCACTACTATCTTGCTTTCGATGTTGTTTAGAACAATTTATTTGTCCATATAGGCTATGATTAGTTCGAGAGAGGCCCAGTTGCTAACAGTATCATTGTGGGACTGGGATCCCGGTTTACCCGGAACATTTAATGACGACCCCCTAGGAAGGTAGTTTAGAAAACTGGCTTGAAATCGGTTTTTTGATGTGGGACTAACACGATTCTAATAATTAATATGTGTGATTTTGCTTCCCTTTTGTATATAATTGCTATTTGTGTTAGTGCATAGTGGATAATCCTAACGGGATTCAACTGCATCTGCGTTTGTATGATTATGATAGCGGGCCGTCAAACGACGATCTTGGAAGGTATACTAAATGTGCCTTCAATTATTTAGAAAAAGTGTTTCAATTTATAGAAAAATTGTGTCGCAGGTTTATTTATTACAGTTTGCTATAGTCTGATTGAAAGAGGAAGGGTTGTACCTCGTGTAAACCTCGAGGTACAAAGCTTCCTCTCTACCTCGAGGTTTATAAAAGAGTTTACAATAACATAAAAGCTTTCTCGTACAACTAACTATATGTACTTTGTTTGCAGGCAAATGTTTATACAAACATTTGTTTATGAGCAAGTGTATATAGGTCTGGTCTAGGCTTTAGAGTTGTATAATGACATCAAGTAGCTATGTTCAATAGCTTTTAATTGTTTTAAACATCGTACAACATAATATTAACGTAAGATAACACAGGGACATATCTAGTTTCTGAACAAAATATATTTGCAAAACATTATTTCTAGATTTAACCTTACACCAATAATATGATAGATAGATTACATTAATAAATAAATAAAATATTTCTAGATTTTTTAGATATTTATTTAAAAACTAATATTTCCAGATTTTTTAGATATTTGTTTAAAAACTAATATTTCTACATATTCTTTCAATCGGACTATAGACAATTTTAAACACTACTAGAATATATTATTAAGTTATTTGATTTCATGCAGAAATGAGAGCATACGATAATAACTTTCTTGAAAATAATACAGTACTAAATTCAAATACATTTCATTAATAAACACGGCAAAGCGGACTTTATATTCCTCCTGTATTGGAGGAATTTAAATTCGGGCACTTCGTTTCTAGTACATTGTAGGAGCACATTAATTGAACCTAGGAAAAAATAGTTTAAACAAATTCATCTGTCTTAATATTTAGAATTTTCAACTTTATCAGTTCCTAGATATGAACTGTAATTTGTAGGCTGGAATTTTTTTAACTCTTTTTCCCAGGTGTGTGATTTTTGACCAATCGCTATGAAATTAACTATCGAGAGATGCTCGCTATTATGGCGAATTATGTTGATTTTGCACCCTTCGCTTTGTGAAAAATGATCACTGACTTTGACAGAGCTAAGAGTTCGACAATCGACATCTTTTGATATTAATTTTGAGTTAAAACTATTAGTGCATCACTATGAAATGTGTATGCTATGTAGATGGCTCAAAAATCGCACTATGAACGTACTACAACATACTGAAAATGAAATGCACCATTTTATAATCGTGTGTTGTGAATGGCTGGTGCTAGTGTTTTTTAAGCGACAGAGGCGAACATAATTGAGACACTTTTGATTTACAATTTTAAAATGTGGTCACCGTTAACGTAATAACCCGTGGTTAGTAATAACAAAAGTACTGATGGTGTAATTTAATTATATTTGAAAAGTTGTATAATTCTTGTAGGATAGAGCCTTTAAATATTATTTATTGCAAGATACATTCTTTATTATTTCCTGTAGTAACAGGATTCTAGTTTTCATTTTACTCCTTGATATTCGTAAATACATTTAATTATATAACTATTCAACATATTTTATTTACTTGTTATCGTCCGTAGATAAGTTCACTGTAATTATTTCCAATTATTCGATTTCAAAATTTGAATTCAAATTATGGTGACCACAGTTTAAAATTTACATTATGTATATTATTGTAAATTATCCGTTATTGTTTTGTTTCATAAGAATTATATTGCTGTCGTGTGTTTTTAACTATATGTGATTTTTTATCGCTAACAAGAAAGATGCTTTTATATGAGCTAAACTGCTGATCCTTATCTTAAGAAACATATTTTATTTTTATGTACGATTTACTTCTTCATCTTCGAAATTCATGGCCGTAATATTTTTTTATGAATTATAGGGCTACCATTGAGGTCTCTAATATCGCTAGAAAAGGACAAGAAGATTTGGTAAGTTTTAGAATTATTTTCATAAAAACATTATGTATGATATGATGATAAGGGCAGTGAAACTCCTTTTATAATATATCAATATTTCGCTCGTTTAATTTCTAGCATCATCAGGATAATTATGCAGAGTTAATGAACATAGAAACTGGCAATTAACATAATTTACAAAATTTGCAATTCAGATTTGGCGCTTCGTTGACAAGATCATACCAAATTCTGAATTTGTTATGATCTTGTGATGATTTTGTAAAAAATATTTATTTTGCTGCATAAGTATAATTCAAAATAGAAAACTATGTTTCTAGCTTATTAGGGTAGTGCAGCAATAAAACGCTATGTTAGCTGAAGTACACTTTACTTCCTTCTAGCCCTGATGAAGTAGCTATTTTAGCTACGAAATATTGGCATGAAGGAAGTAAAGTGTACTTCAACTAAAATAGGGTTTTATTTTGAATTATTAATTAATTATTATTAATATATATATCTATGCACACCGCAATTTTCTGTCTATACATAGATTCTACAAAAATGCTACCGGTAAGTGCACCTTCTATATATATATATATATATATATATATATATATATATATATATATATATATATATATATATATATATATATATATAGCAGGGGTGATCAACCAGTCGACTGGCCGAAAGCTAAACTAATTTTGGTCGATCGCTTGACTTACGGTAGATAGATGTGTTTGGTCATATATTTTGATTATCTACCCATAGCTCTGAAATACAGTGTTTATTTACACATAGAATGTATTTCAGATCTCTTTATCTAGAATACGTCTATGAGAAGTCAATCGCAACAATTTTTTAAGATAAAAAGTAGATCTTATGTACACAAAAATTAGCCACCTCTGATAAATCGCACAATGAGATAACAAACTTCTAAAAATAAATAGAGATAAATGCATTTTAAAGATTGCAATACTTCCAACCATTGAGTATAATCGTTGATTGAAGTATTTATACTATTATACCAATACTTCAATCAACGGTATAATGTTATCTATTTTTTTAAATAGTAATTTGGTTTATTCTAAATGCAAAAAATGATTAAAGGAGCGTTAAAATATACATAAGCATCATCAAAACATAAATCAAAACCTGAAAATTAATTTTGGAAGTTATGATACTCATCTCATAGAGCCATATAGTAATTTAATAATTTTAAGAATCTAATGGTGGTTTTCATAAATATGCTTTGAGATTTAATCCATCCTATAATACCAGTGTTTTGTGTTTATTTCTAGTGGTTAACCTTGGAACAAGCAACGAAAGGCATGGTTCATCTTAGATTATCATGGTTAACACTCAGCCCTGATTATAATGACTTAAAATCCGTAAGTATTATATTATATTTTATATATTATATTATATTTGACACTGTTATTTAATGACTTAAAATCCGTATGTATTATATTATATTTTATATATTATATATTTGACACTATTATTTAATGACTTAAAATCCGTATGTATTATATTATGGTTTATATATTATATTACATTCTTTTTATATATTTTAAACATATTTTCAGGCACTTGCTGAGACTCAATTGCTACGCGTTACGTCTATGCACACCGCAATTTTCTGTCTATACATAGATTCTGCAAAAATGCTACCGGTAAGTGCACCTTCTACCATTATTATCATCATTACATGTATGTATGCATTCATAGCAAACTAGACCTCAAACGAAACCGGATCCCTACTTGGTAATAACTTGCGGAAAATATACGCAACAAACTGGCGTTATTATGCGGACTACGGATCCCGTATGGGAGCAAGGATTTACCTTTTTGGTCTCCAATCCTGAATCGGATTCGGTGTACTTCAAAGTTATGGATCAAAAAACTGGTAGTGAAATGGGCGAGCTGGTGTATCAGCTAACAACTCTCTCAAGGAAAGTCGATTTGACGGTGCCTCAGCAACCGTTTGGATTGAAAAAGGGGGGCCCAGAGAGCAAATTAGTCATGTCATTACATATGAGGGTGAGAATTAATCTTTTTCAACATTCATATTTTTACTGTTATTATTATTAAAGGAGTATTATCAAGAAACATAATATAATACCAGTAGGCGTGAAGTAGTAGTGATATTCTGGATCTGTTGTTTTAAGAATGGATCCAGAATATCACTACTACTTCAAGCCTACTGGTATTATATTATGTTTCTTGATAATACTCCTTGAATAATAATAACTTTATTAACATACCATTTACAAATTATAGTAATTAAAGATAAAAGATATATAAAAATACATATTTTGGTTTGTCAAAAGGTGCAAAATTAGATTTCTGTAGTTAACAGGATTCAAGTTTTCTTTAAAGTAACTAAAATTTCAGGGTAGACGACATAGTTTATTTACCAGAGCAACTTTTCTGGACATAAGATGTACTTTTTATCCTAAAACTGTGTCGCAATCGACTCATTGTCTTAGTCCTCTATGTATCAAGTATAATCGACCGGTCGATCGCAGTCGACTTGTAGGCCAAATTACATTAGGCAGCTAATCTATATTAATAATAGAAACTTCTATTTTTATAGGGCTGTTAGTCCAAGAGCTTATCTTTCAGAGGATTCTATTCTTTCATTCTTTATAGATAATTAATAAATAAATTAATTTTACTAATATCTATTACAATAAAAGCTCCAATTATAATCGCTATACAAGGTGTTGACATTTATTTTGACCATTTCTGTCATAATGACATTTTAAAATTATATATTCAATAGCTTATGGCACCTATAAGATTTATGGGATGTTGATGAATACGGGCATGAATGATAAAAAATAATGAAGATGAGAATAGACCCCCACATTTGTACTGTCAACACAAAAGTCATAACTAATAGTCGGTCGGCTTCAAAATATTGCCTTCGTTTTTATATTATATGGATGTCAACCCAAGAGTTATTCTTTCAGAGGAGTTTAATCACCATTTATAGAAAATAATTTAATAATAATATTTAGTGAACCTAGGAAGTATGAAAAAGTCTATCCTCATTAATTTATATTATATATTTAGGTCTTAAAGAGCAACTATGTGGAAGAATCCTCCCCAACAAAAGATGCCGAATTAAAACGTCAAGGTTCAACCTCTTCAACTGCTAGCTCAGGTATGTTGCTGAGAATTTATTTAATTTATTCTTTTCGCATTAACAAATTTACTTTTACATAGTGATACCGCCTAGTCCACTTAAAAAACCACTAGTATCTCGTGAACCATCGCTAAGTAGTATTGGTAGTTCTTCGCAAACAATGGCGGGATCAACAGAGCCCGCGTTAGCTGAAGCTGAAGAGGTTTTCGAGGAACAATCGACACCTCTGCTCTCTTCAATGCCATCAATTGACAACAATTCAGAACTGTTACATAGAACACCCAGTGTTACATCGTAAGTAGTAAACATATTTTATAGTGCGTGTTGGTAAATGACAATTTCGTGTATATTTAGTATCTTCCTCTGCCCGTTTATCATACAGGAGGGTTTGGGAATAATACCAGACATTCTACGACATTGGGACTTTCTGTCGGCACAAAACTTCGCTTCTCTTTATTGGATGGCATTAGGTTTTGGTGAACAGGCCATGACAAGAGTGTACCGCAAGGTGATCATCCAGTCATGGCCTGGTGTCAGAGGGGCTCACTGGTCCTTGCGCGCGTGCTGGCCAAGTCCCGAAAACAAACAAAAAAAGACATTCTACAGCAACTCGACTGTTGATCTCCATGTCTTGAGCTAGTCGTATAAAAGTCATTTTTCCTCACTCTGACTGTGGTTGAGATCTTTCGCCATCATGATTCGCCTTATTTGGCTATTCTTATATAGTTTAGCCTGCCGGTTAGGAGTTACCGTTAAAGTGTGGCGTTAGGAGGCACTAGATGAGAATTGGGTGCCCTGTGGGGACTAGTCACCTCCAACCATTCGCCGACAGCGCAACACCATATATCCTCTTTTTAGGTTTTTAGGATTTATAGTATATATATATATATATATATATATATATATATATATATATATATATATATATATATATATATATATATATATCCGCTGGCCTTTTCTACTACCGCGTGGTGTAAAGATAGTATGTTTATGAGAAATTTAAATAATAAGTCAATGATCCTCTTAACTTAAAAACCACATAAAAAGTGAAAGGACGCAACAATTGACCATCTAACCAACCATCCAAGACAACGGACAATGGAATCAGTTTTCTAAACCAAGCAGACGAACGAGCAAAAACTAAAACCTAAACCATAAACCCTAAGCCTCAAGATTTTAGGGCCTCGTCAATTTTAAGATACTCAAAACCGAGGTGTCCCGCCAAAGCATATATCTATTTGTCCCAACTTAAGTCACTATTAATAAACAGTGTTATATAAAACAAAGAATTATATGTTTTACGAAGTGAACGTTACAACAATTAATGTATTTGTAACTATTTTAGTTCGTCTGGTGAGCATAAACTAGGTCGGATTCAAATGACACTTCGCTACAGTGTGCAGAGACAAAGGCTGATTGTGGTTGTTCATAAAATTGCGTAAGTGTGCTGCGGTCGGATAATATGTTGGGGCACAATGTATTTTATGTAATTGCAGTAACATTCCGCTGAAAGATCCTGCCAGTATACCAGACCCGTATGTAAAACTCTATCTCCTGCCAGAAAGATCGAAAGATAGCAAACGGAAAACAGCTGTAAGTAATTTATATAAATGATATGAGGACAAAATTATAACTCTCAAGTTATAATATTTAATATCTATTTTTATGTTAGTACTAATAATAATAATGATAAGAAATACATAAAACTATTTTTGTATGAATTTGAGGGTTCGTCCACTTTTGCTCTTAATGCATTATTATAATTTTCACTTCAGACGTCATTTATGAAGATGAATAAGAATATATGGGGATATATATTCTTATTCATCTTCGTAAATGACGTCTGAAGTGAAAATTACAATAAAACTGAATTTTTGTCCTGTAGCAAATTTTTAAATGATATTGATATAATTATTTCAACTAACCTCCGTATTCATCGACGTTCCATAAATCTATAAGGCACCTTACACGGTCAATAATACTGTCAATCCTAGTACTGTCAGTATTTGCTTCAATCCTCCTTTTATATTTATCAAGTAATCAATTATCCAGATATACATCAGTATTCTCTTCATTTCATCGTTACTATACCTTACACGATAAGTAATAATGTCAATATTTTAGAATAATGAACATTTTAAACATATTATTGCACAGTAATAACGTCATTATTCATAAATATTGACAGTATTATTGATCGTGTAAGGTACCTTTATAAGGCACCTTACACGGTCAATAATACTGTCAATACTAGTACTGTCAATATTTGCTTCAATCCTCCTTTTATATTTATCAACTAATCAATTATCCGGATAAAGATCGGTATTCTCTTCATTTCATCATTAATATACATTACATGATGAGTAATATTGGCAATATTTTGGAATAATGAACATTTTAAACATATTAACGTACAGTAATACTGTCATTATTCTAAAATATTGACAGTAATATTGATCGTGTAAGGTGCCTTTATTATCAATAGCTATTGAACCCAAAAATATTCGTTGTTATAGCAATAATAAATACATTATTAGTTACTTTAGATTCTCTCTATTGCAAATACTGAATAATTAAGTAAAAGGTGTTTCAATTGCAAGCGCTATTCAAAGTGTTTGACATTTATTTTGGCATATTCTGTCACAATGACGTTGTCCATTAACCATTCAATAGCTTATGGGACCTATACAGTTTATGGGATATTGGTAAATACGGGCATAAGTATTTTAAATCTTTGATCAATTGAATATTCAACTTAATATAGTTATATGTACTCCAATTTGTGTAGGTTGTTAAGGACAACTGCAATCCTGTCTACGACGAAAGTTTTGAATATGTAATTTCGCAAGGCGAGCTCACCAGTCAACAACTGGAAGTAACTGTTTGTACTCAGAAGCAGTTGTTTTATTCCAGTAGCAACGTTTTAGGACAAGTAAGTAACTGGTGGTCCGATATATATAATCCACATATATGTTAGTAGATTCACATTCTCTAGAATTTTTGTTTTGCGTAACTTTTTCGATAAAAAAACAGTTTTCAAAAATGTAATTTGTGTTATTAATAGCGTTTCTTAAAAACTAAATCTGATCGAGCAAATCTGAAGGCTATTTTGGATTGTGTTCAAAATATTGCAAGCACTATTGTGTTCGTTGCGTAAAGGCCCATGCATGTTATGTTGACGTTAAATTATTATTTTTGTGCTGTATGCGTGCTATGTTAATGTCAACCTATATTAACATAGCATGCATATAGCACAAATATAATATTGTATTGTTAAGGCGTCTACTTTGTGATAATTCATTTTAAAGGATAAATAAAACGTAAGAAATCGTTTTAATTTAGTGTTGTCTAGAAAACTCGTGGTGGATAAATTATTATTTATGTAGGATAAATAAAACGATTTTTTTAACACTCTTCAGTTACACTGTGCAACTAGTTTCGGCTAAGCTCCAGCCATTTTCGAGCTCCTCTGATTATCACATCGGAGCAGCTCGAAATTGGCTAGTGATTAGCCCAAACTAGTTGTGATAAAAAACAAAGTAAAAAATCGTTTTATTTATCCTACAAAAATAATTTATCCACCACGAGTTTTCTACACAACACTAAATTTATCGCAAAATTGTCACTTTAGATAATTAAAAAAATATCGCGGAATGTTGTTGAAAATTGTCACTTTAGATAATTAAAAAAATATCGCGGAATGTTGTGTTGATATCAAGTAGTGCTGTGGGATTATAGCCTTACTTATAATTGTACTTTATATATTTCTAAGTATTTATTATTGATTCTAGGTTATCGTAGAGTTATCTGAGAGCCTCACACAGCCACTCAACTCATGGTTCGATTTACAACCTGAAAGAGATTAAACAATACAAATGAATTATTATTATTAAACTTTGCAATTATTTTCCTCAATAACTGTTTGCCAATTTTTAATTCCATTCACGCTTGCATTTAAAAATGTTCACTTTATCGTAACAGTCACTTTATTGCGAGAGTATGTATGTATTATGAAAATCAGTTTAATTTAAGTTATATTTGAGATTATCTACTGCATGTACATTTTATTTTAAGCTATGACAATATCTGTGTGTTTTGTGTGTAATTTGTATATTGTTAATCATATAAAAAACATTTTTGCATATAAGATTACTCTACATGAATATTATTTTATTATTTAGAAATGCATTATTTTTGTTTTTAATAGAATATCCTGCTCTATTTATGTTAATGTTTATTTATTTACGCCTATATTATTAATATTAACTACTACTCAATTATCTAACACTATTTTAATCTTAGCTGTAAAGCTATTTACATGAATGTGTGTACGTTTTGTAAAATATGCATTTGGAAAAAACAAAAACAATCGTTTTCTACCCTTCAGAAAATATTAATTATTAATAAATTACGATGTATTGACTTCAATTACTCTGATTGTAATCAACTTTATTGGTGATTATTTCATTAGGGGGTTTTATTTAGACATATAAAATATATCTAAATAAAAAATAATTAAAAAAATGGCTGGAATTATATAAATAATAAAAAAATAAGGAATAAAAAAACACAATTTTCTATGTCATGTTGCAGTTACCACGACAATATTTCCTGTTGTAGAAAAATCCTGATGAAACTGTAATATACAAGCGAAATATTGATTAAAAATAATGAAGCTTCTATAACTACCAACCTGCCGTTTATTACAAAACCGATGTCTTATGACATTAATAATTAAATGTGTACATTAAATTATTAGTACAGCGCTGAATTATTTTGAACGTATTTTTCTACTTATTGATATATTTTTTTAATTTTTTCGTCTTATTAATAACTAGTTTATTTATCTTTATTATTATCAATTATTATCAATAATTACAATTATAAATTATTAACCCCCGTATTTACCAACGTTCTATAAATCTATCAATAGCTATTGAACCCATATGTATTCGTTGTTATAGCAACATTAAATATATTATCTAGGGAATATAGTTACATTAGATTTGATCGATTGGAAATACTGAAAAATTAAAGAAAATGTGTCATCTAAGCTCCAATCACAAGCGCTATTCAAGGTGTTGACATTTATTTTGGCATTTTTTGTCATAATGACATTTTCAATAGCTTATGGGACATATAAAGTTTATGGGATGTTGATGAATACGGGCATAGCTGTATTTTTCTTTTCTTTTGGAAATACATTATTATTATTATTATAATAATAAAAAAATATATTACTTTTTCTACTTACTTTTCTTTCTGAAGGGTGGATGTTCAGAAGTAAAAGCAAATATCTAACAATTGTTCTCAATCTAGCAACTTTACGTACACCGCATGTAATTCTGGGAAACCACTTGACTCGTTATTAATGTTAATGTTAATACCAAAGCTGTGTCTTTAATGTGCTTATGATATATGTAACTATAATCTGTCCAAAACAATCTATAAAAATTATAAATGATATGATCATTAATACAAAATATGTGAAATTATAATATAATTAAATGTTTTTATCTGTTTCATTTAGTATTTTATTATATATTTCTGTAGGTATTTGCTAAAAGCTTATATGTTTATTTCAGCGAGTTGGATAGTGTAGGAGCACATTTATTTTGAACTAGACATAAGTTTGGGTCATCACTGGATGAACACAAGCAGGTGTTTTAATCAATTTTCGTTCATTGATGTTTTTTAAATTCATGTTTTCATGTTTCAATTCACTTGTTATTTTTAGATTCAATATTTTTCATAATTCAAACGATGTTTTTATGTTCAAGCGATGTTCTTGATGCGTCAAACGGTGATTTTCAATCTTATTACATACAAATACTGTTTGTATATAGACCGACATGATTCCTGTTTTGCTGATACTCATAATTAGTAAAGTGGGTGTATTTGGTGATGGTTAATTAATTGATTTATGTCCAATCGTATGAAACTTCCAAAACTAAAAGATTTCAAAAATATAACATACGACAAAATGATACGTTTATGTAATCCTATCAATTCTCAGCCAATTCATCATAAAAATTTACTATAATGAGCAATAAAATTGCCATTAGTCATGCGCTTGAGTGTCGTAATTTATTACACGAACATGCATTTATTTTGCCTGTAACCATAAAAAAAAACCAACAAGCGCATTTCAAATTGGGCAATGGAAGACACACTAGTATCAAAATCGATATCATTAACCCACAAAAAGACTAATTAAGGTCGTTATGCCTTTTAATAGTAAAATGATTTTGTCTGTAATCAAAAAAAAATATACTACCGAATTATTAAGAGCAGACGGTAAGTATGTCATATAATCATATGTATGGCGATGTGTTTAATACATACAGAAAAGTTTGTAATGAAATTATACACAAACAAATTTAAATTGGAATATCAAAATAAAAATAGCAGTTGAGTTAATTGGGCGGATCTTGTTAAATAGGAAGCCAAAGTCTGTAATAATGAGGGAGTTTTTTTTAGAGAAAATGCGAGGACTATATAATTCAAAGAATTTTATTTACTCATCTCCCAAGACTAGTCATTTCCCTCAATGAACAAATAGCATTTCCCGTACCCAAATCATTGCGGGAAATGATATTTGCGATAAGGTTGTTTTCCGAATCACACTCACACTCACACTCACACTCCATCCTCCAGGATTCGATCCTCCTCAACGCTTTTAAGCGACCGCTCTCTTAGAAAACCAAGACTTTAATTTCGGTTTAACTGGTTTAACTGACTATTGAAAAACTAGCCCTGAGTCGTTCATTATGTGCATACATCGTTTAATATTGTAGAAAAATTAGGTTATTCATTTTTAGCCTGAATCGATAGATTTATGTTTTCAATAATCATTGACATTGATTACAGCCTTATCATTTTCTTATTATATATTTTGCTCACGTTTTATCAGGAAACGTAGTATTATAATTATTAAACAAAATTGCATTAATTGCAAATATTCATTAAGGAAGGAGGATGCAAAGTATTTCTGGAATAATGTCCTTGCACATTTTTATAAGTATTTATCTATTACTATAATTGTTATTATTATGTATATTAAATTTTTAAAGAGCAGGAAACTGGAGGGTAATTAAAATAAACTAGTAGCAAGTGATAATTTACTGTTTTAAATAATTATAACTGATGTTAGATGTAGGAGATTTGAATTGTTAAAGCAAAGTACAATCAAATAAAGAAATAATCGATAAGAACACAATTACGGCAGACAACAAGACGAGCATAAGCTACAGTACGGAGAAAACTATAGGGACACGACAAATAAACATCAAAGGAAGACGAAATACTAAGCCATGGTTTAGTCAAGAAAACATCATCATCTGAAATCAAAGAACTAGCAAGTGAGCATACCTACAATAGAGAAGGAACAAGTCATTTGAAGAGTATGAAATATACAAGCGCCTTAGAAACATAACTAATAACCAAATATAATTCTTAAAAAAAAGTACTGCGTAAAGCGTAAAGAAAATATGTGTACAAAGGTGGTCTTGAACACTCACTCATGTTCAAGACCAACCGAACATTATTTTTTTCTAATAATCTGAAATATTATCTAAGAGTGGAATCATGTGTATATATTTTTTACCATCATCATTAAATCAACAGCAACGGTGAATAAATGTATTCACCTTTGCTGCCAATATAATGAAATACATGACAAATGATGAGTATTGATTAATTATTACTGAAACTACAGGTAGCAGTAAACAGGAAGATTGAAATGATGCAGTTAATCAGTGCGAAATTGCGGAAATATCATCTTTCCAAATGAGCAATTACATAATAATTCACTAAATTTGAATGAACTCCATGTGTTATTATTCAATTCAACCTCGTCGATACGGACAGGTTTATATCACCTAATTGTATTTAATTGCGCTACGTAAATATGAAGGAAATATATCCTACAGTCAATCAGAGCTACACTTCCAGGTATATTATTTATACTAAACGCAACTTAATTACTATAGAAATTATTAGGTGATTCATAAAAAAAGTAAGTTAGAATAGTAACTGACCTTTCATAACGTGTAGAAATTATTAATTCGTTCTAGGAATTAAAACACACTAAAATTATTTCAATTAACACATGTCAGGATATTCATTAATCATTTTATGATTTATTGTAGTAATATAATTATAGTTTTATAAATATACCAACAGGCATATGAAATTAATTTATTTATTTTTATAAATTTATTTGCAGCCGTCTTTTTTGAGACAGACGCTGCAATTTTGGATTAATCTTGGCTTCGTTTCTCACCATCGACCTTACCGGCATGGGTAACCCTACCAGGAGTATAAACTCCCGCCGGCATTGCTCTCAGGTTCATCGAAACTACTGAGCCCTCTCACTACGACAAAGTGTTAATCCATAGAGAGGGGGATATTAAAAAAAAACTAAGGCCCAGCGCCCTATTCGAAAATATATCTGATGATTGTTGTTAAATTCTAAACAATATATTGAAAGTTTCAAAAAAAATCGTGGGGGGTACATTAAAATATGTATTTACATTAAATTATTTAAAATAAAAGTGTACTACAATACTACAATACTTTATATAGATATAAGGGCTGCTTCTTGCACCGGTGTGAAGTTAAAGAATTCCGGGCGGCTCGTGAGTTGGCGCGGCGTGGACTTTTTCTCGGTGCATTGTTACTAAACGGAGTGTGCAAAAAAAATATATTTTTCTACAATTGTTTACTTATGGCTTGGTAACCATAAAATAAGAAAAAAAAACAAATTTAAGTTAATTTTGTTAGTTGTTATTGAATAATATTTGCCGTAAAACAAATTGCAATTTTTATTAATGTACCACCCACGATTTTTTTTGAAACTTTCAAAATATTGTTTAGAATTTAACAAGAATAGGGCGCTAGGCATTCGTTTTTCTTTTAAATATTTAAAAAAAATTTATTAGTAAAATATTTGTACAACCATTTTTTATTTATAACAAAAACAATAAATATAAAAAAAACCTAAGGCCCAGCACCCTATTCGAAAATATGTCTGATGATTGTTGTTGAATTCTAAACAATATTTTGAAAGTTAAAAAAAAATCGTGGGGAGTACATTAATAAAAATTGCAATTTGTTTTGTTGCAAATACTATCCAATGACAGGCTTATAAAAAATACTTGCTGTCAACTTTTTTAACTGTTCTTTTTTGAAACCACTTAAGTGATGTCTTTTAAACAAAATTGTTAATTAAAAACATTGGTGTATGGGCACATATATTTGTTATAAATAAAAAAAGATTTCACAAATATTTTAGTTACATACATGTTTATGTTCAAAAATATTAAAAAAAAAAACTAAGGCCTAGCGCCCTATTCGAAAATATGTCTGATAATTGTTGTTAAATTCTAAGCAATATTTTGAAAGTTAAAAAAAAATCGTGGGGAGTACATTAATAAAAATTGCAATTTGATTTGTTGCAAATACTATCCAATGACAGGCTTATAAAAAATATTTGCTGTCAACTTTATTAACTGTTCTTTTTTGAAACTACTAAAGTGATGTCTTTTAAACAAAATTGTTAATTAAAAATATTGGTGTATGGACACATACATTTGTTATAAATAAAAAATGATTTGACAAATATTTTACTTACATACATGTTTATTTTCAAAAATATTTAATAAAAAACTAAGGCCTAGCGCCCTATTCGAAAATATGTCTGATAATTGTTGTTAAATTCTAAACAATATTTTGAAAGTTAAAAAAAATCGTGGGAGTACATTAATAAAAATTTCAATTTGTTTTGTTGCAAATACTATCCAATGACAGGCTTATAAAAAATACTTGCTGTGAAGTTTTTTAACTGTTCTTTTTTGAAACCACTAAATTGATGTCTTATAAACAAAATTGTTAATTAAAACCATTGGTGTATGGGCACATACATTTGTTATAAATAAAAAATGATTTTACAAATATTTTACTTACATACATGTTTATGTTCAAAAAAATATTAAAAAAAACTAAGGCCCAGCACGATATTAGAAAATATATCTGATGATTGTTGTTAAATTCTAAACAATATTTTGAAAGTTTCAAAAAATATTTCTTTATTTGCTATTAGTATAGTACTTACTTTTATTTGGTTGTTTTTAATTTTGTGTGTAATAAGTAAATTGTTTTTAAGGGTTAAAAGTTTGAGCAATCGCCATGAATAATTATTATTTAGTTTTATTAATTATTAGTTCTTTGGCTGTGCTTAGTATGATAAAATAATAATAAAAAAGATTACTGATATGATAGAAAAAATCATTACAATTTATAATTACTGCTACTTTATGATGCTTTAAGCGCAATCAATCAATTTGTGTGCATTAATTAATACCAATCAAAATTGTGTGCAATATAAAATATTCTTTACATCATCACAGTTTAAATCACATCGAATTACCTTATTATTTATTAGCAATACGTTTTATGATGGTATACACGATTAGCATGACTAGTTGAGGTGTAATCACTATTGATGTTTCAATAAACGTGCGTTCGCTGCTTGATATTCAATTACGCCAGGCGTCATAAAATAATCATAATGATGTGTTTAAGTTAATTTATTAGGTTACTGGGTTTAATTAATGACTAATTTAGAGTCGTAGGTTTACATAAGAGATTAAAATGTAATACTTGTTGCATAATATGTCATCTGATGTATTTTTTTATTGAATTGATAATATGTGGTAGTAAAAGGTCTATTGGGTAATTTATGTGTGGGTGTTGATTTTAAATTAACTAAAAACAAAAGGCTATTAAATAATGGTGATTCAATTTAAATTTGTGGTCGGATAATAGGTAATCTTGTTTGTTTAGATTTAAATGTTGTGGTTTTAGTGTGCTACTTTTGTTATTATAGGTACTACTTAGCATTAGATTCCTGGGTAGGAGTAATTTTTACTTTTTTACTTTTTACGCGTTATGAAACCTACACGCACTCCGTATATTTGTATATATGTATTTCTAGTATAAGCATCCACTATTGTAGTGTTTTTCAAACTTTTTGGTCGGCCCCCTTTTGCACTTAATATTTCCAAAGGACCCCTGGATAAATTGTATATACGTAACAAATACAGAAAAACGTCTAGCCTCGATTTGTAGCTACAGAGTTAAAACAGAAAAAAAAACACGAATCGAAGGATTATATGGCAAAAACAGTTGCATTTTTAATCATTCTAAGTTAAACAGCAATTTTAGAAAATAAACTAATACGATATCGATGTATTTAAGAGATTGGTCACTTGCTGTTAACACACGAGTAAGCAGATATTTCATATCTTAAGTTAAATGTTGTATTCGACGTGCAGTGATTTAAAAAAAATTAAACGTCGTCCATGTATCGGATTATTTAATTAAATCATATAGCAACATAAAAAAGCCCCACAGTTATTGCTCTCTACTATTGACTAATAATGTACAGTCTTATTCAATCAACAACTCTTCTTATTAATTGAACACTTGTTTCTACTAAAAATTCCCCTCACGCCGCGCAATTCGAATACAAATGCGCTAATTCTGTGTTGCTTGCGCATATTACCATAATCCACATGTCCTAACACACAACTCCGTGCGTGCACTTAAAATGAACCTCACGGTACCAGAATGTAATCGGTTTTGTTTAACCGAGCGCCGACTTTTACTTTTTACCAGCAACACACGACGTAGTCAATTAATTACACGTTTACGAAATAATCCGGCAATCGGTCGGAAATTAAAAAATCGCTCTTTTTGGCGATTGGAATTCGGCGGCCGGTGAAAGCTCCACGGGCTTTGTCTGCAGCGACTGTTTGCGCAATTATAAAACCTTGCTGTTTCAAATGTACAATGGGTGTGATAATTTGTTTCATTATGAAGGCACACAGATTTCGTCATATATGGCTTGCAACTCAAAAACAATCTATGTAGAATCTTTATAAATAAGTAGATGCATTTATAGAGGTATTCTCTAAAGATCCTAAGTTTGTTATTCATAGTAAAAGCCACTTTACACAACTGTACTTATTGTTAGATTCATATTATTTACTTTATGTTAATACGAGAGGGTAATTGGATCCTCATAAACGCTCCAACATAGGGTTCTATAGATGAAGTGTAAAAAATACACACACATATTTGATACGGTTAAAATGTTTCTATTTTAGTAAGTGGAGATGACTATGAATATATTTGTTAATCGTAAACTAAACTAAACAAAACTTATAAAATATTATGTGTACTTTATGTTCATCAGCACAGAATTGCAATATATCAATTGTGTGCTGATAAATCCAAAGAAGTAAAGTTAACGATATGTTGCTTATGTAAATAAATAAATGGTATGTTGTGTAATCAAGACAGGAACAAAACTCAATCCAACTATTGTTATTTTTATTGTATTTCTGTGTTTTTATACATTTTTTTATATATAATTCGTGATCACATGGAATTTCTAACACTTTTAGTTTAGGTAGGCATGTTCGAATTCTCCTCACCCACGGTCACGCCCGCATGTAATTAAAGGAAGGTTGTTGGCTATGAATCAGAAACTGATTTCTTAAAATGAAATATGGTCAAGTTGAAGTTTAGTGTTTTTTTCTTCTTTGCCGATACAAGGAAGGATACAAGGTATATTAGACAGGAATTTGTAGATAATTACAAAATGATCTCCAGACACACAAAGACTTGTTTTATATGAGCCTGTGAGAATGAAAAGGAGAAGATCTTGAGTTTGGTATTTATGTAATTCCACTTGCGCAGTTACATACTTGAAATCAAATTATTTATAAATAAAAATGTAACTGCATACGTCGATACATTTTATATATTTATATAACATATATAAGTGTGAATCCACCCCTTAGCAAATCTACACATCTAGATTTCGATCTTATTAGATCTCATCATTGTAGCTCAGCTAGTGAGGATGAATTCACACAATATCTCGAGTGGTTATATACAAAAATTATACAACTAATCCACTAGGAGGAAAGTTAAATGCCTTGTGGTATGTTGTATCATTTTTGTATTTATTGTTATTTATTACCATATGGTTGTGCATTGCTAATTGATGTGGTGCCGCCAGATGGCGTTTAACCTTCCTCCTAGGGGGTTAGTTGTATCATTTATTTATACATTTGATGAATTCATACGAAATGATTTTAGCGATTTTAATATATGTTTTAGCTGTAGTGCCTGTAGCATCTAGCCATATTATATTTTAGTTTGTATTTATTTATTATTTTATTTGATCTTATTTGTACACATCTTTATTTTAATTATGATTGTTTGATGTATTTGTCGCATACTCTGGTTTATTTTATCTCCATGTACAATTATTTATGACTTGTGTAAAATCTGTGATTTATTCGCACGAAATAAATGAAATGAAATGAAATGAAATGATTATTCTTTTCAAAACGATTGAAATGTAACTTGGTTTACTTTACTCCACTTGCTTGCCTGTAAACGAAAAATAAAACAAATTTATCAAATTTTAATGTTGTAAATAAAAGTAATACGAAGTGGGAACTGCTATGAGTAAATAAACAAATTATTTAAATAATAAAGGAAGAAGCTTGAATACGCTAAAACCATTCTCTGTATACTACTCATTTAAATATGCCAACGAGTTATAAGGTATAAGGTATAAGGTATAAGATTTAAGTATTGTATTTTATTAGTTATAGTATATTATTTTATTTTTTTAGGTAATAGGGCTAGTATTAGTTTGCACAAATATATGTCACACTTGTATGTAAGTTTGTTCATGCCAAATAAAGGTAAAATTATATATAAGATTTAAGTGACTAATCAGAATTCTTTTTTATCCACCTCTCTAATTATTTGTAATTGAGAAATCACTTTACAATTAGTACTAGGTCGAATAGATTTTTTGTTTGGTCAAATTAAATTAATTGTGTTTATAAATAACTAAACAATAATATTCACGTTCTAATATTTCCCAATATTACTTAACATGTCTGTATTGTTGATAACAATCGAAAATTGTCAATGAAAGAAGAATCAAATGCGTTCGCCTGCGGGCTATAGAGCAAGGTCTGCAGCTTTAAATTTGAACACATGGGAGAAGGTCAGTGCAAAGTTTTAAATAATTACTACACTGCTACTTTTTGTCGGACATGAGCAACGTTTATTTATATCTGATAGCTTTAATTATTTAAAGCTAGTTGTACTAAACAACTAACTTTACATAATTAAAGCTATCAGATATTACGAATTACGAATAAGCTAATTCAGGGATAGCGAATCTTTTTTTAAAGGATAAATAAAACGATTTTTTTACTCACACTTTTTTTATCACACTTCAGTTACACTTTTAATTCATTTTAAAGGATAAATAAAATGATTTGTATTACTTTGTTTTTTATCACACTTCAGTTACACTTTGCAACTAGTTTCAGCTAAGCTCTAGCCATTTTCGAGCTCCTCTAATGACAGTCATCGGAGGAGCTCGAAAATGGCTAGAGCTTAGCCGAAACTAGTTGCAAACTGTAACTGAAGTGTCATAAAAAACAAAGTAAAAAATCGTTTTATTTATACTTTAAAATGAATTATTACAAAGTAGAATTATTTAGCAATATTATTACAAAGTAGACGCCTTAACAATCCAACTTTTTTATTAGATTTTGACACGCTGCATAAATCTCAAAAAATAATTCTTTATCATTTAACGTGCCAAGCATTCTTAAAATTAATTAAATTTAAACAAGATTTAATTTAACATTCTATTAGAGAGAAGTTAAAACATAAAAAAGAAACCGATTTTTGTTGATTTGTCGCTAATAGTTTCGTATATTCATAGATTTAAGTTGACGAGACAATAGATAACACATACGTTGCTAAAGTTTTCAAAAAAAAATAAAAAATAAAGTATTTTAGCGCTAATTTTCAACATTTCGTAGTAAAATCACCCTGTATAAGAAGTGGGTAAATAATTTATTAGTTAATTAAGCAAGTGTCGTATTAGTGACATCATTTGTGCAACTTCTTCGGCCTAGCAATGGAATTCGCGCGCTTCGTGATTGTAATTTCAACGCTAGATCGCGGCGCGAACTCGTGTCTGAAGAAATTTAAATAATTAAGAACCGTGACATTTTTACATAGAATCCTTGAATGAAATTTACGATATCTCAAAGACAATATCGTCACATATTAAATTCAGCACCAACAACATGTTGAAAATTTACCTTAATTAAAAGAATTGTATTTAACTAATTTTCTTATT
Organism: Lordithon lunulatus; assembly: GCA_963942505.1. Lineage (NCBI taxonomy): Eukaryota > Metazoa > Arthropoda > Insecta > Coleoptera > Staphylinidae > Lordithon > Lordithon lunulatus. The sequence goes on from OZ012667.1 coordinate 64,418,751, forward strand.
ATATTAGCAAATACTTTTGAATATGAAACTGATGGCTGAACATGTTGAAAATTTACTTTAATTAAAACAATTGTATTTAACTAATATTCTTATTATATTAGCAAATACTTTTAAATATGAAACTCATGGACATAATTAATGTACCGTATATATTTTGTGTTATTCCAAAATAATAATTTTTGGTTTTCTAGCTATCTTACAAGTAGGTTGTGGTCCTACTTAGACAGTTTGAGTAAATAAAGGTTTAGTTTTAAAAGTACAATTGGTCGCAGAAAAGAACCAACCCACAAAATATGTTTGTTTCTCTTAACTTTATACTCAAGATAAACAATTTAATTTAACGAAATAAAAAAATATAAAATGCTCTAGAAGTCCAGAATGTACCTGAGATGAATAATTTTTAATTTATATAAATCTTTGTATAAATATTTATATAAATCTGTTTTCTCAACTTTAACATTAGGTGAATTGGTAGTGGACCATTAAAAAATTAGATTTTTAGTACAATTGTTTATTCATGTCTTGGTAACCATAATAAAAGAATAAAAAAAATTAAGTTGATTTAGTTAGTTGTTATTGAATAATATTAGCAAGAAAATATTTTTCAATTTTTATCAACTTAACCCACGAAGTTTTTTTTCAAAATGTTCATGTTTTGTTTACAAGTTAATAGTAATCATCAAACATATTTTTTTAAAGTGGCAGTGGCCTTAGCTTTTTTTAAAATTAATTTTGAACTTAAACTTGCTAGTAAAAAAATCAATAAAATCGATTAGAAATTTAGTAATGTGTTTATATTTTCTGTAATGATTAACACTTACAAGGTCAGCATAGTTTGGAATAAAAAGTTAGAAAAACACGCCCTACTATTTTTTGGCGGCAGTCAAAGGCAAAATTATTTAATTTTCCATCATTGCCCACCGAGTTTTTTTCTTCCAATTTTCACCATTTGTTGCTAACCCAATAGTGGTTAAAATAAGTATTTTTTAGATTGGCAGGGATACATTTTCTTATATCGATTTTTAATTAATTAAACCATATACGTGGACGGTTGATTACAGATTGTTCTAAAGATAAACCTTTGTTTAAATCAAACCATATTGTTGCTAAGACATGACTTTAGTGGTTTCTAAAAAGTCCTATTGTAAAAAATTATAGCAAGTATTTTTTAGAAGCTGTCAAAGTTGACCCGAAATCTATGGTTGGACTTTGTTGCTGAAGGAATTACGAATTATTTAGCAATATTATTTTTATTTAAATTATTGCATATTGTTTATACTACATTAGGTCAACATGGGGTAAAATCAAAAATGACAACCGTCAAAAACTTATAGAGCGTCATTTTTGGATTTTTGATTTTACCCTATGACTTATATTGCTTATTGAGAATAGTTATCTTTAGCCATCTAGTTTTTTTGTGTTATTAATAGTGTCAGTGCGAGAGCAATACATTGTAGTAATGAATCACAGAACAAATTTGTCGGTGGAGGAAGCAGTTAGAGCATAAACTTTACTGAATGAGGGATATTCGATGCATTATAATGTGATGGAAGAAACCATTCCAGCATAAGTCGCATGGTTAGACGATTTAACGAGACAAGGCCGAAACAAGGGCGAAATTGGTATACTAATGCAATAGATAGAACGTTTTCTTTGACTACTCACTCTAAGAAACAGGATACGAACAGTAACATCCTAAAAAATGAGCTCATAGCGGCTCACAATCTTCTTGTATCTTCCCGAATGATTACAAGGCGTTTAAATAAAGTTGTAATGTCGATTCCATATATTTAACGTTTATTAGATGTTTTGACTATTCACTTCTTCATACCGTACTGCCTATAATTACCTTCATTAATATAGTTCTACCAATAATTCAAATATCCAGGTCAAGCTAAAAACTGTTGATTGAAAAATTTAACCTTTCCGAAGGTCTTAATAAATATTTTTACACGCAGCAAAAAAAAAACCGGTACCCTCATCTCCTCCATAAATTTCTCAAATCGCAAGCGATAATAAATTAACATCGGAGGCCAGTGATTTGCACAATTTCCAAATTGGCGGATTTCGCGGTTTGTTTGCTCTTCGGGCCCGAGCAAAGAACAACGACTATAACATTTACACATGCAAATACACACGCCCAGTTGGTTCCACCAAAAAATCCTTGACTCATGCACATAGTGGGGGCGACAGGTAGGGATACAGATTATTTTTTTCTTTTCTTTGAACCGCGAACGCAACCCCTACTCAGCGGCGAAAATAGTATCAGCCGAGAGGCCTCGCGCGACGCGCCGCCAGCATTGAAAGTGCAAGTGTTACAAAACGCGCACCGTGAACCTGAAAAGGCGTTTTATTACATTTTACTCGTGTGTTTTGCAGAAAATGTGTGATTGAAATTTTTGTCGGTGCACAGTAAATGAAATTTATAATGTTTGTTGGGTGCGTGGTACTCGCCGTCCTAGCGGTCGCCCGGGCCGATCTGGGCGATTCGGTCGCTAGGGTGCTTATGGACGGGGAGGGCGCTGTTGGGAGCAACCAGACGAATTACACGTTGTTTCCGTTTATTCGGGATTTTGAGTATGTGCGGAATGGGACGATTGGAAAATTGGAAACGATTTCTGGGTTTGAGGAGAGGATTGAATTGGAGAATCAGTTGAAAGGGAAGGAGTGCATGAGGAATCTTTCTAAATGCATGCATGAAGGTAAAACATATTGAAATTATATTAAAATGCTTATTATCAATTATTACTACGAATTAATATTTATTTTGCTGATATGTATAAGACGTTACCCAAGAAAATTAATTAAAAAAAGAAAAATAACTTCTATCTTTAAAGGACTATCAGCCGAAATGTTTTTCCATCGGTAAAGGGAGAAGCTCAGAGGATTTTAATCATCACTAGGTATTTACGTTAAGGGGATTCTCTTTACTGTGAAAATAGACCTCTAGGGAATTGCTGACCAATTTTATGTTTTTATGGTAAACCAAAATAAAAAAACATTATCAGTTAGATAAAAGAGTTCTTTATGGTGCAACAGAGTTTTTGTTGTATTTATTGTTAATATACTCTTATATTTTATCACAAAATAGACTATATTCAAATCGCCGTGTGTAAGTTACTACTTCTCTAAATTGAAATATATGCCTCTGTAGCGCCGTAGTTCCGAGTGATGCAATTAACAAAATACGATTTTAATAAATATTAATTGCGTGAGCAGGTAATCCATAAACATCACAGAAAACCTATAAAAGCTGTACAGCAATTTGCTAGGGTTTGAACCTTCACTCCTCAATGCTCAGTACAAGATGGCAGACGCCTCTAACCACCTACAATTAAGGCATAATAAAAAAGATGAAAAATATTCTTGTTAAATGTAAATTTCACCCAGTCCAGTAGCCGCCTAGCTGGCTGAAATTATGCCTTGTTTGTATGAACGTGACTTTTATAGTCAGATTAATCTGTTAATTTCACTACAGATATACGCTGTTTTCAAAGAGGTTACATAAATCTTCATACATTTCTGGACAAGTATAACACAAGGAATTCTAAAATTGCATCATGATGAATCCTATTTTTAGTGTGTGTGATAATACAAACTTCAACTTTTTAAGCCATATCATTGAAGATAATGAAGATAACTCATTTGAGTTTTAAAAATTGAGTTCCTAATATATCTTTGGATAAGTGTACGAAAATCCTAAATTTATATAATGCATAAAGAGAAACCGGGTTCCTTAACAGACAAGACTGATAATATAAATTTGAAATTTAATAAACCAGATCTTTGAAGACAATGAAGATATATCACTAAGAGTTTTTAAAATTGAGTTCTTAATACATTTCTTGACTAGTGTAATAAATAAAAACCGCGAATTATATAATGAGGAATAATTTTCATTAGCAGAAAACACTGATAATACAAATTTCAAATTAAACAAGCCATATCTTGGAAGATAATAAATATATCTCATTGGGGTCTTTATAATTAAGTTTTTCATATATTTATAGACAAGAATATCACACAAAAATCTTAAAATCCTGATGAATAGGTATTTTTGCAGGAATGTATGACAAATTTCAAATTTCACAAGCTTTGAAGATAATGTAGATATCTCATTGCGGTCTTTATAATTGAGTTTTTCATACAAATTCAAACAACAATAACATAAAAAATCTTATGATGAATAGGTATTTTTGCAGGAGTGTGTGATCAAATAAAATTCAATTTTACTAGCCATATCTTTAAAGATAATGAAGATATCTCATTGGAGTCTTTATAATTGAGTTTTTCATACATTTTTAGACAAGAACAAGATAAAATATCTTAAAATTGCATCATGATGAATAGGTATTTTTGCAGGAATGTGTGATAATACAAATTTCAACTTTTACAAGCTATATCTATAAAGATAATGAAGATAACTAATTAGAGTCTTTATAATTGAGTTTTACATACATTTTTAGACAAGAATAACATAAAATATCTTAAAATTGTATCTTGATGAATAGGTATTTTTGCAGGAATGTGTTATCATACAAATTTCAACTTTTACAAGCTATATCTTTAAAGATAATAAAGATAACTCATTGGAGTCTTTATAATTGAGTTTTTCATACATTTTTAGACAAGAATAACACAAAAAATCTTAAAATTGTATCTTGATGAATAGGTATTTTTGCAGGAATGTGTTATCATACAAATTTCAACTTTTACAAGCTATATCTTTAAAGATAATAAAGATAACTCATTGGAGTCTTTATAATTGAGTTTCTCATACATTTTTAGACAAGAATAACACAAAAAATCTTAAAATTATATCTTGATGAATAGGTATTTTTGCAAGAATGTGTGATCATACAAATTTCAACTTTTACAAGCTATATCTTTAAAGATAATGAAGATACCTTATTGAACTCTTTATAATTTAGTTTTTCATACATTTTTAGACAAGAGTAACATAAAATATCTTAAAATTGCATTATGATGAATAGATATTTTTGCAGGAATTTGTGATAATACAAATTTCAACTTTTACAAGCTATATCTTTAAAGATAATGAAGATGACTCATTGGAGTCTTTATAATTGGGGTTTTCATACATTTCTAGACAAGAATAACATAAAATATCTTAAAATTGCATCATGAAGAATAGGTATATTTGTAGGAATGTGTGATAATACAATGTTGAACTTTTACAGGCCATATCCTTGAATATAATGAAAATAACCCATTGGAGTCTATATAATTGAGTTTTTCATACATTTTTAGACAAGAATAACATAAAATATCTCAAAATTGCATCATGATGAATAGGTATATTTGCAGGAATGTGTGATAATACAAAGTTCAACTTTTACAGGCCATATCCATGAAGATTATGAAGATAATCCATTGGAGTCTATATAATAGAGTTATTCATACATTTTTAGACAAGAATAATACAAAAAATCTTTAAATTGTATCTTGATGAATAGGTATTTTTGCAGGAATGTGTGATCATACAAATTTCAACTTTTACAAGCTATATCTTTGAAGACAATAAATATACCTCATTGGAGTCTTTATAACTGAGTTTTTCATGCATTTCTAGATAAGAATATCACACAAAAATCTTAAAATTGCTTTATGATGAATAGGTATTTTTGTAGGAATGTGTGATAATACTAATTTCAACTTTTACAAGCCATATCTTTCAAGATAATGAAGATATCTCATTGGAGTCTTTATAACTGAGTTTTCATACTTTTCTAGATAAGAATACCATACAAAAATCTTAAAATTGCTTTATGATGAATAGGAATTTTTGCAGGAATGTGTGATAATACAAATTTAAGCTTTTACAAGCCATATCTTTTAAGATAATGAAGATATCTCATTGGACATGTACGTTGTATACCTTGCACGCCTGCAAAGATCGGCCCTGGTAGTATAGAACATATTTACAGATTAATAGACTTACAATGACGTGAGAAAACACATATAATACTGAATGCTAAATTCATTCAGTATTACAGCTGTCACGTCCAATACTTAGAATGATTGAAGAACACGGAGGATTAAAAAAATCCCATACACAAACAAGATCTCTACCTGCATTTCAATTATCCTTATACGCCTCGATCGCATATATTTTTAGCATATTAGTCCTTGGGAATCCCGAATGCAAATTTACTATAAAATTTGGTTTGTGCTTTACCTGTTTGTGGTGTGTGAATTTTAATCATGCGAAACATTTTTGGAATGCTAATAAATTTAAAATACTATTCGTGTTCGACTCAAATACACGTAGGCGATTGAATAATAAAAACATATAATATAATATATGACAAAATAAATATAGCAAGCAAAGAATCTACCGTCAAAATAGCGTGTATTATCAGGCACTTTCGAAGTGTGAGAAAAGTAGTAAATAAAATTACTGTCGGTAACGTCTGGATAGTTCAGGATAGTTGGCTGGAGGGTAGCATAGCTACAGACACTACATACACAAAATGGTCCCATTGTGAAACCTCCCTTTAAGGCTACTCACTCGTCCCACCAGTCAATTATGCGTGCGAGCTGCACAATTCTGGCAGGTGAGGAGTTGCCAATGCTTGTATCGTAGTTTTAGTTATTGCATTTGCATTGGTAAGTGGTTGCGAATTCGGATTCTTCTGCAGTATGTTATTTATTCTATATGTATAGGGTTGATTTAAACAATGAATTAATGTAGCAACAATCCAACAGACATTCAATTACATGTGGAATACATTATAAAAATACTAAGAATAAGAATAGAACAAAATAGTGTGTACACATAAAAACCAAACTAAATTCAAAATTCCATACAAAAATTGAGTTGATTTTTGTATGGAATTCTATATATATATATATATATATATATATATATATATATATATATATATATATATATATATATATATAACAATAACAATACAAATTCGTTAGTCGTTATTACTGGCGAACTTTAGAAAATATATTTGTAAAATTTATATTGCCTAATTTTGCATATGACAAGGTTTGTAGACAAATACAATCAAGCCAATTACTACTTTTGCAGCAAGACGACCTCCAGTCTCAATCCTAATATTTCGTGTTAGACACCGCTGTCATTGAACTGTTTACCTAAGATGCAATTAACAGCAGATATTAATAGCGAAATATTCTAGCAACACATTTAATTAATTCAAATAAAATACCGCACACCAAGGTGTTTTTATTTTTTCAATTTAAATTAAACCTTGGCATCATCATCAGGTCGTACTATCAAATTAACCATTTATAATCGTGCTCAAAAAAATAAATAATTGTGCAATGCTCACTTATCAACGACTGCGGTGTAATTTACCTATTAGCGGGTCAATGGTCTGCTAGAACATGTGTGTTGAACGCACAGAAAAAAATTGCAGTTCATGATGAAAAATGTTGTAACTGTAGTTATTTGTGTAATTGTATTGGTTGTACGATAATTGATTTGTAAGTGATTAAATTATACAAATTAGTGAATTTGGTTTGTAATTGAGTATGTTTTAGCTATAAATCATCATATGTGGGTTGTAATTGGGAGATGTGATAATTTTATAGGACAAGGTTCAAATGTTTTAATAGAATACGGAATTATACGAATGCTAATAACTAGTTTAGTTAGTAATTATAAAAACAAACATAAAAATCAAATTCTAAATTCCATACAAAAATTGAGTAGATTTATATATATATATATATATATATATATATATATATATATATATATAATTATTATTTTATTCGTCCAAAATATGTTGCACGTTCTCATTGGTCAATTTAAAAGTCCTCCAGTTACAAAACGAACACGAATTTACAAATAATGAAATCAAATTCTTACTAGATTACCTCTCGTCTGCCACCACTTAACGGATTCCCATCGAATTACATAACACCCTATATATCGTTATGTAATTCTTGACAATATGACATATGAATTATAATTAAACTAACACCCTGTATATCGTTAGTTTAATTATAATTCACCATTAATAGGTTGAGTCCCCATAAATAATTAATGTTTAATTTATAACTCCTGTTTTATTACTATAGGATAATTATCATAGGTATTTGTTACCTATTGTGAAATTGATAGGATTACATGTTTTATAGCAAATAGTTATAAAGTTCTCAGTTTATATACAGTAAAGAGAATCTATTAAGGATTTATATTGTAATACCGAAAAAAATCATACCCCACGGTAATTAAAATTGAATGTTTCAATAAACACTATTTTTTCTTTTTCTTTGAAAATCATAATTAAATATGTTGGAAGGAACCGTCCGTAAAGTAATACCTGCTACTTTGATTACGTTGATTGTGATTGTGTAGATAGTTGGCTTCAGAAAAAGATTACGCATTTAAAGAAAGTGTTCTATATTATAGAAGCTGTAATGTATAATTTTATATTTTTTAATATATTAATGAAAAAATTCTATATCACGCAAATACATATGTAAATATAGGAACGCAGACAGGGTTGCTATATTTACATATATATATATATATATATATATATATATATATATATATATATAATATATATATATATATATATATATATATATATATATATATATGTATATGTGTATGTGTGCAATAAGAATTTATTTATATATTTTGTAATGTGCTTATCTAATTTAAAACTTATGAAATAATCTCACATTATTTACCACGACGTTAGTAAAACAACAATAGGACCCATCTCATCTTAAATCGCATCAAAACTTTTGTTTCAACGTGTGAATAATTTATGCAAATACATACAGTCAGCAGCATCGCCTTCAGCATCTTATTGACATTTACATTTTGGCATCATAACCGTTTTAGGCACGTTTATTGTGGACGTGACTTCTTGCAAGGCTGTTTTTTTTACGTCGTCCGATATTACCGATCTTTCACTTGAACTAAAAAAAAAATATTGCAAATTGCGCACAGCAAGTTGTTGTTATTGCCACATTCCGAAATGCACCTGTGGTTTTAATAGAGCATAAATATTAAATGGTGTCTGCCTTTTTTTGGCAGCGTTTTTTATTAATTGCGTTTATTGAAATGTGTGTTAAAAGTTATACAATGATAATAATAATAATGTAATGTCTTGTAGTCTTAAAAAATAGTTTTGTTTGAAATTTAGTGTAATGTACTTTAGTCTTAAAAAATAGTTTTGTTTGAAATATAGTGTAATGTCTGTTAATCTTAAAAAAAAGTTTTGTTTGAAATTTAGTGTAATTTCCTTTAGTCTTAAAAAATAGTTTTGTTTTAAATATAGTGTAATGTCTTTTAGTCTTAAAAAATTGTTTTGTTTGAAATGTATTGTAGATCTAAAAATAATTACAAAAATAAAATATGGTTTATTATTGGCTTAAAAAAAATAATAAAAGTAATGTGGAAAAACATCACAGAATAGACTACCTGGCCTTTATACAACCAAACCCTGGTATCTTAAAACCGAGCTGGGACAGACCTACTTTTATATCCTCTAGGTATAATAATTTGAGATTATACCTAGAGGATATAAAAATAGGTCTGTTCCAGCTCAGTTTTAAGATACCAGGGTTTAGTTGTATAAAGGCCAGGGAGTTTATTCTGTAAGTTCAGATTGGTCTGTTACCCATGACAACCAAATAAAATAAACAATTATTGGTATGCGTTGGTACGTCCCACACTCTGCGAGAGCGAGTGCAAAATTATTACCCTAGGTAAATCGATTCTACATCACCAAGACTCATAGGATTGATTTATTCCCTTGCTGCTATCAGCTTACACTGATAAGTGTATGCTTATTCCTCTTGTGATGGGTTTCCCTCGCCACGACTAAACCGTCAGTTGTGGTGAGGGAAACCCATCACAAAAGGAATGAGCGGTAAATCGATTCTCCATCACTAAGACTCATAGGAATGATTTATTCCATTGCAGCTATCAGCTTACACTGATAGGTGTATACTTATTCGTCTTGTGATGGGTTTCCCTCACGACGACTAAACCGTCAGTCGTGGTGAGGGAAACCCATCACAAAAGGTATAAGTGCCTTTCGTTTATCACTCTGGGTTGGTGCGACCTTATTGTTTCTTGTTCTATTTGCCACATCCGATTCGCATAATTCTACCTCGGCCTTAAGGACAAGACACTTTCTTAACTCAAAAGTTAGTCAAGATGCGAGACAATCTAAATTGTCTGGTATCATACAGCAAATTATTCGAAATATTGAATTGGATGGTAGATCGAATGGAAAAATATAACGCGTTCTATTTGTCAAGAACAAATTGTATGGGAGGAGGATATATGAATTCATTTCTTGAACAAATTTTGAGCTAAGAAATTGTCTTGTCTAAAACGACCTAGATAACCGTCGGCGCACGACCGCAAGACCTGAGCGATACTGCACACCACGGGGGCGACTAGTAATGATAAACCATGCTAAACGAAAGCGCCTTTTATAACCCATGTCGATGCCGAGCGTTCGATAACATTATATCCGCTTACGTTTATCGTTCAGGAGCTATTACGGGCTGTTCTAAGCCAGCTAAGACGAGCCCATAACAGCTCCGAATGATAAACAAAACGGCTTATGTTAAACTAATAGGTAACTAATTTAGAATTATCACTAAATATTTTAGTTTAATAATAATATAATAATAAAAAGAAACTAAATATTAAAATTATTTCAGCATTTATAATATTTACATGTAAACATATTTTGCAAGAGTTTTTTTTTTAAAGGAAATGTCTCGAAAAGTTTAACGAACTGCGACGATTTCAACAAAACAAAATATATTGTTCACCTCGACGTATAATGCGTGTGCGTTTTGCAATTGCTTTAAATATGCACACCGCCAGGAAGTGGTTCAAGACAAAAAGATAGCTTGTGCAAGTCCATACAGAGTTTGTGCAATGGGAGAGAAAATTTCAATGCCATTAGCTCGCACCTTTTCTTCATTCCAAACGTATTGCAATTCGAAGAGCAGCTTGGAGTTCAGACAGACGCTCGAGTCAAGGGTATTAAATGTAGGTATTTGAGAACGATAGTTTTATCAGGAATACTAATGATTTTCAACTGTTTCAAAAAGTTGCAAGACGATGAAATAATATATTTAATACCGCCACAACTCGAGTTATAATAAAGATGTTAATGCAATGTTAATGGCTACAAAAATTTAACATTTTACGTTAAATTTTTGTAGCCATTAACATTGCATTCGCTTTATTATAACTCGAGTTGTGGCAGTATTAAATCAAAAATAATGTTTGAAAATTGTAATCTGAAATACATCACAAATTTGCAAATTTGGTTAACGCATAAATGCAAGTGATTTGAACTATTTTGGCCATTTTGTGTAAAGTTTTGTGTCTCTCAACCTTTTTATATGTCAGAGCCATCTTATTCTCTGTGATATGCGTTTCACTATGTTGTTTTTATTAAGCACAGCCTCGAGTTAAAAAATCATACTTATTCTATGTGTCCTGTCTATTTCTCTTATCGAGCCATACATTTTTCGTAATATTTATCGCTCAAATCTTTTTAATTCTTCTTCGTTTTTCTTGAGTAGTGTCCATGTCTCATGCCCGTGTTCACCAACATCCCATAAACTTTATAGGTCCCATAAGCAATTGAATGGATCAACAATGTCATTGTTACAGAATATGCCAAAACAAATGTCAAACACCTTGAATAGCGCTTGTGATTGGAGCTTTGATGACACCTTTTTTTAAAAATATTGTCATTGTGACAGAATATGCCAAAAGAAATGTCAAACACATTGAATAGCACTTGTGATTGGAGCTTTGATGACACCTTTTTTAAAATATTGTCATTGTGACAGAATATGCCAAAACAAATGTTAAACACCTTGAATAGCGCTTGTGATTGGAGCTTTGATGACACCTTTTTTTAAAATATTGTCATTGTGACAGAATATGCCAAAACAAATGCCAAATACCTTGAATAGCGCTTGTGATTGGAGCTTTGTTGACACCTTTTTTAAAATATTGTCATTGTGACAGAATATGCCAAAACAAATGTCAAACACATTGAATAGCGCTTGTCATTGGAGCTTTGATGACACCTTCTTTTAAATTATTCAGTGATTCCAATATACCGAATCTAAAGTAACTACATTCCCTAGATAATTTCTTTATTGTTGCCATAACAACGAATATTTATGGGTTCAATAGCTATTGATAGATTTATAGAACGTTGATGAATACGGGGGTATTATATATCTTTAGTTTCGACTCAGTAGTTTGGTGGTTAATAACTTCATGTTTGCATAGTAAGCTCTGTTTTTTTCATTATCCTTGTTTTTAAAAAAACTTCTATCTTTATAGGGCTATTAGCCGTAAGGCTTTTCCGCCGGTCAAGGGAGAAACTTAGAGGAGTTTAATCACCCGGTATTTACCTTAACTTCACAGAAAACCTCTGAAAAACTGTGAAAGGTGATTAGCGTGGCTTGTTTTTATTTCTTCGCTTTCGTCATTATTTTCGTTTAGTAGAGATTCCAGATTTTACATCTAGTAGGCTTTCTTTGCTTTATGTATGACTTTTTTTATAAATAATCTTTTTAGACCCTAATTATTGAAACATTAATAAAATTATGATGGCAATTCTAATCGACATTTATAGTAATTTATTTAATTTATACACTCCTAAAATAAATTTCCATAAATTGCCATCCATTAAAATCATTATAAATCAAGAGAAATATTTCATTATTACAAGTATGAGTTACATAAAAATTTACAACACCTGTTGGTTAGCAGTAAAACACGGAATGTTCATGCGAATGTTGTCATAAGAATATACTGTTATGATATACAATCTAAGAAGAACCGGGCAAACCGGACAGGCCTAGATTTAAGATTATCTCCGGGGTGCTGGGATTCCCAACACATCATCAGGTGACTTATGTGCTTTGTGTTCTTCTGAATATGAAAATAGGAAGGGCATGGCCATGGACTTTAAAATGCTGGCCTCGATATTAAATATCCATGCGAATTTCGCACCGCATTCAATAATAGATGTTGAAGGATCTAGTCAAAAATATCAAGGATGTGTACATTAATGCGGATTTCCTAATAGATTTCAAATGTGCATGGGTCAGGATAAGATAGCCATGAAAAAAAAAGAAATAAATTAGCAAAAAAATGCCTAATAGATATAGATTGCGAGTCAATAACAACATTATTATTTAGGTTTGGTACAAAGTATTGGCTAAATGTATTACAGGTTGTTGGAAATTAATTATTATTATTTAATTTTGGCGATTGTTCCGTTCTTCAAACTACTGATTTAATTGTATACATGTTGTATACATAATTCGTCCAGTATTGTCTTACTTGTTAGTTTTTGTTGAAATTTTATGTTTATTTATATATATATATATATATATATATAACGGCCGTTCCAGCCTTTCCTGGATAGGTATTATTCTAGTAGTGGTATATAAGACTGTGTTGAAAATTTTATTTAAATTATTAGTCAGGTGTCGAAATTTAGTTATCAGTCTTATGCCCGTATTCAAATATAAACATAAAACATATATATATATATATATATATATATATATATATATATATATATATATAAAAATATATAAACATTCCATAAACTTTATAGGTTCCATAGCTATTGAATGGACAAATTGAAAATGTCATGACAGAAATTGCTAAAAAATCATAGAAAAATTCCAATAACCGCGATATAATAATAAATAATCCGAACAACACAGCCCTGTAGGCGCAAACAATAATTACACCGTACTCACAGTTTTATAACATTTAAAATTTTTTACATAAGGAACTTTCTTGTGACTCTTGCGCAAACCCATGTCGGTGGCCGAAGCGGACACAGAATGAGTCCGCTCGCCGAATTGTGCAAAATGCAAATCCCTCAAATTGAGCAACCTTTTTTTTTGTTCATATTTGAAGAGTATAACATTCAACCAATTGCACCTGTTACTAGCAATTAATTAATTTAAAATGTAAGAGTGCTAGGGAATTACGACACCGCTTCCTTCTTTTCTCTGGCCTTGTCTGCACAGTTTGAATATTAAAATTGTGGGTTTGCCTTTTCTCGTTGCTAATAACAGAAGATTTATGGATTATTGCAAATACTAGAGCGAATACATAATGTTTGATCTTGATGTAATGTATATAGATATATTTATTCAATTTATTACTACTAATAATGAATATAATGAAGATTTCTCATGATATAACCAATATAACTGTAATCACACAATTTAGTACAGCATAATCGGAAGCCAATTTAACGAAATATACATTTTGCATATGATTATTGTCTTACGTAACTCTGTCTTGATTTGGTTTTGGTAGGCAAGTGTGGGGTTAGATTTTGAAAACAAATATATATCATGGCGTTTACGAAATTTTATAAAAATCATGTTTAAACATATTATCTTTGTCTATTTTTACTAAAATTACATTAGATTCATGTAAAGTATTTTTTTTGTTGTTGAAAATATCGAGAATAGTTTCATAAATAAATAAATCGGAATTAAAAATTTAGGCACGTTTACAGATTTTCATAACAACTGCTTGAAAATTACAAAAATAAAGAAAAATTGTAAAAATAAAATATTATTGCTTTAAACAAAAAAAAATGTTTAAAAAATGTTTTAAATTTTACTTTCCATATACAAGGCGCTTTCGTTTAGCATGGTTTATCATTGCTAGTCGCCCCCGCGGCGTGCAGTATGGCTCAGGTCTTGCGGTCGTGTCCGCCGCCGGTTGTAAGGGCCGAGGTAGAATTATGCGCATCGGAAGCGGCAAATAAAACAAGAAACAATAAGCACGTACCAGCCCAGAGCGATAAACGAAAGGCACTACAAATAGACGTCAAGATCAACCAGAGTATGCCTGCTATTGGAAATATCTATGGTCTACAACTGTTTAAATTTAAACTGTATTTGTTTTAATTCTAAAAGTCTTGAGAAAAAAACAAAAGAATAAAGAGACAATAACAATTCTTTATAAGATACCACTTTTGAAGTAATTTGAACTCGTGAATGGGTTTTGGTTGGTCCTAAAAATCTATCTGAAGAACGCGCGATTGTATTTCTTGTTTGCTTATTTTTACAGCTGTATTTCGTAAATTGTGTAAATAGTTATCGACTTTCTCGTCCTTCTGCCGTGTGTTACTGATGTGCATGTGAGTGTTAGAATTTGCTACTTCAGAAAATCGTCCCAGAGTTTTCCAAAGTGTCGTTAATTGTATCCCAACGACAAAAGGTACGGGTATCCGGTCTGCCCGTTCGTAAAGCGTAATTATTGCATTACATAGACATGTAGAATTTTAAATTTTATTATACATAGTAGGCAAACTACCCGCCATTCGACGGGATCCCCACTTTTGAACTAATATCACAAAAAAACTTAAATGATAGGTCGGTCGGATTCAAAATATTGTTCTCGTTTTTATATTTTAGGGGTTAATTTGGAAACTCGATTAGTTTGACATCATAATTGTTAGCGAAACGTCCCTGGTCTTATTAAACACGTATCTAATTATCTTTTAATATGTTGAGTCATTGATTAATAAAACTAGTGCTGCATTAAGAATGCATAACAGCATTTCCTACTGCAGTGTCTATTGCACTATTAATATTGCTCTTAACCTTGTAGTAGACTTTATTTAAATATTATAAAGGCGTGCAGCTCACACTAACGGACTTTCTTATATTACTTTTAATAATCGCAAATTCAGTGTTATATATTTCATAGTTACGATATCGGAGGTGCACGTTATAAACCGGAAAATCTGGCAGAAGATGCAGATATTCCGGTTTAATTCCTCGCCAAATTATAAGACGGTTTTAGCAGGACCGCCGCGTGAGGGTGGCAACACAAAGAGGTCTGAATTTAGGAGTCGCCATTCTAATTATTTCATTCAGTACAACGAAGGTGGGCGCCGTAAGCAAACCCGATATTAAAAAACCTTATCGTCAGTCAATCAAAAAAAGATATCTATTATATCCAGCATGATGTTTTTTTATAGAAAAAAATAAGTCCTAAGTAACTTCTTATGTCTTTATGTCAATCAAAAGCCCATTGAAAGAGTTTTTTTTTTTACTGTGAAACAGCCCCTGCCTCTAGGCTGCGTGTGTGCACTGTGGGCCTTCACGGACCTATTGTGCCTCATACAACATCCATGATATGCTAGCCGGGTCAACTCTTTGTAGAAAAGTTACCCGACTAGCGGTGGATTCGAACCACCAACGTTTCGCACGCAATGGCTTCAGACCTTAGACCACTGCGCCACGGACCCCCTCATTGAAAGAGTTTACAAATATACATATCAGGGCACTACGGTTAAGTGATCCCATTGATCACTTCAGGCGAAATACAGGATAAAGTACGAGCTGTGTTCAACAAAATGAGTTCTCTAATAATAAGCCATGATCTCACAATAAATACAAAGATCTGAATTATGCGCTTCTAGTATACCCAGTTCTATATAATGGAGTGAAATTATGGACACTAATCAAAGTTACTAGTAAAAAAATTGAGATGTGAGGGTATCGCAGAATTCAGAGAGTTTCGCAGAGAACAAACGCAGAGATTCTTCACAGAATACAGAAGGAAAAAGAGATACTCATAATATAATATTAAGCAGAAAATTGCAATATCTAGGCAACATTATAAGTAATGAAAGCAGATCCACCTATTGCATATAATATTGCAGAGGAAATTCGTAGGAAAAATAACAGCAGAAAGAAGAAGGATATCTTGGCTGACAAAAGTAAAAACCTTTTTTTTCATATTTGAAAAGTATAACATTCAACCAATTGCATCTGTTACTGGTAGCAATCAATTAATTTAAAATGTAAGAGTGGTAGGGCATTACGGCAGGACGAAGAAGGATATCTTGGCTGAAAAAAATAAAAACCTTTTTTTTCATATTTGAAGAGTATAACATTCAACCAATTGCATCTGTTACTGGTAGCAATCAATTAAAATTAAAATGTAAGAGTGGTAGGGCATTACGGCAGGACGAAGAAGGATATCTTGGCTGAAAAAAATAAAAACCTTTTTTTTTTCATATTTGAAGAGTATAACATTCAACCAATTGCATCTGTTACTGGTAGCAATGAATTAATTTAAAATGTAAGAGTGGTAGGGCATTACGACAGGAAGAAGAAGGATATATTGGCTGAAAAAATTAGAAACTTTTTATTTTCATATTTGAAGAGTATAACATTCAACCAATTGCATCTGTTACTGGTAGCAATCAATTAATTTAAAATGTAAGAGTGGTAGGGCATTACGACAGGAAGAAGAAGGATATTTTGGCTGAAAAAATTAGAAACTTTTTATTTTCATATTTGAAGAGTATAACATTCAACCAATTGCACCTGTTACTGGTAGAAATTAATTAATTTAAAATGTAAGAGTGGTAGGGCATTACGACACGAAGAAGAAGGATATCTTGGCTGAAAAAAATAAAAACCTTTTTTTTTCATATTTGAAGAGTATAAAATTCAACCCATTGCACCTGTTACTGGTAGCAATGAATTAATTTAAAATGTAAGAGTGGTAGGGCATTACCACAGGAAGAAGAAGGATATATTGGCTGAAAAAATTAAAAACTTGTTTTGCCATGACTATCACCGAATTTTTCAGCGCAGCCTTAAAGAAGGCTGTTATGGCACAAATAGTTACCAATATCTGAATACGGATATGAAATTATAAGGAGGGTGCCATAATATAATTTTCAAAAAGGCATCTCTCACCCACCCGACGGTGCTTGGTTTTAATATAACAAGCTACCGGAAAGAACTGCAGTGGTAATTCGGGGTTTAAGAAATGCCTAAAGAAATTTCTCCTGCTAAATTCCTTCTACTCGGTTAAAGAATATCTAAATCATATTCAATAAATGAATACTTCCTAGTTTCTAGTTAATTATATGTTATATTTTGACGTTATTTCTTTTTGTATAGCATTATGTGGTGATGTACTCTTATAAAATAAATTTGGATTTGATTTGATTTGATTTGAATACCTATATCTCAAAATATAATTATATTGTTCCACTTAATACAGTCAATAATTATAATTATGATTAATATAAGCATTGCTTCACAAAAATTGATCACGACTTTCAAATGCACATTCGTATTTCACAAACGTGGGCAATTTCTAACATGCCCCAATTGTGGTTTAATGTATTTATTAATTATTTAATTCAAATTTACGCGTTTGCAAATCATTCCAAAAAAAAACATGCATAATTTGATTACGAAAATGCGAAACGATTTGCAAGGGATATTATATAAAGAAGGTTTTTTTTCTTCTTCTTTCGAGTATAATTTTATAACATATAACGTTTTATTTTAATGTTTATAAATCTTCAATTCACATATGTTTGTAAATTCAAAAATAAACTGACTTTATAATAGACAAGCTAAGTACGTACGTTGAATAATCAAGACCGGTGTGAAGTTTAACAATTCTTATAATTCCGGGCGGCCCGTAAGTTGGTGCGGCATGGACTTTTTCTCGGTGCATTATTACTAAACGGAGTGTGCAAAAAAAAATATTTTTTTCTACAATTCTTTACTTATGTCTTGGTAATCATCAAATAAGGAAAAAACAAATTTAAGTTAATTTTGTTAGCTGTTATTGAATAATATTTGCAACAAAACAAATTGCATTTTTTATTAATGTACTCCCCCACGATTTTTTTTTAAACTTTCAAAATATTGTTTAGAATTTAACAACAATTATCATACATATTATCGACAAAGTTATTGGGCTTTAGTTCTTTTTTAAAATATTTTTGAACATAATCATGAATGTAAGTAGAATATTTTTAAATAAAGGAGATGAATAAAACTACTATGTTTTTTACCACTTATTATATAAATATTAAATAAGTGGTAAAAACATAGTAGTTTTATTCATCTCCTTTATTTAAAATGAATTACCACGTAGTAGATGCCAAAACCATTCAATTTCTAGAATATTTGTAAATATAGAAGAGGTAGACCAAGAAAACAGTGGGACAACAGAATAGAGGAAATAATATTCAAGAAAGGAAAGACAGTCAAGCAAGCCAGAGAACTGGCGAAGAACAGAAAAGAGTGGAACGAATTTACAAATGTATAAACAACATTAATTGTAAATTATAATGTTAAGTAATGTAAATGTAATAGGCTACACCGAAAGGTAAAAGGCAAATAGATAATATACATAACTTTTCGCTTCAAACTTATATAATATAAATATTGAATTATTGAAATTACAACTAAACGATAATTCGAATTATATTTGTCACTTAATTAGCTTTAAAATGAGGCATTTTTTTGTTTATTTAGAGCTATTCATAACATCTCAATGCGGTAAAATTGTTGAAATTGTTGAAAAAAAATCATAATAAATTTACAAGAATTAAATTTATTATGATTTTTTTTCAACAATAGTTTTTATCGACAAGTGATGTGTCTTCAACTAATTGATGATATAAATAAAGAAGAAATTCCGTGCCCAAATCTCTACTCAATTACACATCAAAATCATTATTAGCTTGCATTTTATACCATATAATTTACATATTTAATATTAGTAGTCCCAGTAGCTCGACCAAATCATGAGTTGCAACTTTGCAAACGCAGCATTTCGCGAATCGTTTATATCCGACAAATCATCGTTAATTGTTGAGTCGGAATTTCGCGTGTAGCACACAAAGGATACAATCAACTTTTTAAATTAGCAAACTGTTGCCTTTTATCGGCTACGCTTCGGACATAAATATGCGCTGAGCCAAGGTCCAAGAGCAATATGCGCAACTTGAACTCTAAAGTGGTAAATGGTAACGCGTGAGCTGATTCCAATAGCGCGAGGCCGCTTAGATAGAAAATAATGAAGACGATCTATTGCGTAATTGATTTTATTGCAACAACGGAGATTGTTTAGTTTTGTTTATAGTATCATGATATTTAAGACTTTCTTTAATATTTTTTTTTGTCTGAAGTAATTACTGTCGCTATATTACGATTTAGTGGGTGGAAAATATGATAAAATTAAAATACTTTTTATCTCCTCAAGCAGTAGTAGGTATTTAATTACCCACCCCCCCCCCCCCCCCCCCGTGCGCTTTGATGATATTTGCAGCGAGAAGTACTGCCATGTTGACAATATATGTAGTCTTGGTTATCTTCTCCGTGAGCAGAATAACCGGGATGGGTTCAATAAATTATTTATTTAGTCCGTATTAATTTCTTATGTCGTTTCTTGAGTTTTAGCGGATGTAAAATATGATATGATCAAAATATATTTGAATATTTTTTTAGACTAATCTAATTTATCCTACAAAAATGTTAATTTTTCATAAATTAGAGAATTTTATATATATATATTGGTAATTACTTAAAATATTGCCAATTGTAATTTAATTATGATTTAAATTTAGCTAACTATTATAAAGTATCTCAGTTCCGTTATTATTACTCTTATTAACATAATAAGTCGGTTGATTAGAAAGGAATCAACCACCAACGAGCAGTGCATAATTTTCCCCTTCGCGTCCTTCGCTTATAATTTTTACACAATACTTTCAAGCGATAAAGCACAGCCCGTTACGTTCACTTGTTATTGTACAAACCTTCGACTGTTTTCCAAGGGAAACAAAACGATGTTAGCTCTTATCTATTTTAAAAGTTGTCACATATTTACTGCAGAATATTGTTATTCCTTGTAAGTTTGTTTTACAACATATTCATGTAATTAGTATGATTGTGATTTTATAGGTACATGTTGATTCATAATATGGAGGTTCCATATTTTATTTTCTAAACCAATACAAATCAAGGTCATACAAAAAAAACAAAGTTTCTAAAGATTATTATTATTATTATAAATAAAAGTTTTTATATTAATAATAATAATCTTTAGAAACATTAGAAAGTTTGTATTGTTTTTTTTTGTGTATGACCTTAATTTGTATTGATTTAAAAAATCCCAGAAAGACTGCTTTGATGAAAATAGTATGTGTATTGTTTATTGTACAAACGTCAAATTCACAGACTTTACGCCAGATTTTTCAATTATTTTTGTTTAATTTATATTACTTAAGTAAATAATATGAACATTAATCAAATTTTACTTGTGGTATATTTTATACGAGCAAAGTACTATGACTCAAGATCATCAAGTAATAAAAATGTAATTTATAAATGTAAAAACAATTTATCTTACCATATTTTTATTTTCAGATACTGAATTCGAGCCAACAATGAAGCAATTGACGAAGTTTCTGTTCGCCAGCTCTCCCCCGTTTGACTTGAGCAATATCGAGGGTGTGAGCGAGGACTGCAGACTCGCCAGCGAAATATATATTGAGGATTTGAACGCGTATCATGTATGGGCTCTACAAAGTAAGTTTTCTATTAGTTATATATTATATATATATATATATATATATATATATATATATATAAATATATATATATATATATATATATATATATATATATATATAAATATAGTTGAGGGTAGTTTTTCGCCGAAAAACTAGTTAGAGGGAGATTGTTGGGAATGCGGCGATTAGGGCTGAAAGATACCTCTTCTCTTTATATCGATATATCTCCCTCTAACTATATATATATAAATATATATATATATTGGCGTGTATAATTATTGCTAAATGTGAGGCTGTAAATTTGTACTCTAATTAAATCTTCTGGTATTATCATTTATATGATATACGCTTCCAAAAACTACTTCATTACATAATCCTGCACAAACCAAATATGCTTACCGTTTAACTACACAAATTATCCTTCTTATGATATAATTAAATCAACCATAAAATTATTAATCAGATAATTATTGATTAGCACAAGCGCCAATGCTACGACCATCAACCAACCTTGATAGAGAAAAAGA
This sequence comes from Lordithon lunulatus, assembly GCA_963942505.1. Taxonomy (NCBI): domain Eukaryota; kingdom Metazoa; phylum Arthropoda; class Insecta; order Coleoptera; family Staphylinidae; genus Lordithon; species Lordithon lunulatus. The sequence goes on from OZ012667.1 coordinate 64,440,679, forward strand.
CATCGCCGTTGCACGCCTATATGGCCACAGTAATAACATGCAATTATTACCTAGCGGCACGCAGTAAAACGCATTATTTTACAATCATTTTTTTTTTCGAATCGACTCAAAGAGAGCAGCAGTCTGCACGCATTGAAGTTTTTCATGGTCAGCGAAAATTGTCCGTGTCGTGTTACAAAACGGTGTTTTTTATACGAAAAAAAAAGTACAGACGATGAGTCAGAAGAAATTAGTTTAGCTGCGAGCATTATCAGTGGAATTTTTGTAATAATTATAAACAAATTCATTTGTTTAGTAGGACCATGACCAACATTTTTAACTAATTGTAGGAGAATGAAACTCATTATATTTGTTTTAAAGCACAGTATATTGTAACCGGCTATCGACCACCGGGTGTGGGATTGTCTTATTTTTCAAGATTTAATAAGTGTGAATGCAATTGCATTTATAAAATAAAACGGTAAAAGAGAATAGTATTACATTAAATATTTAAATTAAGAAATAATTAAAAAAAAACTATACAAAATTTCCCCAATAAACAATACTCATAACAGCAACAACAAGCAACAAAAAAATAAAATAATAATAATAATAAATGTATTAATGTTAATACAATACAATGTTTTCAAACGTCAATAAAACAATTCCTCTACAGCGAAAAATTTAACAAACTACTAATACTATAAAACGTGCATTTAGCAAGATGCATTTTAATTGCGTTTTTAAAATGAGTTACATCAAGATCTTTCGACCATCGGGTGTGGGATTGTTTTATTTTTCAAGATTTAATAAGTGTAAATGCAATTGCATTCATAAAATAAAACTTATTTATCAAAATTTAACAAGTATGAGTGTGTTACATCAAGATCTTTAGTTTTTTTGCGATAATTTGTTATATAATTTAGAGCTGTAGAAATTAATGCCAGTATATTTAACAAGTATGAATGCAATTGCATTTATAAAATAAAACAGTAAAATAAAACAGTAAAAGAGAATAGTTTGGTTGGTTTTGAATGGTCTTGTTATTCATTGAAGACCAACCAAACTATTCTCTTTTACTGTTTTATTTTATAAATGCAATTGCATTCACATTTATTAAATCTACTGGCATTAATTTCTACGGCCCTAAATTATATAACAAATTATCGCAAAAAAACTAAAGATCTTGATGTAACACATTCATACTTGTTAAATCTTGAAAAATAAGTTTTATTTTATGAATGCAATTGCATTTACACTTAAATCTTGAAAAATAAGACAATTCCACACCCGATGGTCGATAGCCGATTACAATTTGTACCAAATGCAGTAAAAACGACCTTTATTAGCAATCACCAAAAGAAATAACTCAAGGCTAACAATGAGTGAATGTGAATATATTTTCGTAATGATAGGTGTAAACAGATAATTGATGCAAATAGGTAGTTTTCGGTCGATGAACTCTAACCTTCTCACCTGACATCAATAATTAAATTTTATAACATCGTAAAAAATAAAACACACGTTTTTGAAGAATGACATAACTAATTAATATAACTATAATGGGTGAGTTATATTGTACTGTATTACACTACTCAATAGACATTTGGTGAATCCAAAATAGTTATCAGATTTGATCTGTCACATCTAGTTTTTGAGAAAGCCATTTTCGAGCTCCTCCGATGCAAAGTGTAACTGAAATGTGATAATAAAAGCAAAGTAAAAAATCATTATATTTATCCTGTAAAAATTCTATTAAAAAAGTGTTTGCATGCATTTATTTAAGAACATTAAACAAATGCTCTTGTACAACTAAAAAATAGTACAAGTATATAACCACTCCAGATATTGTGTGAATTCATCCTCACTAGCTGAGCTACACTGACGAGATCTAATAAGATCGAAATCTAGATATGTAGATTGCTAAGAGGTGGGTTCACACTTATATATTATGTTAAATGCTCTTGTGTTATCTGTTTTCAGAAACATAACTATATCGTCACTTTATTGCAATTTCAAGAATTTAATGTATTTTAAGTGAAAAGGTTTTATCGAAAATGTATAGGCCAACATTTTTGATAAAACCTTTTCACTTAAAATACATTAAATTCTTGAAATTACAATAAAGTGACGATGTAGTTATGTTTCTGAAAACAGATAACATAAGAGCATTTAACATATATAAGTGTGAACCCACCTCTTAGCAATCTACATATCTAGATTTCGATCTTATTAGATCTCGTCAGTGTAGCTCAGCTAGTGAGGATGAATTCACACAATATCTGGAGTGGTTATATACTTGTACTATTTTTTAGTTGTACAAGAGCATTTGTTTAATGTTCTTAAATAAATGCATGCAAACACTTTTTAAACAGAATTTTTACAGGATAAATAAAACGATTTTTACTTTGTTCTTTTAATCACACTTCAGTTACACATTGCAACGGATGAGTTCGAAAATGGCTAGAGCATAGCCGAAACTAGTTGCAAAGTGTAACTGTAAGTGTGATAAAAAACAAAGTAAAAAATCGTTTTATTTATCCTTTAAAATGAATTATCACAAAGTAGACGTCTTAACAATCCAATATCCAGAATTTTTACAGTTTTTATACAAATATTTAAATGGTAGTTTTCAGTTTTTTTAGAGGATATTCATTTAAAAAAACGTAAAAAAGTAATTATAATTATTGTAGCTTCTAGCTATTTTTTGCGTGTGTAGTATAAAGCCTAGTCCAGACCCACAAACATTTATACAGATGTTTAAATGTTTGTGAGTGTGGACTAGGCTTTATACAACACACGCAAAAAATAGCTAGAAGCTACAATAAATTAAAATCCCATTACTTTTGTACGTTTTTTTTTTAATGAATATCCTCTAAAAAACTGAAAACTACCATTTAAATATCTGTATAAAAACTGTACAAATTCTGTTTAAAAAATATTTGCATGCAACCTCTAAAAAAACTGAAAACTACCATCAGGCTACACCAATTAACTCCTTAATGTTATAGAACACGATTAGTAATATGCGTCTTTTTCTCTCTCTTTTCATTTCAGTGTATGATGCAACTGCTAAAATTCCATCCGGATTTCTAAGTGGCAATATTAATCAGTTAGGCGACTTCGACCTCTGTCTGGCGGCCGTGAACCGCCAGCAGGACATCTACGGCAAATACTGTCTGCCATCCTTGCAAATAGAGACGCCGCACAGCCCTTATTTGTCGGGGGTGCACGACCGGGTGTACGCGCACCAGAGTTTCAAGAGCAAACTGGGAGATGTAAGTGTGCCACTGAATTAAATCGAAACCGGTCGGAAATTGATTTTGGAATGATACCCACTTTCCAGTTCGTTGCTCGAGAGCTCGCGGCGAGCGCGCTCATACTTTTTATGTAATCCGCTTTTTGGGTCAGAGACGCAATTGGTTAAATAATATGTAAATACAGGCTAATACGATTTTGTTTATTGAATTCAATTGGGCGGTGAAACGTGATGAAGGTAAAATATATAAATATCAAAATATACTTGTATCAAAAAATAGTATAATGCAGTAGAAAAGAAGATAAAAAAAGATATTTTAATTTATGTTTACAAAAATTATGCCGATTTTTTACTATTTTAGCCTGAGTAGTCTATTTTGATGTAATAATGAAAAATAGTCAGTAGTGTATTTTATTGAGACAAAATCGAGGCTTTTATTTCATTTATTACCTAAGTTTTTAGGGGTGGTTTTTTTGGGTAAACCACGACACATTTCCTTTAGCTGGTGGGACTAATCCGAAAACTGACTTTAGAAACATTCGAATTTTGGACTTCTCCAAATCCAAGTTCAAAAGTAGTCCAGAGTTCTACTGTTAAAGATATTCGTTTTATTTTTAGAAAATCAAGTAGACAAACATTTTTGAATATATTTTTTTTTTCAGTAAACAGTTTAGGTTTATAACTTCTGTTACTTGTTCGTTGATCTTAAATATCTGTTAAATAAAGCGTCTGCGAACAAAAAACAAGGATATTTCTGATTAAAATTCAATGCTTTATATGAGATTGAATTGCGTGCTCCAGTTATGAATCATCCTGTATAAGAATTTATTAATTTGATTGATTTGTTACCTTGCTTTTACATTTAGCCCGGACATAGAGTCCCTCGTTATTCAAGCATAAATTGGGCTCTCTGTGTGCCGTCGCAGTGCACATCCAAAGATGTAGAGATAGGATTTAGAAGAACTGTGGACAATATTCTATCATCCACCGATTTGGAGTATAAAATGGAAATGGATTCTAACATGTGTTCCACTAATAAACCAAAAGATAGTAGAAACTACGGATTTGTATTTGGAAGGTTTGTACTGGCTGTGGTACTAAAGCGTTAATTACATTATGCTAGATTCAACAAGTCCCTAGTTTCAATTATCATACAAGTTTCGTCCAAGTTAATCAAAATAGATGTGAAGTTGCTATCTGCTATCTTCAGCTCGTACTATGACCAATCACATACAAGGGTTGCGATTCTTTAAACCACTCGTTTCAAACGTATTCGTTTAAATCTCAAAGTCGCTAGGAAAATAAAGAAAATTCTCGATGTGAGCTCGTAAAATTGTGCAAATTCGGGTGACTAGCCTTAAAACACTAATAAACCAAAATTCCATCATTGAACTAACTCAAATTGTGAATTTACCGTATTTTTCGGAGCGACTTTGACAGTTACTCGAATACGTCCGAAACGAGTGGTTTCAATAATCGCAACCCTGAGTATTCTTGAATAAAAATGTGAGTGAAACCTGAACAAAAAGTAGTGCCAAGCATATTATTTCTTGCACAAAACCTTTTCTGATTTACACGGTTCAGCTGGAGTTATCTCAGCTGGAATAGTCTTGATTCATTTGATTCATCATTCAAAATATTCAAGAACAAGTTGTTCAAGTTTCTAGCATCTAGTACAATGGAATTCACGCTTTAGATAAGATAAGATCATTTATTTGGTGCTCATATGCAGATATTTACACAGTCATGGAATTACAAACAATAATAGACAAGAAATAAACAAAGAAACTTACTTAGAATACTACTTAGACTTTAGATCGTAGTAAGCTTTAATGATGTAAGTAAGTAGAGGTAAGAGCAAAACGAGCTACCTAAATAGACATGCATAAATAAAGTATAATTAGTTTCTATAAGGTGATAGACCTGATTCAACACAAGTTAGAAATAAAAATAATAAAAATCTGCTGCTCAAAATGAGTGTAGTATATATATATATATATATATATATATATATATATATATATATATATATATAGCAGATTTTTATTATTTTTCTTTCTAACTTGTTTTGAATCAGCTCTATCAGCTTAGGGTTCTTGTTATATACAATTAAACAGGTGACCAAACTCTTTTAATTTAATAGGTGATAGACCTGATTCAAAACAAGTAGTAAAGTAGTAAAAATAATAAAAATGCTGCTATATATATATATATATATATATATATATAAATGTACTACACTCATTTTGAGCAGCAGATTTTTATTTCTAACTTGTTTTGAATCAGGTCTATCACCTATTAAATTAAAAGAGTTTGGTCACCTATTTAATTCTATATAGCAAGAATCCTAAGCTGATAGAGTTGATTCAAAACAAGTTAGAAATAAAAATAATTAAAATCTGCTGCTCAAAATTAATATATATATATATATATATATAGCAGCAGATTTTTATTATTTTTATTTCTAATTTGTTTTGAATCAGCTGTATCAGCTTATTATAGAAACAAATTATACTTTATTTATGTATGTCTATTTAGGTAGCTCATTTTGCTCTTATCTCTACTTACTTAGATCATAATTAAAGCTTACTACGATCTAAAGTCTTAAATAGTAGTCTAGGTAAGTTTCTTTGTTTGTTTCTTGTCTATTATTGTTTATAAAGTTGTAAAATAATGAGTATCTTGAGTGTTTTATTGTAATGATTATTACACCATATTTATTTCCAGTTTGTTCTTCGCAACTGCAATTTTAATCGCGTTTGCGGCTACGGTGTATGACTGGTTTGCAATGGCCGAGAGTAAAAGTAAGTGTAAAATTAATTCAGTTTCAAGTTTTTTTCTTCTTCATATTGGTTTGTTATGAAATTCTTTTCGATGATCTAGTTGTATAAAATAATTGTATAGCAATCATGCTTTAATTGTTTAAATTTAAAAATCGCAATACACATTTTGTGAAAGTTTGCTTCAATCGATCTCAATTCCTAAGTTGTTTGTAAATATATTTTGCTGCCATGATATCGTAAATAAGCTAGTGTTAAGTTATTGATTTCTATTTAGATGAAGTTATCATGGCATTTTCTCTACGCAAAAATTTCAACTCCATGGTGAACACTCAACGACAGCCAAATGATTTGGAGGCGGTTCACGGCATTCGATTTTTGAACGCGCTGATGCTGATACTCTCGCATAAATCTATGGCTCTTCTGTTTTTGCCGTACGTTAACAGGACCGAAATGAGCGAGGTAAGAACTTTTAAATTCCGAGATATAATTTTGAGGAAAAATATTTTTAAATAATCAGCTCAGTAGCCAAGTGGTTTCTGTCTCGTACTGAGCCTCTAAGTTCGATCCCCAGCGGGGAGCGAATTTTCGCGAATCACTTTCCACAATTTTTCAAGAGGTTTTCTGTGAAGTTAAGGTAAATCCGGGTTCTCCTTTGACCGGCGGAAAATCCTCACGGCTGATAGCCCAATAAAAATAGAATTAATTTTTAATTTTTAAATAATCTCAGATGGAAATTATGCTATGTAAACAAAATTTCTACATAATATGTAATAAGATATTCGTAATAATATTTGGGTATGTCGGTAGGTTGTCATATTATTTTAGACCCATTCTGGAAGATATACGTCCTCTTTCTTATGGGGTGAAGTTCAATACTTGTTATTGTATCATTGGTTTTCTTAATTTAAAATTTAAATTGCTCTAAATAAACAAAAATTATGAACATAATGACTTTTTGTTTAATTTTATTCTGTATGGTTCATTTACTTGTTTATGAACTTCTATTGTAGAATAAGACATTATATCTGTACCTCAGAAGTAACTACCACCAAATTCTGTGATTTTATTTATTTTAATTTTTAAGTACTAGCACCCTTTGTCGTAGTCCCTTTAGACATTTATATGCCATACGAATCTCAACAGACAGACATGTGTAGATAGATATAGGCATACAAATATGGACAGACAATTATAGATAGATATGGATAGACATATATGCCGGTGCCTGATCAATTTCGATGCTTTGAAAAGATTTGCCCATAGTTCAGATGTATAATATTTTAACTAAATATAATAATAAACAATATATGCAACTTACTCCGCACATTAAATTACCGAAATTTATTCATGGCGTCAATTTCGAATGACATTTATGTGATTATTGTTAAAACCAGCCTTGACACAACATAAAACCGAATACATATATCCACCTTGTCCACACACCAATTAATTAGCCCGAAAAAGTTCGCTGCAAAAGACTTGAAAACATGCTCATATATCTTAAATAAAATTAAATGAATAAAATAGGACGACGACCGCACGAATTCGTTCCGTCGGGAATACGTGCGTTTGGAAATTACTCACTTTTCTACCAGGCGAGCAGAAGAGCGTGGAGCAGCGCGGTGGAGTAGTGTATAACATGCGGCACGTGCTAAATAGTAGCGGCGGTGGAGGCGGCATCGGAGCGTGCCTGCCGGCCGAACGGCACCCTGGGTAATCAAATGTGCGAGCGGCCACTCGAACGCGTCGGGAGACGCGAACCTCCGTTTTTGAATGCGGAGAACAGAAATAACGAAAGGTGCAATGTTTGAACTTGTACTGGCGGCAATTAAAAAGGTTGGTGCGTGGCAAACACACATAATATCAAACTGTATAAAATACTATGTGAAATGGCCGCCGATTGATTTTTAATTAAAAAAATATTAATTTTTACTGCTTATATATTCAATAATTTTTAATTGTAAAAAAGCAAGATTTTACTCTAGCTGGCAGGGTAGTATTCAACATAGAGGAGTGATCATTAGGGGCAATTCAAGATCCTTTCGCAGTATTTATGCTTTGTTGTCGTGATTCAACTCTTTCTGAACCGATAAATTAAAGTTTAAATATAAAAAAAAACTTCTTTATAGGGCTATCAAAAACGATGCCAAAAAATTATTTATATAGTCGTAATTAGCCGTGGCCTCTTAGGGCCATTGTGTCCATCCCTGATAAAATAATATTGCGACCGACGGATGGTTACATATAAAATTGAATATAGTAAAGTTATATTCTCAGTACACGCGCACATCTTTCTATTTCGTACGCCGCGTACACCTGTCGTGCCTTCTGCTGCCCGCGTAGAATGTCGGCGGTTACGCGTCTTCCGCGGTCGCTGTTTGCGCCCTCCGTGTCACCGCGTTGGCGCTTCGGACGCGAATTCCGCCGACGGACACCCGGGCCGCATGTGGCGGCGGAGGTGAGGCGGCAGCGGGCGCGCGAGGCCGTCGGCACCGCCGACTGGAAAAGGCAGCGCGATTGGGCGACGCGCGAGATTTTGTGGAAACGGCGGCCGGGCCCGCATTGTCCGCGCGGCGATTCGGCGCGCTTTTCGAGCGCGTGGGCGGCTCGCGCGCGACCGCGAGCGTCCATTCCGAGGGAAATTTCCCTATTTCGAAGCAGGAGAGCAGCAGTGTCAAAAGGTGTGCTAGCAAACTGGATTCGTATTGAAGGCAAGCGGTGGTGTTCATAAAGTTGCATATTGTTAGACTCGATAATGTGAATAATATAATCACAGATTAGCGTTATATAATAACGCTAATCTGTGATATAATTTAGATAACATTAAAATTGGATTTGTGCGGATACTTAAGCACTCTTTTGGAATATTATTCCATAAAGGGCACTACCCGGTGCATATTGACGATTATTACTATATGCCATTGTGCATTGCTAATTAATGTGGTACCGCTAGATGGCGTTTAACTTTCCTCCTAGGGGGTTAGTTGTATAACATTAAAATTAATTGTAAAAACTAAGGGGCGATTTTCTAAGGAACAACACTCACTCTCAGCATAAGTACCCTCGACTATCGATAGCCAGTTATAAATTGTAACAAATGCAGTTAAGGTGGGTTTAGGCAACACCATCTGTATATATTACTATCGGTGGTGTTGGTTTAGGCCCTCCGCACACGAGGCAACTGTTTGCACCTCGAATTGCAAACTAGTTCAAACTAGTCATTCACACAACCAGTTTGCAATCAAACCGCACACGAGCGCAACTGATTCTGGATCAGTCGTATCAGAGTCCCAACGCATTTTTGGACAAATATCAGCCGCAAGTGCTAGTACCGCAAAGTACAAAAGGCAGAAAAAAAGAATGTCATCCGTCATCAAACAGAAAGCAAGTTTATTACATTCTATAGAATGTCCAATGATTATTATCTGGGATTGTTGAGAATGATTTCTCCTTCCATCACGTCCCTCGTATTCCTCGGAACAGATGTTAAACCGATTTTTTTTGGCAGCATCTTCATAATAATTTGATTTTTGTTTTGTTTTAGATCATTGGTCAACCATGGACAGTGCTTGGTCGTGCGGCCAGTTTATACACAGACCCGTTCATTATGCTTTCAGGCACATTAACTGCGTACTCTCTTTTTGGACGGCTTCAGAAGGGTATTAAAATTAACATTTTAGAGGAGTACGCGTCGCGATTACTGCGAATCGTGCCCACTTTGGGCGCGCTAATTTTATTCTGCACGTTCGTCCTGCCATACATCAGCGCCGGCCCCATGTGGAATTTAGTGGTGACACATCACTCGGATATCTGCAAGAGCTACTGGTGGCGGAATTTACTGTTTATACACAACTATTTTGGATTTAAAGATATGGTAAGAATACAGCCATAACACGTAATAAAATATACATCCAATAACGTAACTTTAACTTGCTGCGATTGAGACTTTCCATTTTCTATTGTCATTTTGTTATAAACATTGTGCCATTTTTTTAAATCAATTGTTTTACCGAGGCATGGTAAAAAATAATAATAATGAAATATGTTCGACTTGGTCCCCGAAAAAAAAATACTTATAATCAAAATATTCCAATTTCCTTTGGGCATCTAGTGCACTGATATGCTCTGCATTAAGATCAGTAAAAAAATTAAACAAAATATGCTGCATAATGTTTTCATCGACCCAGCCTCTAAAATCGGCATATCCAGATAGGAGCGGAAAAGTTAAAAATAAAAAATAAATAGAAGGAATAATTTGCAGCGATTGAGACTTTTCATTTTCTATTGTCATTTTGTTATAAACATTGTGTCATTTTTTTCAAATCAATTGTATGACGGAGGCATAAAAAATAATAATATTGAAATATGTTCGACTTGGTCGCCGAAAAAAAAAATACTTATAATGAAAATTTTCCAATTTCCTTCGGGCATCTGGTGCACTGATATGTTCTGTACTAAGATCAGTAAAAAAATAAAACAAAAAATTTGCATATTTTTTTTTATCGGCCCAGCCTCTAAAATCGGCATATCCAGATAGGAGCGGAAAAGTTAAAAATAAAAAATAAATAGAAGGAATAATTTGCTGCGATTGAGACTTTCCATTTTCTATTGTCATTTTGTTATAAATATTGTGTCATTTTTTCAACTCAATTGTATAGCGGAGGCATGGTAAAAAATAATAATAATGAAATATGTTCGACTTGGTCCCCGAAAAAAACTACTTATAATCAAAATTTTCCAATTTCCTTCGGGCATCTGGTGCACTGATATGTTATGCACTAAAATCAGTAAAAAAATTAAACAAAATATTTTGCATAATATTTGTATCGACCCAGCCTCTAAAATCGGCATATCTAGATAGGAGAGGAAAAGTTAAAAATAAAAAATAAATAGAAGGAACAATTTGCTGCGATTGAGATTTTCCATTTTCTATTTTCATTTTGTTATAAACATTCAAATCAATTGTATGACGGATCCATGGTCAAAAATTATAATAATGAAATTTGTTCGACCTGGTCGTCGAAAAAAAAAAACTTATAATCAAAATTTTCCAATTTCCTTCGAGCAACCCGGTGCACTGATATGTTCTGCGCTAAGATCAGTAAAAAAATTATAGAAAATATGTTGCATAATTTTTTTATCGACCCAGCTTCTAAAACCGGCATATCCAGATAGGAGCAGAAAAGTTAAAAATAAAAAATAAATAGAAGGAACAGTTTGCTGCGATTGGGAGTTTCCATTTTCTATTGTCATTTTGTTATAAACATTGTGTAATTTTATGACGGAGACATGGTAAAAAAAATAATAATGAAATATGTTCGCCGAAAACCATCAGTGGTTACGCAAATAATGTAGATTTATTTTATAAATCGATATATCGAGGTATCGAGATTTACTTTAATATCTTGATTTATACTATTTATTTAATTGGAAATATTTTGGGTCAGTAGTTTGATTATTGGGCGATCGCTATGATCATAATCAGAAAAATATTATTTTAGAATCTGGAACTGATATTTCTTATTTATATGAATTCAATTTGTGTCTACATAAAATTTCAGTGTCTCACCCATACGCATCACGTCGGGATCGACACTCAACTCTTCTTCGTGTCCCCCTTCATGGTCCTGCTACTCTGGAAGTGGCCCAAACGAGGGGTAGTTACCCTCTCGACGATTGCCGTCATTTCGACTATTATGCGGTACTATGTCACGTACACTATGAACTTATCTAACTACATACATTTCGGCACCTCGTAAGTATAAATATATTAAATTTCGTCACAAATATTTGATAGAGCAATAATTTAAAACATAAAGTATGATTGAAATCGTTGATTGAAGTATCTAATACTGAAATATAAATATACTATAAAAAATTATTTATCCCTGTGATTTCATGATAAATTAAATGTATATTTCTGTAAATCTTAGTGTGCAGCAACTTTTTAACACAGCCGATTATATGTACATCTTGCCACCACACCGCGTGACAGTTTATGTGATGGGCATCTTCCTAGCATACGTCCTTAGGATGTATAAAAATTTAATTTTAAAACCTGTAAGTACAACCCCCCACAATTAGCAGAAAAAAATATAGCTGTTAATTTTTTTATTCTACAGGCTGTTTTGCATTTGGGCAACATTATAGCTATTGCCAGTTTCCTAGTGTCTTTCGTTGGTCCGTCATTTATGGGCAGCATTGATTATGTCTACCAACCAGCACACGCCGCATGGTACGCAGCTTTCGCACCCATTTTATGGTGTGTTTCCTTCGCATGGGTTATATTTACTTGTCATTTAGGATACAAAAGTAAGTATAAAGAAATATTATTTAAGTTTCAGTTACAAATTGTAAGAAATACAGTAAGTAACAACTAAGAGAATCTAAGGCTGGATTGTATAAAAGCATATTACTATCAAAACTATAACACATATAATTCAAACGTCTATTTTCATGGCTTTCACATATAAAGCAATTTTACAAACTGAGATACGTGAGGCTAAAAAATTGTTAGTAGTTAAAAACAAATTATGTGGATGTGGATTACAAGTAATTAAGAACTACAGTTAACTCACAACCCAGCCCTAGATTGATTTTATAGTATTCGAGTATAAAGAACTAAAGGAAGATTTAGTCAAGAGATTGGATAGTTCAAAAGATAAGAGAGGGATCTGTTCCAAGACTAGATGAAGAAGGAGTCAGATCCGGCTAGGGTACCTCGGGATTGCCAGTTCCCGTATTCACCAGATGTGAACCCCTGAGGTCTATATTTAATAATCATTCGGTTTGATATTATTGATCAGATCTGAAGTTCATAATACGAATAAAGTTAACTTATTACCATTGTATATTCACCCTCTAGATGAAAAGCTTTTTATATGCATTCCCCTGAATCGTTTTCCAAGAATACAAATAATTACAAAGATATTTAAGCTCTATTTTAGTGTAACATTCACAATGGGCCCATTTTGTGGCCTAAGTGTCTGTAGCTATGCTACCCTCCAGCCAACTATCCAGTGTAACATCCATGTGCCCGAGGAATGAAAACTGGAATTGAAACGGTTGAAGACTGATGTCATTACACATATATATATATATATATATATATATATATATATATATATATATATATATATATATAATTATTCAGAAAAAAATAATCCACACCGGAACGTTATTTTTATTATTATTTTAAAGGTACTGCTGGCCAGTTCTTCTGCCTGCCACTCTTCAGAATATGGACGAAGATATCCTACACAGTCTATCTGACCCAGTTTCCGATTTTCTTCTATAATGTGGGCACCACGCGGCATTCTGAGTACTACTCGTTCGTAAGTAAAAATGTAAGTACCCAATAGTTCCAATTATTTTTTCTGAAAGAAATAATTATTTCCAAGTATAAATTTGCATTGACTGTATACTTGTAGCTTAATATAATGGAACTGATCTGGATCATCGGCCTGTCAGCAGCGCTGACTCTGCTGTTTGAGACGCCGTTCCAAAATCTAAAGAACATAATGTTCCGAAAGAAGCGCGCGACTGTTAAAACCCCAGAGATGCCCAAGAAGAAGATTAGTTAAGAAACCCATAGACTGCTAAAAATACCACACATTTGTATATACGTAGACACTGTAATCTAGTGTAGGTTAAGTGTTAATTAATTAGGTAGGATTTTTGTAAGCTAGTATTATTTAGTAAAAAATAAATAAATTATTTCATAAAAAGTGACTAATAATAAATATCCATGGACATTAAAGAAAAATAACACAAAAAAAGTCGTTTGAGATGTGGATCTATCGCCGCATGCTCAAGATATCCTGGAAGGACCTAGTAAACAACGAAGAAGTCATGCGAAGATTACACAAAGAAAAGGAACTGATCCTTACGATCAAAATACGAAAGCTAGAGTACTTGATACACATCACCCGGGGAGAGAGATACTCTATTCTCCAACTAATCATGCAAGGAAAAATACAAGGAAGAAGAAGCATTGGGCGTCACAGAACCTCATGGTTAAAGAAGCTTAGAGAATGGTATGGACAAACATCGGTCGGACTATTTATAGCTGCAGCATCAAAGATTAGAATCGCCATGATGATTGCCAACCTCCGATACGGCACCAACCAGAAGAAGAATAAAAAGCCGCGCTTTATATAACTCATCGGAAAAACTCGAATTTCACTTCGTATTTATATATTAGCTGCAAGATAACCGAATTTCTTTTAGATACCCTTTAATTTTCATCAACTAATACCATCTACAATGCTGTGAGGAATTCTTTAATGCTAGTTGCACACGAACGACAAAATCGCCGGCTGGCTATTTTACCGTTCGGTGAAATAACTGTTGTTATTGTATTTTACTGCGACCCTTGGGGCCTTGAAGACACATTTCAGCACCATAATATATATTTGCCTATAGAGGGTGGAATAATATTCCAACAGAGTGCTTGAGATATCAGCATAAGGCCAATCTTATAAAACATATATGATTTGTGTGATGTGTAAATAGCGTGAAAAGCGGCCGTTTTTAAGCGACTGCACTCCCGAGGAAATCAGGGCTTTACTCTCTGTAACCATTGCCGTGTTAAAGTCCCGGGATATTAATAATTGGTCAATTGTATATAATAAATTTATTATTATTATAATATGACACGACCGTTATCGTAAATATTTTTCCACAAAAAAATTGTGTGGGTTACATTTCCAAATATAATTTTAGATATTACCTTATTTATAACAACTATCCATCCATCTGGTTTATATTTTCTCAAATATTATAGCATGCATTAAAAAATCAAGTCAGATGCATTTTGATGCTTCTAAAATTCATAATATTAAATTAACTCTAAATGAAATCCTCGATTTATTCTTCCGGCATTGGAGAAGTTGCCTGGTCGGCATTAGCAGCATCAGTCACCGGTGGCGACGACTCTTCAGCGTGTGGCGACTCTTCACCAACTGCCGACTCTTCACCAGGTGCCGATTCTTCACCAGGTGCCGACTCTTCAGCATTTGCCTCTGGCGGCGCAGCTTCGACCTCGGCCGCATCATTCACCACCTCCTCGAAAACAATCTCTCCCGCTTCGACTTCCGGCGGTGGCTCTGTCGCATAAGCATGTTCCTTGAGCTCTGGTTCTTCAGTTGCTTCCTCAGACTCAAGTTCCTCTTCCTCGTTTTCAACGTTATCGTTGTATGATTCTGGGAACAGCTTGGCGCATTCAATTTCACCTTCGTCGACATTGGGGCTTATATAGCTCGGACCAACTTGCGCAAAAGCGAGAATAGCGTCGCTGACTTTACGATTGACTTTCAACACCAATCGATCGTATCTATTGCGAAAACATTAGATGAATATATCAACAACAAGAAATTAATTTGTATGCAAAGAATGAATAGGACGGTTGGCAGCAAAGAGGATAATTGCAAATAAGTATATTTGCAGTATGTGACAACTGCGCTTCCGGGCATACCATGCTCGAGTCACGCATAAATTTAGTGGCGTGTGTAGGTGTGAATCATTTAGTGAAATAGATAATAAGAGCGAGTGAAAAGGCTAGCTGGGTAAGAGTGAGAAAACTAGGTTATCACTATGCAACTTTGAAAAAAATTAAGGTAAAGGGTATAAGAACGGAAGTTTTGGTAGAGCAGAGGATGGCTAAAGTCGAGTGCTAAATGGTAAAAGAAGATAAGCGAAAGCACGTACAACCAATTACTCAAGAAATACAGGTGCAGCAGGGCCTACTGCTAACGAAGATTTAGACTCGAACATTATGGTGTATGTATGCGGTACAGAAGTGCACACATATAAACTACAGGAATGTAGTAGAAGAAAATACAGTTTTTATGAGGATAGGCAAATTGTATGGGATCACTAGTTTAAGGAATCTAAAAAATATAAATAGGAATGTGTAAAAAATGGATAGTCAAGCGTGTGGAATACATGAGAGAGGATGGATGGGTCTTGGGAATTATAAGAGCAGGAGCAGGGAGGACAATGTATGCATGGCAAGAGCGAGGTGTGGGTCAGACGAGAGAGGGAGGAAAGTGTGGATGGGTCTGGGGTACACCGCGTGTGCGCTGTGTAGTAAGGGAAGCGACACGTGATGGCACCTTAGCGAAGAATGTGAGGGTGTGAAAGCAGAATGGGTGGGAGACTGCAGAAAGCTGAATGAATGGTTAAGCGATGATGGGGAAGGCGTGAAAATCTGCAGGAAGCTGACATGGGAGAGGAAAGTGGCGAGGGCAGAGGAAGTGGGTGTATATGATGTTAATTTGTAATTTTTGCAGAGTGTTACTTTTATTTCTATTTGTATTTTTATTTTTATATATTTTTGTTGTGGTTGGTGATGTTGAAGATCAGTATTTTGTGAGGGAAATACCAATAAAGGTCTTTTTTTTTTTTTTTATAAGAGCATAGGTTGGTGTGTATAGGTATGGATATAATATTTTTATTTCTTGATACATTTATAAAAAAACTTTTATTTTTTTAGGGCAATATTATCTATTTGCCTTTCGGTGTAGCCTTATATAAGAAATAAAGTTATTAATTATAGACATTTTAGGAGAATAATAATATGTTCATGGACTAAATATAAACGCGACTTTATATAATTCTTTAATCTCTAGAAGTGATACTTACAATCCATATGGCCGATGCTCATACTTCGCCCTCGTTTTGCAAAGCAACTTAGCATGTTTCGTGGTACCATCCTTTTCAATCGAAAAGAATCCACTGGCCAATACATCGTCCCCATAATCCTCGAACACCTTAAACGCATCCTTCCTCTTATAAGCATCGATAACTATAGCTATATGAGGCGGAATCGGTTCGGGTTCAGGTATAATCAGCGGTGACACAATCATCGGAAACACGTACTTCAAAGCAGTTGCCTTCACCAACTCATTCGCAGGCGCCCAGAGGCCCCAAACCTTCTCTTCAGGCTCAACAACCTCCTCCTCTTCAACAGCTTCTTCCTCCTCCTTGTTTTCATCCTCATCCGTTGTTAGCCCATAATCATCAACTACAATCTCGGGCTCCGGCTGTTGCATGAGCATCTGCGCCGGCGACTCCTCGGCGCCCGGAGGACACCCATCATCGCCATAAACTAATTTCAGCACAGCCTCATCAACATGCCCTGTTGCAGTTAGAGGTTCCTCGACTAGCATGAACGCGTAGCCGCGAACGCCGCAAAGTGCTGCGCGTGATTTTTCCGGAATTTTATACGACGAAAAGAATTCGATATCCTCTAACGCCATTTCTGTGAGGATAGGCCGCTCTTTTTTGGTTACCTGCAAGCCGCTGCCCGGTATAACTTTTTCGAAATACTCAGGACCGGACCGGGCAGCGTGCGGGAAGAACACAATGAGTCCAGCGTGGCCCATTGTGTCGAGGATGTTTTTGCACTGCGCCGTGCGGCGTTCGGTGAGCTGTTTCAGAAGTTTATCAGCGAGGAGACGCGCGCGTTCAGCCTCCACGGCAGCTTTGGCGTCGAAGGTCACCTGCTCCTCGTCGGAGAGGGTTTCGGGTGGGCGACCCACGCGCGTTAAAGCGCCATCAAGGCACTTTTTCTCTTTTGCCATCTCTTCGAGGATGATGCGTTGTAGCAGCGGAGCGTTCGAGCCAAATACGAGTTTTACCATTTGATGTTGCTAAATGTATTGCAATTTTAAATTTTTATGAAGATTATTTACAGTGGCAGAGTAAGAGATCTTACCGCTATGAACATCCAGGTTGGTTCGCTTTTGCCCAAGAATCGATGTACTGCAGTTACTGTATCTGCTTTCGCCTAATTTTGAACCAATATTATACATATAAAAAAACTATTTAGTGTAACTTGAGTGCCTAACAGTTGATATAACATTGTTTGTCTGGTAATTTTATAAATATTTTAAAATTTAATTACGCACAAACAAATTAAAATGAATAATGATAATGACAATATAAGACAAATATTGTCAAATATTGTCAAATATTGTCAAATATTGTTAAATATTGACCTGATACTAAAACGAAAATTGTTTGAAATATTGAACTGGATTGTAGATTGAATTGACATTAAACTGAGTTCTATTTCTCAAAGTAAAATTTTATGGGGACGATCGCGGAGATCGATGATTGATCAAGTAAACAAGACAATATCTTAGTCAATATATTAATTCGTTTCTTGAACAACTTTTGATTCAAGAGATTGTCTTGTCTAAAACGACCTTAAGTGTGCGAATTATTGTTTGTACACATTTAACAGTATATTATTAGAAATCAAAAAAAATTATCTCCGACAGAAATGACAATATATATGTCTCTATTTTCCAAAAAAAACATTCTAAGTCTTTTGCTAAAAATATAAGGAAGTTATATTATTTCTTTAAAAAAAATTTGTTGGTCAAAAAGTATTCCATTTCAATTATTATGATAGTTTTTTGGAAAATGTCCCTGTGTGTATGTTATTTAACTAATTTAGAAACAAGCAGATATTTTCTAGGATGTATTAAAACATTGCTCAAGCGAAAGAAATATTAGTTACACTAGTATAAGATCTACGTGCAGCACAAGAATAATGAAGGCACAGGAAGTCTATGGCGCTTGCTGAGCAAATATTCTTTTTCAGTTATATTCGTATTTTAATAGTACCATTAGAAAGTTTCACTTAAAGCATTAAATCGGTAACCAATAATTTAAAAAGCAGCTGACAAAAACAATTTCTAGGCCGTATTTGGAAAGAAAATTATCCTCTAGCTCTGTAAACAATTTTTTTAATCTACCAAGTGAAGAATAATTTTGAGAAACTCTACAGGCCACTTGCACTCTTGTACTGTGATGTATTCGCAACACACCTGCAATTCAACGTGTTTTTTTAACTACTACTGCAGTTAATTTTCATCTACTCTGGACCAGAAAAAAGTGTTTAGCCATGAATAAAGAGAATAGCTTTTGACAAGAAAGATTTGTCATGATTGTTATTTACCATTGCCAGATTTAGAAAATCTCCCCCCAACTCCAGCTTTATCTTCCGCAGGTTGCCCTGCATGGCGACACACGGGCCGCACCATTCCGAAAAAATGTCTACAACTGTCAAAATAGAACATAATTTAAAAACTTCTCCGTTATTACGATATCTGTAGGTCACCTATTATCCCGTCACGATCCAACAACTTGTCCCACTCTTCGTCATTGTTGATTTCTACCTGCAACTGAACTCCTCCCTTCTTCGTCATGACGTTGACTGTTCGCTACGGTGACGGCGCGAGCATGTGGAACGCGTTTCCATAGCGGCGAGTTGAAATCGAACAAACTCCGGTGGTGATAAGGGTCGATATTATATCACGAGATTGTTGCTGTTTGTATTTGCGATTGGGAATAAGGCAGAGGGTTTGGTGAAAGGTTCTTCTGCGAGTAACGCGATGAATTCGTCTAAGTAGTTGCGTTCGAGGATGTTGCGATGCAAATGAATTGTTTCGGATATTAATTTTGTAATTCGTTCTTCTTGTTTCTATAAAAAAACATATATAAAATAGAAGATGAAAGCCGGTGGTGTAGGCGAGGTGCCGGCGCGACGCCGCACAGGCGATTGTGATGTCCATATACAGTGAAGGGGTGGACATTGTACCATATGTTTACATAGAGGCGGCGTGGAAGAGTGCCTCTCGCCTCGTAGCCACCGTGTCTCAGGCGAAGAGGCTAAGACGCGGTGCCGGCACGGCGAGAAGCACGAGACAAATGCCTGCGCCTCGTTACCTAACCCATGTGTTTATATAGATGTGAATTGGGCCTAAAACCGTCTTTCAGAGATAGGTAGCTGTGAATTTTTATTGTACAATTTAGGTAGGTACATTATTATTATGAAACACCATATACGGGACTACTTCTATGGTATCTTCTGTTCTTTCGTTATAAATACCAGATTGGAATTTTCAACAACTGTACTTTGTATAAGTACTAAATACTAGAACTAAAAGAATACCTGAAATTCAATTCGTAGTTTTTTCACCTCACGATGAATCTCACAAATATTCCCGCAACACCTCTTCAACGCATTCCTCGTGTCGTCATCGTGCCCAAAACCCTCACACTCGACGACCGTATCACGGCTTATCACCTCGACCTTATCGCCCCGATTACCTGTCCGGCTTGTCACCTTATCAGCCGCCTGCTGCCGCAGCAACGCGACCGAGTAATTAACAGCGTCTTTAATATCCCGGCTTGTCAAAACTTCTTGGATACTCGCCGTGACTATATCGCCCTCCGGCAAAATCGTACCCACCGCCCCCACAACGCGCGCCTCCGCCACCCGCGGTCGCACAACCTCCACCCAAATGTCCTCGCACGAGTCACACCTCTCTCGGATCCGGCTGTTAATTTCCTCGAAACCCTGCACGCTCTCGTCCACGATTACATCCCGCAGGAGCCAGCCGAAGCGGCCGCCCTTTACGCACTTGATAGTTCCGTCCGTATTGAATATTATCATCGTTTTGGGAGGCGGCGGCAGGGTCTTCGCAATACACACACGCACGTATCGCGTAAGGCTTCTTATTTAGGGGGGAGACGGGAAATAAGTTATTGCTGATTCGGAATTCATAGGCGTTCGCGTTGGGCGAGCGAAATTGGTAAACAGCGGTCACGTACGACTGGCGCGGTTTTGTATGCAATAGGAAACTTTGAGATCTGTATGTTTTTTTTTTCGTTGCTTTAACAAGGCTTGATAAGGGATATCTCTCTCGAGAAAGAGGGGATTTGTTGATAAAGATCGTTGACGTAAATGTGCATTTTAGATGAGCACGTTTTACGACTGTTCTGTTACAATATCTACCATATTTTTAATGTAATACATTTCAATTAAAATTTAAAACAAAAAGGCCTCATTGTCCTTGATATTGCTTTAGTGAATTAATCTATTGTAGGGTGTATTTTTTGCCACCTCCACAATCCTCCTCCATTTCAGCTTGTCAATTGTTGAATCCCAGCCTTTTTAAGCTTGTTTAACGCCACCCTTCTATCTTAACCTGAGGCGTCCCTGCGGTTCCATTCTTGCATATAGTATTTGTTTAGAGATCCTACTATTCTCCCTTCGCAGCACATGGCCCAGCCATCTTATTCTTATGGCTTTAATATGTCCTACTATTGTACGTCCGTTGATAGGTTTTCGAGCTCAAAGTTCATTCTCACTCTATACCTATAAGAACAGCGGATGGATGCTGAACTTATAGGTCCATGTATAGTTTTCAGAACCCTTTTTTCTATTCGTAGCAGCGTTCTTCGTTTTGTGTTAGTGTCCAGCACTCACACCCATACGCCCTTACTGGTCTCACTAACACTTTAGGCGCGTTCGTTTAGCATGGTTTATATATATTTTATAGCTAGTCGTCCCCGTGGCGTGCAGTATCGCTCAGGTCTTCCGGTCGTGCGCCGCCGGTTGTAAGGGCCGAGGTAGAATTATGCGCATCGGAAGCGGCAAATAGAACAAGAAACAATAAGCCCGTACCAGCCCAAAGTGATAAATGAAAGGCACTTTTATAAAGCATAAAAGAGCGGAGGAGACATCACTATATAATATGATATGTAATTCAAATTACATCTTGGTAAATATGTATTGTATAAAATAATTAACACTCTATAAATAACATAAGATTCTTGTAATTAACTGTTCTAAATACTTTGGCATCATGAAATTGAATGTGTATATGAATTAATTCAATAATCACTCCATCTATATTTGTCAATCAAAAATCACTCCCGACTCAATTACCTGCCGAAACCGCGCGCGCGTTTGATAAAAGGGAACTTCATTATCGGATCCGATAAGGTACTTATAGGTAATCATGCTGCATCGGTAATTACCGTGTGTGTGGTCTCGTGCTACCAGTCGATGGGCCTCCGAAAAGGGTTTGGTATTCGAGACCCCATACAGGTTACTCATTTTTCGAGCCTTATCGAAACCAATTTTTTTGCTGTACTTTTTTATCGGTACACAATGCACTTGATTAGCGCATTATTCGCGCGCCCAATTAACTATGAAATTTTACTACGAAACTTGCTCAGAGCGAGCCTGTCAATCCGCTAAGGGGCCCGACATTTTCGGCTAGCGTGAAACGTAGCGAGCGGTGAGAGAGATAAGATTTCTCGAGAAGATTGAAATAGATCTCATATTTTATATAGACAGTACAAGACAATGATATAAACGGCTATATGGTGTAAATTAATTTACAATCAGGGTATTATTTAATGTGTTATAGTTCCATAAATTTTTTTTCTGTATATAGCAGATCCATGTTCGCATGTAGATGCGAACATGAATCTGCTGTAAAAGGCACCTTACACCCTGCTTACAGGGTCAATAATACTGTCAATCCTAGTATGTCAGTATTTGCTTCAATCCTCCTTTTATATTTATCAAGTAATCAATTATCCGGATAAAGTTCAGTATTCTCTTCATTACATCATTACTATATCTTACACGATGAGTAATACAGGCAATATTTTAGTATAATGAACATTTTAAACATATTATCGTACAGTAATACTGTCATTATTCTAAAATATTGACTGTAATATTGATCGTGTAAGGTGCCTTTATAAGAAATGTAGCGCAAAAACCTTTTTATTGTCAATTAAGTCTACAGAAAATAAACACAGAACATCATTAAATACCTTTTTTATATTACATCCGAACGCGTTTAATTAAATATTGCCACTTTAACTAGTTGCAGATTTTTAATTTAAAACATCCTTCAGCCCGCATTGCACTTTTAATAGCCCCCCCACACGTTCCCGTGCTCTATTATTTACCAATTAATGTTCACGCCCGGACTTTTTGTCGTTTCAATTATTAAACCCGGCATCGCGCGTTTTAAAATACCATCCGAAATGAGGAGGAAAAAAATATAAAACAACACGCTATTCTATTTCACAAAACGTTTCAATGAAAGCTTCGAAAGCGCGCAATGAATGCAGCAGTTGTGAATTGATTAAAGCCTCCAGGGAGATGCACACACTGAAACGCCGATTA
Source organism: Lordithon lunulatus (assembly GCA_963942505.1). Taxonomy (NCBI): domain Eukaryota; kingdom Metazoa; phylum Arthropoda; class Insecta; order Coleoptera; family Staphylinidae; genus Lordithon; species Lordithon lunulatus. Next base: position 64,463,708 of record OZ012667.1, read on the forward strand.
GTCCTGTCGCAAAAAAAATATAAAAGCACTAACTAAATTGTGTAATACTTGGATATGGATTGACGTGTTAATCGCTTTTGAGAAGAATATTATACTACAAAGGAAGCCGAGATGAATTTAAAATATAAATCTCTGGATATTAAAAGACACAGAAAAGCAATTTTCATTCTGATCAATCAAAATTAAATTTGGATTGAAATTAGTTTTAAATCATTGAATATTATGTTTGACAGCGCATTTGTTTACTATTAAACATTAATTTTATTAAAGATAAAACCTTACACTTGAGTTGCATAAAACATGTTTCTAATCAAACTATGTACAACCGGATGTGACTTTTTGCAAAAAGTAGATTTTGGTAAAATACCAATATTAGTCTCGAACATGGGTCCATATTCGAGGAAAGTGCAACAATTATGCACCTGCGTCGCAGACTAATATTGGCATGAATATTAATAAGATAAACTATCGCTAATGAGTTGATTTGTTATCAGGGCGTTGTAGATAGGACGAATGCATTCAGCTACATATATAAGTACAATCTCCGAAATCGCATTTGAGTACCTGCGATGGCTCAATGCATAGAGTGGACAGATTCTAAATTTGTGAAACCAAATAACTATGGTTCAAATACAGCGTTTTTTGATGAACGCGTTTTTGTGTTAATTTTCATTAAAATGACATTTTTTAGTTAGTGATTTTAAATATAAGTTTTTTTTTATGAATATAAATAGATGGTGCAGATATTAATAGCATTACTAGTTTGATATTTTGTTATCCTCAGTCACCTTTTGAGACGAAAGAGCTAAATTTATTCCTTACAACAAATATTGTTCTCTCATAATTTTGCAACTTTACTAAAGCATTAATAATAATAATTGTTCTGCTTATATATTAAAGTTATAATGAAAAATTACGGTGTTTTAAGTATTCACGTTATCTAATGCCAAAGTTAGCATTACAAAAAACTACGATTTTGTTTATTTTTATCTCTAATATTTTATATTTGAAAAATCCACTATCTAATAAAATCATAAAAAAAATACGACGCTGCTAGTTATTATGCTATCTCATGCTTAGTCATTATAACCCCTTCTTGTTATATTTCTAGTTGTATATAATAAGATCGAAATCTAGATAAGTAGATTGCTAAGAGGTGGATTCACACTTATATATGATTTACAAAGTTAGCTTTATGCTGATATCTCAAGCACTCTGTTGGAATATTATTTCATAGAGGGTACTACCCGGTGATCCTGATGGCATGAGCATGTTGACGGTTATTACCATATGGGTGTGCATTGCTAATTAATGTGGTGCCGCCAGATGGTGTTTAACTTTCCTCCTAGGGGGTTAATTGTATCATTTGAGTTGATTATTTCTGTAATGTAATGCCAAATAAAGTTTTTATTATTTCAGTGATTTTCACCAACATAAAATCCCTTCATACTGTAAAAGATCCCTCTTTAGTGTTATTTGCGTTGTACTTTGCCGCCCCTTTCATAGTATGAACCGACGCCCGCCAGATGTCCCTATATTCACGGCGTCCCGCGCGTCGCCGGCGTCGTCGCATCGATTTTACTATAGAAACATGCGCGCAGAACGCGTGTCAAATCACAAACTAGTAAAACGCGACTCGAGCACCACACATATCCCTTCATTCGATCGAATTTCCCGTCAATTTCCACACAGTCAGATCAGAAAAAAAAAACCGTAAACCGCGTCCACCTTTTCAACCCCCGGGAAAAACCATGTAAACCGTGTCGCGCGAAATGTCCGCGTGCAGTGTTCTAGTGACTTGACGGTGATTTTGTGTGGTGTGCCAAGTGCGGTCATGAATATTTAGCGAGCGATGATTGTCGCATTCGGGGGGCCCGGCGGCCCCCCATGGGGCGCGGCGCTGCGCCTCCTCTTCCTGCTGGTGATGATGCTGCCCGCCCTGGTCTCCGCGGAGAAGAGCAAATACTGTGAGTATTACACGGGGGCGACGGCCCCTGCGCGCGCGGGGGACGCGTGTTTACTTTCGATTTTCATACAAACACACCATCCATCCCCCCAGGCTGGTTATTGTATTAAATGGGGGGCGCGCTTTGTGTATTACAGGCGACATGCGAGGCAGGGCGATCATTATCGAATTCATTTGGCTGCAGTTTTATTCATAATTCATAAGGCCATGCAATCCGTAGATAAATGTGCAACGCGTTTGAATTATGAATGCAAATTTATAATGAAACGTTTCATGCAGACGAGGGAGTGAAAGACCTTAGACTTGAAATTTATAGGTATGAAACTATAATGACTATACAGACTAAACAAAGAGTATTTTTTTAAAGAAATTTTGATATATAAGTATATCAAAATTCTTGTAGAACTGTTTTTGAAAACCAGCAAATGATTTCAATTTGAATACCTTTAATTTAGGTGTTACAGTTTTCTTCAAGTCAACATTTCAACCACGAAGACGCAAAAATTAAAAACTTCTTAGAATTTGAAAATTAGAAATAAAAAGCTGGAGTATACTAATGATTAGAGATGCAGTCCATGTCGTACTGCGCGGGAGCGAGTGTTCAAACCCCGTTGTGGGTGAAATCTTGCGATTCACCTTTCACAGCTTTCAAAGGTTTTCTATGTAAATTTAAGTTAATCTAAACACTGGGCGATTAAACTCCTCTGAGCTTTTCTGCTACCCGTCGGAAAAGCCTTTCGGCTGATAGCTGTATAAAGTTTTTTGAAAAGCTAGTTCATAATTTTATTTCCTTCTCCGAATTATGTATGCAACTTAAGAGAGGCCAGGGATGCGAGTTTTGACCGATCGCTATTAGCATTCACTATAATTTGTACACTTTTCATAGCGTTGGTAATTTTTTCAGCCCATGTAACTATATATATATGCGCCACGGAGAGTGAAATTTTTGAGAAATTATTAATTAACATTGATACATCTGGTGATTCTTCATTCAGATAGCCGACAATGGCAAGAAGTACTTCACTATAAATTAGCTTGAACATTATCCGAGAGAAAATAACCATTCAAAAATTTCACCTTCTAATTCAAATCCAAAAATCCAATTGGACTCTCAACACAGTTCATGTGTCAATTTGTGTAAATAATTGGACATAAGAACATCTCAGGCGCTATCCACTACCACCCTCCGAGGCGCAGTTGGTAGCGCGACGGCCGCGATAGCCGGAGACGTGGGTTCAAGTCCCACCGAAGAGTGAAATTTTTGAGAAATTATATATATATATATATATATATATATATATATATATATATATATATATTAGAAAATGTCAACCAGTAGGCGTGTACTATCGTAAAAGCGCAAAAATAAAAAATAAAATTTCCGGAAAAATCGAGTTTATACTCATTGGATAGATCATCCAAAATTAAATAATCAAACTTAAATTATAATTGCTCTAAAGTTACAGATAAGGCTACAAAAAGTAAAAATGTAAAATTTCAAAAAATGTCCGTCGACGTAACAAAACTATGGTCCATTGCGTCAAAATTGGGGTCATCCCATAAGTGGCATGGACCTGAGACTTATGTCGTTTGATTGGAAATATAGTATAGATGGTGGGAAAAATGTCAAGATTGAAATTGAATCTGAAAAGCTACAGAGCTTGGCAAATTTTGAAACGTTGCAAATTTTATTTCAAGATAGAAAGTGGTTTTTGGTTTTATATTGTAGATACTTCATTTCCAAAGAGAAAAACAAAAAAATATTTTTATAAAAACTGTACCGTTTTGGCGGTAGAGTCGAAGAAGTGAAGAAAAATAAAATAATAATTGTCCAATAAGAGTTTTATATTATGAGTTGGATAGATAATTTTAAACCGAATGAAAAATCTTAATACATTTTTTCCCGAAAATAAAAGGCAACCCCGCCACATGGCAATTATAAAACTGATAAAAATCGGTAAAAATGCCAAAACTATATTCTGTCCGTTCAACATTGGGGCTGTCGCAGAAGTGGCATGGCCCTGAAACTTTTATCGTTTGGTTGTAAATATAGTCTAGATGGCGGGGAAAATATCGGGATTGTTTCAAATTTTTCCTGATAAGATACAAGGCTTGGCAAATTTTTGAAATTTTGATAATATGATTTCATGATAGAATATAGTTCTTGGTCTTATTTTGTAGGTCCGTTCATTTCCAAAGAGAGAAACATAAAAATATTTTTACAAAAAGTGTACCGCTTGGGAGGTAAAGTCGAAGAACTGAAGAAAAATAAAATGAAAATTATCCACTCAAAATGAGCTTTAGCCTATTGTATAGATAAGTTTGAACCAAATGAAAAATCTTAATAAATTTTTTTCCTAAAACAAAAGACAAAATCGTTACATGGCAAATTATAAAAGTGATAAAAATCGCTGCCAAAACAACCTTCCGTCCGTTCAAAATTGTGTCCGTCCCAAAAGTGGCATGGCCCTGATACTTATGTTGTTTGATTGGAAATATAGTCTAGATGGCGGGAAAAATTTCGAGATTGTTTCAAATTGAACTGGAAGACCTATAGGGCTTGGCAAATAATTCGAACTTGGAGAATTTTATTCTATGACAGAAAGTTATGCTTCAGCTCATTTTGAAGGTATTTGAATTTTAACTAAAATTCAAAAAAAATATTGTTATAAAACGTGTACCGTTTTCGTGGTTAAGCCGGAAAAGTGAAGAAAATAAAAATGAAAATTGTTCAATCAAACTCGCCTTTGGCCTATTAGATAGACAATTTTCAATCGAATTAAATATCTTAGCAAAAATATTCCCTAAACAAAAGAAAAACCTGTTACAAATTTAATTTGAAATATATATACATATATATATATATATATATATATATATATATATATATATATATATATATTTATATATAAGTAGATTATTAAAAGGTAACTTGTAAGTAATGAAAACTTTTTCTGTATTCATTTGTAAGGATATACTTTGGCATGTAATGTCGCATGGTTTATGGAAGATGGCATTATATTAATATTACGATCGCAATAAATTCAGTCTGCGGGGGATGCGGGGTCATATTTTATGCGCCCGCCGTCGGAGCCTTAATGAATTCTGATTGCGGCACATAAATAATTTTCTGGCATTTTTCGCGATTTATGGAATGGTTTCATTAAATTGGGTATATATAAAGCAAGAGAATTTGTGAACAAAAATGTGTAGTGGGAAATAATTTCGTTTTTTTAACGATATATTATTTATTGTATATTAGGAGTCCGATTATATGATAATGTATTAACAAAGCTTGAAAAGATACATGGAGGGATATCAAATATCCCTCCATGTATCTTATTTATTATAAGTATCTAATATATTTATAAATTTTCGGCATGTAGAATTATATATATATATATATATATATATATATATATATATATATATATATATATAATTCTACATGCCGCAAATTTATAAATATTTCAAATATCCCTCCATCCATCTTTATTGGGCTATCGACCCCCTTGGCTTTCTGCCTGTTTTGTGTTTACATGTGTACATTGCTTAGTAGTAAAAGATATAAAAAATATAAAAAAGTATAAAAATAAGTTGACTTGAAAAAAAATGTAACAATATAAATAAACTCAAAGTAGAAGGGGTCCCAATGTAGAATTCTTTTATGAAATACTGATTTTGGAATTAAATAGCATCAAAACTAGTAACAACCTTATTTTTCATTATGATTTTAGTGGATGTAACAATATATAGACAATACTAAACGAAATTTTAAGAATATCCATCGAGGATTTTTGAAATATTTACAATATTATAAATAAAACATTATATATAAAATATTAACTTTAACATTAATGGGTACTAACAATGGTCGATATAAACGAAAAAAAAGGGCTCTAAGAGAGAAATCGTCATATAATCCCATACTGATTGAAGATGATTTTGCACGGAAAGTCGTGTAACTATTTCACTTCAGTTCTAAAACATTTTAAATGAATTTTTAATTAAAGCTTTTTTCTTTTCGTACATCACAGTCACAATCAGAAATTTCGCGTAACCGTCCCTTATAATTAAATAACTTCAAACCGGTGAGGAATTTTAATAACCGACGTGTCGGGCTCGCGCTCGCGGCACGAGTCATTATTGACGCCTAGGTTGATATTAAATTTGTGGCTAAATCGATAAATAATTTCCGCAATTTGTCGGATTTAATTAATTATGCGTGTGGGAGGCGCTGTGTGCGAGCCGCGAGAGTGGTTTGCAGGCTTCGGATTAGAAGTTTAGTGCGGTCTACTGAGATTAGTGCCCATCCTTAAGTAACACACATTCGGGGGGATGGATGACCATGTTGTGTATTCGTACGGTCTAATCTAGGAGATGTTTTGTGCATTTAAATGAGAAATACATGCGGGGAAATGTGGGGGATTCCGTTTTGTATGTCAAAAGGAAACTATTCGCTTTATATGTTAGGTTTTGATGGTAAAAGGTTTGATCGTCGCTAAAATACACCCTATATACAGGAATGAGGCAGTTATTATATGTATATGTATATGTATATATATATATATATATATATATATATATATATATATATCAATCTTTTCGCTATAAAATAATCTTCAACTTTTATATTTTAACAAATTGACGTTGATAATTATTTATTTATATATGTCGTCCCAGTTGCGCGTTTTGGAGCTCCAAACATTAAACGTTCGTAATCGTGCTATCTATGGCAAGTATATACTGAAATCTTAATATTTTTAATGGACATTTATCTCTATAGAGAATGTTTAACTCCATCTGGCAGGAAAAATAAAATAGATAGAAAATTACATTACTTTGTATATAAATTATTTAAGACTCTATTGCCCGAATTCACCAGCATCCCATACACTTTATAGGCCCCATAAGCTATTGAATGGATACATTGAGATCGTCATTGTGACAGAATATGCCAAAACAAATGTCAAACACCTTGAATAGCGCTTGCAATTGGAGCTTTGATGACAGATTTTGTTTAATTATTCAGTGTTTCCAATGGAGAGAATCTAAAGTAACTAAATTTACTAGATAGTTTATTTATTGTTGCTACAACAACGAATACTTATGGGTGCAATAGCTATTGGTAGATTTATGCAACGTCGCTGAATACGGGGGTTTTGCCCGTATTCACCAGCATTCCATAAACTTTATAGGTCCCATAAGCTATTGAATGGATAAATTGACAACGCCATTGTGACATAATACGCCAAAACAAATGTCACACCTTGAATAGCGCTTACAATTGGAGAATTGGATGACATATTTTGTATAATCATTCAGTGTTTGCAATAGAGAGAATCTAAAGTAACTACATTCCCTAGATAACGTATTTATTGTTGCTATAACAACGAATACTTATGGGTTCAATAGCTATTGATAGATTTATGGAACATCGGTGAATACGGGGGTATGAAGCTGAAAACATAGTCTCAAATGATTTATATACAAATGAATTATATACACTGGCTGAGATCCCAATCTATCTAGATCGCTAAGAAATGAATTGACGCTTATACATTCAATATTTGTTGATGTTACTTTTTCTCAATTCAGTTCGAGATTGTAGTTCTCGGTGAAAAAAAAAATTTCAAACAAGCATTTGTGCACAATTTCCGGTAAAATATGCGGTGGCATTTCGAAAATAATGAAGGAAATTTGTATATATGGCCTGAAGAATTCGGCTCGACTCACGGGCGCGCTGCCGCCGTAATGTGTTATGTCGCCGCGAGCGAGCACTATATCGTATCGATTGTTTGAGTAGAAGCACCACCCTCTGTTGCTGTACCGCTCCCTTTCCCTACATTCACCGCCAATATTTGTACCGGTGTGTCAGTGTGCATTGCGCCGAAAATAATAATAATTTACAAATATTTCAAATGCAAATAAACAACATGTATATAAATCATTCCTGCTATTTTAGGTAGTGAACTCAATAATATTTCTTAATTCTACAAGTTTACTAGCTAACACAGCAGGAATTATTTACACGTATATGGTTTATTTTCATTAGAAATCTCTTTGAAAGCCCGTATGACATTATCTAGTTTCCTATATCGTTTTATATATAAAAATTCATATATTAAACTGTATAACTATTTCTAAATGGAAAATTAACATTGTGTATTACGGTGTTGTTATTGTTTCTGAAGAATTTGCTCTTCCAAGTGTTGCTGTAGAGAGTTTATAGCGTTTTGACTTTTTAACACACTTTCACTTAAGATATCTTCAACTACTTCCTAGTGATTGTGCTCAGTACTGTTATTGTCACAACCAGATATATGGACGAGTTTAAACATTTCTTCTGCCAAAGAAATGGCGGCAGTTTTTGAAGTATAATCAAAATATTTAGTGGAATGCGGAATATTGTCTGTTTCTAAGATTTTTAAAAATCCTTATGGCTTGAATAATCTAATGCCATAAGGATTTTATCTCTATGTTTATCCATTCGTTTTTTTATCTGTTAGTTAGGTTCGTTTGTAACTGATTTAGTATTTAGTATCTTCCCAGCGGGGAACGAATTTTCGCGAATCACCTTTCACAGTTTTTCAGAGGTTTTCTGTGAAGTTAAGGTAAATACCGGGTGATTAAACTCCTCTGAGCTTCTCCCCTTATCGGCGGAAAAGCCTCACGGCTTATAAAAGATAGAAGTTTTTTTTAAATGTGTAGTCATGTAATTATTAATGTTTTCGGCATATTCATCTATTATATCTATTATAACATCATCATGGTCTATTATTTCTTCGTCTTCTTTACAATATTTTGATTGTTGATGATAATATTTATTCAAACAATATCGGATTATTCAATTATCCGGATTATCGAATGTCACAATTGGTCGGATAATCCGGATATTCTGATATTCGCATTGGAAATCCTAGGTATTACCATATGGTTGAATTAAGTGGTTCCCACCAAATATCGTTCTAACTTTAGAGAGTAACTTGCATTAATTTAAATATTGTATGATAAAGTAATTTTTAATTAACTTGAAATTGTTAATTAAAAATTACTTTATCAAATAAATAATGTTTTAGTAATAGTAAATTTACAATCTGAATTGTTCTATACATATATCTATTGTGATGATAAAAAGAAATTTGTGCTATTGGTATATATCTCTGCGGATTATGCACACCCCACCTGCTGCTGAAAATTTATGTCTCAACCACTTTCTGCATTAGCCGATAAGTAACGGGTTGAGTTATAAGCGCGATAAGTGAACCGGAGGTTTCGGGATTATATGAAATTGAAATTTATGCAATTATAGGAATAATGGCGGCGAGGCGCCGCAGATAAAATTGGTATTTTCTGGCGACGGAGGCGGTGGCGGCGGCCACCTCCCCTTCCAGCCGTACACTCCTCATCCGACACGCCGATATTGAATTTCCCTGCTACGATATTACGACGCGCCGTCGGTACGCAACCAACTGAAATATTTTTATTCCTCCTGCGCGCCCGTCTCATTGTTTAGTTTTCCTTATATAAATTTTGCATATCAAAAGCGGACGGAGGTCGAAGGGCGTAAATTCTCGAACGTATGGAGCGGGCGAGATGGATGCTTTAAAAGCAATGACGTGTGTGGTCTTAGAAGTAGCGCAGAGTTATATTTGAAATTAGCATTTTACAGGAGGATATTCTAAAAGGGTTTAAAGGATATTGTAGATGGAACTTTTGCGTCGCTTTCATTGCAATAAAGTAATTTCAATTTTATAAAAGGGTTTTGAAATGAAACTCAAGATTTAATTTTACAATAAAATATATTAAAAAAAAACTATAGGGCTATCAGCCGTGAGGCTTTTTCGCCGGTCAAGGGAGAAGCTCATGCAGTTTAATCATCCGGTATTTACCTTAACTTCACAGAAAACCTCTGAAAAACTGTGAAAGGTGATTCGCGAAAATTCGCTCCCCGCTGGGGATCGAACTCAGACTCCCCAATGCTCAGTACGAGACGGACAACGCCTCTAACCACTCGGCCACTGAACTGGCTTAAAACATATCATTTACTCGAAAAAAAATTTTCCCGAGTAAATGAAGTTTTTTAGGATTTACACAACCAATAAATATTTCATCACCATAAAGGTCGTTTTAGACAAGATAATTTCTTGACTCAAAAGTTAGTCGCGACACAATCTAAATTGTCTCGTATCATACAGCAAATTATTTGAAATATTGAATTGGATGATAGATCGAATGGAAAAATATAACGCGTTCTATTTGTCAAAGACAAATTGTATGGGAGAAGGATATATGAATCCAATTCTTGTACAACTTTTGAGCTAAGAAATTATTTTGTCTAAAAAGACCTTTAGGCTTTGGAGAGTAAATGTGATTTTTTTTAAATCGTAACTCATAAAAACGCCTTCAATTATTTATTTAAAACCATATTAGTTTCTCTCTGTAACTTTCCGAAATCATCAGGTAAAGTACCATCGGTTGCATCTGGAAGTGCAGAAAGAAGAAACTTTATATTGGCGCGGAAGTGTAGTTCTCTGTGGCCCGCACTCGCGCAAACTTTCGCCCCATCCAGGTTTTTGTTTAATTTTAAACGAGTTGGCGGACAAGTTCGGAATCGCACAAACTCGTGCAGAACGGGTGAACGAAATACATTAGCGCCTCCACACGGCAACCGCCGCCGCCGCAGAGGGGATGTATCCCTTTAATATCGTTAGAACTACTTACAAAAGGGACCAAATTGAATTGATGAACATCATCAATGAACGGCACGAATCACGCGATCGTATCATAATAGACTAAGGATTGATTATATTGATGGAATGAGAGAGAAAGTGAGGGGGGTGGAAAATATTTTATTTAGGCATGACCACGCGATTATATGTCTTACTACTTAAACACGAACTAGGTATAAGTAAATTGAGATATAATTTATAATTATATATAAAAAATATTAAGTTTTCAATATCATAGCTGAGCAGCTATGATATTGAAAACTCACGAAATCATTATACTCTGTATAATGTATATAAATTGGCGAAGAACTTCACGTAGCGATTTTGGTTATCAAAGATCTTAATACAAGAATATTCTACCATACGCCCTCAGTCCTTACGAACCTTTTTAAAGACAAGTATTTATATTTAATGTGCATGGTAACCGAGTAAAGATAGGTTTATAGTGAAATAATATAAAAAATATCCGCAATTCGAAATTTATGTGCCCGGCGCATTCACCATAAATGTAATAAGTATAGATCAAAATTAAAATACATAGCCCAAATAATATATATATATATATATATATAGATGTACTTCTTGCCATTTTCGGCTATAAAGAATCACCAGATATATCAATGTTAATTAATAATTTCTCAAGTCCCACCGGAGAGTGAAATTTTTGAGAAATTATTATTATATTTAAATATATATATATATATATATATATATATATATATATATATAAATAATTGAATTACATTATATATTTAATTGGGCTCAAAATAAGCTATTTTTTGATAATTTTGATCCAAAAATAAATCCGCAGGCAGGTTTTTAGTGTACGAGCTGTTTTAAATTAATCGACGTGAGTTATAAAAAAAAGGATAAAAATCAAAGATTTAAGAAATTTAAATTTATGATTTATTGTACATTTTATTTAGATCGGCTCAAAATAAACCATTTTTTGATAATTTGTACCCAAAATTAAAGTCTGCAAGGTTTTTACTGCACGAGCTATTTTAAATTAATCGACTGGATTATAGAAAATTGTTTATAGATTTAAGAAATTTTAATTTATCATATTATTTTATATTCTATATTTAATTGGGCTCAAAATAAACCACTGTTTGATCATTTTTACCCAAAAATTAATTCTGTAGGCAGGTTTTTAGTAGTGTACGAGCTATTTTAATCGAGTGAGTTATAATAAAATCAAAAATTTAAGATAAATTTATGATTTATTTAATATTATATATTTAGTTCAGTTCAAAATAAACCATTTTTTGAGCATTTGTACCCAAAATTAAAGTCTGCAAGGTTTTTATTGCACGAGCTATTTTAAATTAATCGACTGGGCTATAGAAAATGATAAAAAATTTAAAGATTTAAGAAATTGAAATTTATGATATTATTTTACATTCTATATTTAATTGGGCTCAATATAAACCATTGTCTGATCATTTTTACCCAATAATAAATTCTGCAGGGAGGTTTTTAGTAGTGTACGAGCTATTTTAAATTAATCGAGTGATTATAAAAAAAAAATAAAAAATTTAAGAAATTTAAATTTATGATGTATTTTACATTATATATTTAGTTCAGTTCAAAATAAACCATTTTTTGATAATTTTCGAAAATTAAAGTCTTTACGAAGATTTTTATTACACGAGCTGTTTTATATTAATCGGCTGGGTTATAAAAAATTATAAAAAATCAAAGATTTAAGAAATTTAATCTTTTGATATTATTTTCAATTCTATATTTAATTGGGCTCAAAATAAGTATTTTTTTGATCATTTTCACCCAAAAATAAAGTTTGCAGTAAGGTTTTTAGTGTACGAACTGTTTTATAAACAAGGAATAAAAAATCAAAGATTTAATAAATTTAAATTTTTGATATTATATTACATTCTATATACATATAAATTTAGATTCTTACTAGAATTGCATGATATTAGCTTTGAATTATATCTTTTCTATATGTAGGTTTGTGGCTTAAACCTACATATATAAAATGATATAATTCAAAACTAATATCATGCAATTTGTATTCGACGGAAATTTCTACATCATGGAAGTATTTCCATTACAGGTAATTTGATGTCGTCTCCTTCATAGTGCTGCATCCTTGGCGGTGTGACCCTTATTGAACCTCCATTGGCAGCGGTCGATAAATAAAATCCGGCCGCCGCTATAGACCGGGCCCCCCGCGTCTGCTTTCATTCGCTTTTATTATCCCGGCAGAATGAGACCGCACAGCAAAAAAACATACGAAGGGCAAACAGGGATGTGGCGTAATAAAAATATGAAAAAAATCCATTAGTCGCGTGTGCGAAAAATGAAATGTGTTGACATAAACAAAAACTTGCTGTAATTCTCCTACGATGAATGATTGAAGAAAGGTGTTATTAATGCAATTAAATTTTGGGAGTTGTATATGAATATGTAAGGGATTTAACTTAACTAGTTAGGTTATATATATATATGTATATATATATATATATATATATATATATACATACATATATATATATATATATATATATATATATATATATATATATATATATATATACATACATATATATATATATATATATATATATATATATATATAATAATAATCATAATAATTTCTCAAAAATTTCACTCTCTGGTGGGATCTATACTTATTAAATTTATGGTGAATGCGCCGGGCACATACATTTCGAATTGCGGATATTTTTTATATTATTTCACTATAAACCTATCTTTACTCGGTTACCATGCACATTAAATATAAATACTTCTCTTTAAAAAGGTTCGTAAGGACTAAGGGCGTATGGTAGAATATTCTTGTATTAAGATCTTTGATAACCAAAATCGCTACCAGTTCTTCCCCAATTTATATACATTATACAGAGTATAATGATTTCGTGAATGAGCAGCTATGATATTGAAAACTTAATGTTTTTTATATATAATTATAATATATATCTCAATTTACTTATACCTAGTTCGTGTTTAAGTAGTAAGACATATAATCGCGTGGTCATCCCTAAATAAAATATTTTCCATATATTTTCGTACACTAAAAACCTGCCTGCGGATTTATTTTTGGGTCAAAATTATCAAAAATAGCTTATTTTGAGCCCAATTAAATATATAATGTAATTCAATTATTTATATATATATATATATATATAGAGACCTTATCGAAATTTTGAAATTTAACACATCTTTACAAGGTACTTACAATAAAATAACAACTCATTCAATTCCATTACATTTTAAAACTGAATTAAATGTCCCTATAATTTTCCTACAAAGGACCGGAATTGGAAATATATAAACATATTTATTACTACCCTCACTTCTCTGTTCACTCCGGCGTGGAGTTTTGTTGCTCGTTGTATTAGAGAGTTGCAGGATGTTCGGTCTGTAAATGAGGTGTCAACCCGGCCAGCCGTGAACGCTTTTGCACATACGACTTCCACTGTACGACCCAATCGAACCTTAATTACAAACCCGGGCAACGGAGGCGGCGAGACAACGCGCGCACGCTTTTATATGCGAATGTAATACGGGCATCCGATAAAATTATTGTCATTACCGTTGCGCCTCGTCGGGATCGTGTAATCACCGGTACATTAACAATACATTAGCTACAATTGATATTTACCGGAGGACTAGAATAGCTCCGGCTCGTTAGGAGAAAAATGTTATATTCGAAATATAATAAATCATAGACCAGAAAAGGATATATATATATATATATATATATATATATATATATATATATATATATTATATATATATATATATATATATATATATATATATATATTTATATATATATATATATATATATATATATATATATATATAATATGCGAGTATTATTTTTTATAATATTTCGGCATTCGTGTATACGTAGATAGTATCTCCTATCGATAAGCCATAAAAATAATATGCATTTCATCAGACTGTTAAAAAATCGAATGATATATACACAAGAATTTAATAAGCAACCCCCCATCATTGTTTGCGCTATCTGCATCCACCACGAATCTTGAAATTAATTCACAGTAAAGAACATCCAGCCCATTGTTTTAAAATTTCGCCCGTCACTCGCCTCGCCTCCTAATTGAAACTAAAATAAATGCGCCAACTTCCACACCAGCAAAACTTCCCCAAGCGGCCCTCTTTGCACGCCAAAAAAAAAACACAGACACAAACAAATTTGCGCGTAATAAAATTTAAAACTTTTCAAATTCAATTAGCCACCCGCAAAGTTTAACCCGTCGTGTGCTACGTTTTTCACTCGTTTTACAGAATTGTCGGCCGGTTGAAACGTTTAAATCTCGTCTCAAATAATTTCGCAATAAATTAGTACTATAACGAGTTCGGAATGTGACACCGCCGGCCCCGGTGCTGTGGCCTCTCCTGTGTGTTCTTGACTAGTGGTGATTAAATTTAAAGTTTTTAATGGCGTCCATATATCATGGCGGGCGGGCGTTATTTATGGGCTGCGGTGGTAACTATCCGCGTAATATTTACAAATAGCGGAAGTTTGCTGAAATTCGTTCAACTATCGAAATGATAAACAGGCAAGCTGCGCGGGAACGGTAATTAACAAGAAATGTGTAGGGATTTATAGTTTGATTATTGTAATGGTTGTACTGGGTTTATGTAATATTTTCAATATAACTTTGAATATACAAGGGTCGATCAATAAATACCCCTGTTTGAAGACAGATGCCATTGCTGAGATATTACCATCATGTACTGCCATCTGTCACACGGCACCATACCAAATTTCAGACTGATTCATAGGTTAGTTTTTATTTGGCAGCCAGTTGTATCACACGTATTTCTCGATAAAATGGAAAAAGAACAATATTGATCCGTAATTCGCTTTTTATATTTGGATGAAAAAGCATGCGAAGAAATAAAAGCGATGTTGGATGCTGTCTATGGGATCCTTCACCATCCATGACAAATTTAAGATATTGGTTCAACGAGTTTAAACGTGGTCGGCTTTTTGTCCAAGCCGTCTGGCAGACGTGGTTACCGAAGAAATCGTTGAATAGGTCCACGACATGATACTCGCTGATCGCCGAACGAAAGTGCGCATCAGTGGTCACCGTTAATGAAACCTGGGTCTATTGTTATACGTCAGAGACCAAGAGACAGTCAAAAATATATTTTTCACAGTGAAATTGCTCGGAAGAAGTCAAAGACCGGCCGGAGTAGACATGGCCACGATTTTTTCGGATACCAAAGGAATAATCACACAGCATTTTCTAAAAATAAATTACTACGATCATATTAGACATGAAACGCAAAGAAAAGTCAAAATTAGCAATTCGATTTTTTTCGCAATCACCATAACTTCCTTATATAGCAGTTCTGTAGTCGAAAAGTAATAAAATTCTGTAAAATAATGAAATTATTATACAATCCATGACCTTTTTTCCAGCAGTAAATCCCTATTCATAACTCTACATTTTTATCGCCGACTTCTTTTCGCGCACTTACACCGTCCCCCCGCGAATCCTTTTACATCCCAAGATGTTAACGATGACAAATCGTGGTAATTTATTAGAGTAGCTAGACGTCACGGAACTCATTCCTGCTGATGGATGAATTCATTTAAGGCTGCTATCGCGCCGCCACCTATACGCGTCACACCCCGGCGATTTTAGCAGCGCACAAAAAAAGAGGAGAGTCCAAAAAAGTGTGCACCACCCCAGCTCTTGAGTTATAATCCCGTTCCGAATTAATGCCGGCCGCGTACTTTTAAAGCGACGGCCGTTTAAAACTTCGCCCGAGTTGCGAACTTCTTGTTATGCCTGCGCCGCATAATTATACGTGACCGGGAGTGAATTAATTACGCTTCCGACGGGTGATTAGATCGAAATGTGAGATGGGGGGTTGAGGGGGGTGGTGCTAATTTAGAACCGGGGCCGGAAGAACCGGCCGAGAAATCACCGTCGGGGTCGGAAATGGGCTAAGAGTTTAGAGGCTTGATTTGACCGCAGTGAACTTATCCCCTATGATCCCATCCTCTATACCGCGCGGCGCCGTGGGTCCGCGCGCACGGCAGATTGTTTGCGGGTCTGTACTGATCAATTGGGGTGACCAATAAAATCCAAATTTTGAGGAATTCTTTATTAATGTCTTGCCGATCATAATATATATATCTAATTTTTTTTTAAATAATTTTTATAGGCGTTTTTGTATAATATATGTTGTAACGTAAATTATAATTTTTGACCATGATGCACCATGTTCCTGGATTTGAAAAAAATTGCCTAATGTTTATAACAATATGATAAAGTGAAATGGAAAGTCTGTATACCACCGTTTTTGTTTTTCTATTTTATTTTTAATTTTAAACTTTTACGCTCATATCTCGATAATCCGATTAGTCGATAAAAAAATATTGCAACATATTTTGTTTAATTTTTTTACTGATTCTAACACAAAACATATCAGTGTACCAGATGGCTGAAGGAAAATGGAAAATTTTGATTCTAAGTATTTTTTTTTCGGCGACTAACTTGTACATCATTATTATTATTTTTGACCATCATGCACCAAGTTCCTGGATTTGAAAAAAATTGCCTAATGTTTATAACAATATGATAAAGTAAAATGGAAAGTCTGTATACCACCGTTTTTGTTTTTCTATTTTATTTTTAATTTTAAACTTTTACGCTCATATCTGGATTTTCCAATTTTAGAGGCTGAGTCCATAAAAAAATAATGCAACATATTTTGTTAAATTTATTTTTGGATCTTGGTTCAGAACATATCAGTGCATCAGATGGCCGAAGGAAATTTGAAAATTTTGATTCTAAGTATTTTTTTTTCGGCGACTAACTTGTATATCATTATTATTATTTTTGACCATCATGCACCATGTTCCTGGATTTGAAAAAAATTGCCTAATGTTTATAACAATATGATAAAGTAAAATGGAAAGTCTGTATACCACCGTTTTTGTTTTTCTATTTTATTTTTAATTTTAAACTTTTACGCTCATATCTGGATAATCCGATTTTAGAGGATGAGTCCATAAAAAAATAATGCAACATATTTTGTTAAATTTATTTTTGGATCTTGGTTCAGAACATATCAGTGCATCAGATGGCCGAAGGAAATTTGAAAATTTTAATTCTAAGTTTTTTTTTTTCGGCGACTAACTTGTATATCATTATTATTATTTTTGACCGTCATGCACCATGTTCCTGGATTTGAAAAAAATGGCCTAATGTTTATAACAATATGATAAAGTAAAATGGAAAGTCTGTATACCACCGTTTTTGTTTTTCTATTTTATTTTTAATTTTAAACTTTTACGTATATCATTATTATTATTTTTGACCATCATGCACCATGTTCCTGGATTTGAAAAAAATTGCCTAATGTTTATAACAATATGATAAAGTAAAATGGAAAGTCTGTATACCACCGTTTTTGTTTTTCTATTTTATTTTTAATTTTAAACTTTTACGCTCATATCTGGATATTCCGATTTTAGAGGCTGAGTCCATAAAAAAATAATGCAACATATTTTGTTAAATTTATTTTTGGAACTTGGTTCAGAACATATCAGTGCATCAGATGGCCGAAGGAAATTTGAAAATTTTAATTCTAAGTTTTTTTTTTCGGCGACTAACTTGTATATCATTATTATTATTTTTGACCGTCATGCACCATGTTCCTGGATTTGAAAAAAATGGCATAATGTTTATAACAATATGATAAAGTAAAATGGAAAGTCTGTATACCACCGTTTTTGTTTTTCTATTTTATTTTTAATTTTAAACTTTTACGTATATCATTATTATTATTTTTGACCATCATGCACCATGTTCCTGGATTTGAAAAACATTGCCTAATGTTTATAACAATATGATAAAGTAAAATGGAAAGTCTGTATACCACCGTTTTTGTTTTTCTATTTTATTTTTAATTTTAAACTTTTACGCTCATATCTGGATAATCCGATTTTAGAGGATGAGTCCATAAAAAAATAATGCAACATATTTTGTTAAATTTATTTTTGGATCTTGGTTCAGAACATATCAGTGCATCAGATGGCCGAAGGAAATTTGAAAATTTTAATTCTAAGTTTTTTTTTTTCGGCGACTAACTTGTATATCATTATTATTATTTTTGACCGTCATGCACCATGTTCCTGGATTTGAAAAAAATGGCCTAATGTTTATAACAATATGATAAAGTAAAATGGAAAGTCTGTATACCACCGTTTTTGTTTTTCTATTTTATTTTTAATTTTAAACTTTTACGCTCATATCTGGATAATCCGATTTTAGAGGATGAGTCCATAAAAAAATAATGCAACATATTTTGTTAAATTTATTTTTGGATCTTGGTTCAGAACATATCAGTGCATCAGATGGCCGAAGGAAATTTGAAAATTTTAATTCTAAGTTTTTTTTTTTCGGCGACTAACTTGTATATCATTATTATTATTTTTGACCGTCATGCACCATGTTCCTGGATTTGAAAAAAATGGCATAATGTTTATAACAATATGATAAAGTAAAATGGAAAGTCTGTATACCACCGTTTTTGTTTTTCTATTTTATTTTTAATTTTAAACTTTTACGTATATCATTATTATTATTTTTGACCATCATGCACCATGTTCCTGGATTTGAAAAAAATTGCCTAATGTTTATAACAATATGATAAAGTAAAATGGAAAGTCTGTATACCACCGTATTTGTTTTTCTATTTTATTTTTAATTTTAAACTTTTACGCTCATATCTGGATATTCCGATTTTAGAGGCTGAGTCCATAAAAAAATAATGCA
This sequence comes from Lordithon lunulatus, assembly GCA_963942505.1. Lineage (NCBI taxonomy): Eukaryota > Metazoa > Arthropoda > Insecta > Coleoptera > Staphylinidae > Lordithon > Lordithon lunulatus. The sequence continues at coordinate 64,483,222 of OZ012667.1, forward strand.
ACATATTTTGTTAAATTTATTTTTGGAACTTGGTTCAGAACATATCAGTGCATCAGATGGCCGAAGGAAATTTGAAAATTTTAATTCTAAGTTTTTTTTTTTCGGCGACTAACTTGTATATCATTATTATTATTTTTGACCGTCATGCACCATGTTCCTGGATTTGAAAAAAATGGCCTAATGTTTATAACAATATGGTAAAGTAAAATGGAAAGTCTGTATACCACCGTTTTTGTTTTTCTATTTTATTTTTAATTTTAAACTTTTACGTATATCATTATTATTATTTTTGACCATCATGCACCATGTTCCTGGATTTGAAAAAAATTGCCTAATGTTTATAACAATATGATAAAGTAAAATGGAAAGTCTGTATACCACCGTTTTTGTTTTTCTATTTTATTTTTAATTTTAAACTTTTACGCTCATATCTGGATATTCCGATTTTAGAGGCTGAGTCCATAAAAAAATAATGCAACATATTTTGTTAAATTTATTTTTGGAACTTGGTTCAGAACATATCAGTGCATCAGATGGCCGAAGGAAATTTGAAAATTTTAATTCTAAGTTTTTTTTTTTCGGCGACTAACTTGTATATCATTATTATTATTTTTGACCGTCATGCACCATGTTCCTGGATTTGAAAAAAATGGCCTAATGTTTATAACAATATGATAAAGTAAAATGGAAAGTCTGTATACCACCGTTTTTGTTTTTCTATTTTATTTTTAATTTTAAACTTTTACGTATATCATTATTATTATTTTTGACCATCATGCACCATGTTCCTGGATTTGAAAAAAATTGCCTAATGTTTATAACAATATGATAAAGTAAAATGGAAAGTCTGTATACCACCGTTTTTGTTTTTCTATTTTATTTTTAATTTTAAACTTTTACGCTCATATCTGGATAATCCGATTTTAGAGGATGAGTCCATAAAAAAATAATGCAACATATTTTGTTAAATTTATTTTTGGATCTTGGTTCAGAACATATCAGTGCATCAGATGGCCGAAGGAAATTTGAAAATTTTAATTCTAAGTTTTTTTTTTTCGGCGACTAACTTGTATATCATTATTATTATTTTTGACCGTCATGCACCATGTTCCTGGATTTGAAAAAAATGGCCTAATGTTTATAACAATATGATAAAGTAAAATGGAAAGTCTGTATACCACCGTTTTTGTTTTTCTATTTTATTTTTAATTTTAAACTTTTACGTATATCATTATTATTATTTTTGACCATCATGCACCATGTTCCTGGATTTGAAAAAAATTGCCTAATGTTTATAACAATATGATAAAGTAAAATGGAAAGTCTGTATACCACCGTTTTTGTTTTTCTATTTTATTTTTAATTTTAAACTTTTACGCTCATATCTGGATAATCCGATTTTAGAGGATGAGTCCATAAAAAAATAATGCAACATATTTTGTTAAATTTATTTTTGGATCTTGGTTCAGAACATATCAGTGCATCAGATGGCCGAAGGAAATTTGAAAATTTTAATTCTAAGTTTTTTTTTTTCGGCGACTAACTTGTATATCATTATTATTATTTTTGACCGTCATGCACCATGTTCCTGGATTTGAAAAAAATGGCCTAATGTTTATAACAATATGATAAAGTAAAATGGAAAGTCTGTATACCACCGTTTTTGTTTTTCTATTTTATTTTTAATTTTAAACTTTTACGTATATCATTATTATTATTTTTGACCATCATGCACCATGTTCCTGGATTTGAAAAAAATTGCCTAATGTTTATAACAATATGATAAAGTAAAATGGAAAGTCTGTATACCACCGTTTTTGTTTTTCTATTTTATTTTTAATTTTAAACTTTTACGTATATCATTATTATTATTTTTGACCATCATGCACCATGTTCCTGGATTTGAAAAAAATTGCCTAATGTTTATAACAATATGATAAAGTAAAATGGAAAGTCTGTATACCACCGTATTTGTTTTTCTATTTTATTTTTAATTTTAAACTTTTACGCTCATATCTGGATATTCCGATTTTAGAGGCTGAGTCCATAAAAAAATAATGCAACATATTTTGTTAAATTTATTTTTGGATCTTGGTTCAGAACATATCAGTGCATCAGATGGCCGAAGGAAATTTGAAAATTTTAATTCTAAGTTTTTTTTTTTCGGCGACTAACTTGTATATCATTATTATTATTTTTGACCGTCATGCACCATGTTCCTGGATTTGAAAAAAATGGCATAATGTTTATAACAATATGATAAAGTAAAATGGAAAGTCTGTATACCACCGTTTTTGTTTTTCTATTTTATTTTTAATTTTAAACTTTTACGTATATCATTATTATTATTTTTGACCATCATGCACCATGTTCCTGGATTTGAAAAAAATTGCCTAATGTTTATAACAATATGATAAAGTAAAATGGAAAGTCTGTATACCACCGTATTTGTTTTTCTATTTTATTTTTAATTTTAAACTTTTACGCTCATATCTGGATATTCCGATTTTAGAGGCTGAGTCCATAAAAAAATAATGCAACATATTTTGTTAAATTTATTTTTGGAACTTGGTTCAGAACATATCAGTGCATCAGATGGCCGAAGGAAATTTGAAAATTTTAATTCTAAGTTTTTTTTTTTCGGCGACTAACTTGTATATCATTATTATTATTTTTGACCGTCATGCACCATGTTCCTGGATTTGAAAAAAATGGCCTAATGTTTATAACAATATGGTAAAGTAAAATGGAAAGTCTGTATACCACCGTTTTTGTTTTTCTATTTTATTTTTAATTTTAAACTTTTACGTATATCATTATTATTATTTTTGACCATCATGCACCATGTTCCTGGATTTGAAAAAAATTGCCTAATGTTTATAACAATATGATAAAGTAAAATGGAAAGTCTGTATACCACCGTTTTTGTTTTTCTATTTTATTTTTAATTTTAAACTTTTACGCTCATATCTGGATATTCCGATTTTAGAGGCTGAGTCCATAAAAAAATAATGCAACATATTTTGTTAAATTTATTTTTGGATCTTGGTTCAGAACATATCAGTGCATCAGATGGCCGAAGGAAATTTGAAAATTTTAATTCTAAGTTTTTTTTTTTCGGCGACTAACTTGTATATCATTATTATTATTTTTGACCGTCATGCACCATGTTCCTGGATTTGAAAAAAATGGCATAATGTTTATAACAATATGATAAAGTAAAATGGAAAGTCTGTATACCACCGTTTTTGTTTTTCTATTTTATTTTTAATTTTAAACTTTTACGTATATCATTATTATTATTTTTGACCATCATGCACCATGTTCCTGGATTTGAAAAAAATTGCCTAATGTTTATAACAATATGATAAAGTAAAATGGAAAGTCTGTATACCACCGTTTTTGTTTTTCTATTTTATTTTTAATTTTAAACTTTTACGCTCATATCTGGATAATCCGATTTTAGAGGATGAGTCCATAAAAAAATAATGCAACATATTTTGTTAAATTTATTTTTGGATCTTGGTTCAGAACATATCAGTGCATCAGATGGCCGAAGGAAATTTGAAAATTTTAATTCTAAGTTTTTTTTTTTCGGCGACTAACTTGTATATCATTATTATTATTTTTGACCGTCATGCACCATGTTCCTGGATTTGAAAAAAATGGCATAATGTTTATAACAATATGATAAAGTAAAATGGAAAGTCTGTATACCACCGTTTTTGTTTTTCTATTTTATTTTTAATTTTAAACTTTTACGTATATCATTATTATTATTTTTGACCATCATGCACCATGTTCCTGGATTTGAAAAAAATTGCCTAATGTTTATAACAATATGTTAAAGTAAAATGGAAAGTCTGTATACCACCGTTTTTGTTTTTCTATTTTATTTTTTATTTTAAACTTTTACGTATATCATTATTATTATTTTTGACCATCATGCACCATGTTCCTGGATTTGAAAAAAATTGCCTAATGTTTATAACAATATGTTAAAGTAAAATGGAAAGTCTGTATACCACCGATTTTGTTTTTCTATTTTTTTTTTAATTTTAAACTTTTACGCTCATATCTGGAAAATCCGATTTTAGAGGATGAGTCCATAAAAAAATAATGCAACATATTTTGTTAAATTAATTTTTGGATCTTGGTTCAGAACATATCAGTGCATCAGATGGCCGAAGGAAATTTGAAAATTTGAATTCTAAGTTTTTTTTTTTCGGCGACTAACTTGTATATCATTATTATTATTTTTGACCATCATGCACCATGTTCCTGGATTTGAAAAAAATGGCCTAATGTTTATAACAATATGATAAAGTAAAATGGAAAGTCTGTATACCACCGTTTTTGATTTTCTATTTTATTTGTTATTTTAAACTTTTACGTATATCATTATTATTATTTTTGACCATGATGCACCATGTTCCTGGATTTGAAAAAAATTGCCTAACGTTTATAACAATATGATAAAGTAAAATGGAAAGTCTGTATACCACCGATTTAGTTTTTCTATTTTTTTTTAAATTTTAAACTTTTACGCTCATATCTGGATAATCCGGTTTTAGAGGCTGAGTCCATAAAAAAATAATGCAACGTATTTTGTTTAATTTTTTTTTGGATCTTGGTTTAGAACATATCAGTGCACCAGATTGCCGAAGAAAATTGGAAAATATTGATTCTAAGTATTTTTTTATCAGCGACAAAGTCGAATATGTTTCGTTATTATTATTTTTAAAATTCACTGGCATACAATTGATTTGAAAAAATTACACAATATTTATAACAAAATGACAATTAGAAAACGGAAAGTCCCAACCCGAGCACGTTGTTCCTTCTATTTTATTTTTATTTTTAACTTTTCCGCTCCTATCTGGACGAGGGCAAAGTCAAAATTATTTAATTTTCCATTATAGCCCACGGAGTTTTTTTTTTCAAATTTTCACTATTTGTTGCTAACCCAATAGTGGTTACAAAAAGTATTTTTTAGATTGACACGGATCCAGTTTTATATATTTTTACAGGCCTTTTACGTAGTTTGATCATTTAAATGGCTGCGCGTAATTCCAATGTCCGATTGGAATTATTATTACTTATTAATAAACTCCCTACTTTAAGGATTACAATTCATTCAAAATACTTATTTTACCAATAGTATTACGAGTTACAATGTGTAAAAAGGCTACTCCCTTGACGGTGATTCGAACCTTCGACTCTGTGTTTTATAATGACAGCAGAAGAATTTAACAAACGATAGGTCGGACTAAAAACATTAACTACGATTTTATATACAGTTTTTTATGCAATAGACATATTCTGGATGCGTATGTTATGATAATATAGGATAATTGTGCAATACAAATTATATTGGAATGAAATGTGCCTGAAATAATTACCTCGAAGAATGCCTTACCAATAAAAAGGATCAATTAGAAATTCCCATTTCCGATTGGGATTATTATTACTTATTAATCAACTCCCTACTTTAAGGATAATAATTCATTAAAAATACTTATTTTACCAATAGTATTATGAGTTACAATGTGTAAAAAGGCTACACCCTCGACGGTGATTCGAACCTTCGACTCTGAGTTTTATAATGACAGCAGAAGAATTTAACAAACGATAGGTCGGACTAAAAACATTGACTACGATTTTATATACAGTTTTTTATGCAATAGAGATATTCCGGATGCGAATGTTATGATTATATAGGATAATTGTGCACTACAAGTTATATTGGAATGAAATGTGCCTCAATTAATTACCTCGAAGAATGCCTTACCAATAAAATGGATTAATATTTTCCTATATAGTGAAATAGATGTTGAGTACTTTTCCTGCAATTCTGCTGTCATTATAAAACACAGAGTCGAAGGTTCGAATCACCGTCAAGGGAGTAGCCTTTTTACACATTGTAACTCGTAATACTATTGGTAAAATAAGTATTTTGAATGAATTGTAATCCTTAAAGTAGGGAGTTTATTAATAAGTAATAATAATTCCAATCGGACATTGGAATTACGCGCAGCCATTTAAATGATCAAACTACGTAAAAGGCCTGTAAAAATATATAAAACTGGATCCGTGTCAATCTAAAAAATACTTTTTGTAACCACTATTGGGTTAGCAACAAATAGTGAAAATTTGAAAAAAAAACGCCGTGGGCTATAATGGAAAATTAAATAATTTTGACTTTGCCCTCGTCCAGATAGGAGCGGAAAAGTTAAAAATAAAAATAAAATAGAAGGAACAACGTGCTCGGGTCGGGACTTTCCGTTTTCTAATTGTCATTTTGTTATAAATATTGTGTAATTTTTTCAAATCAATTGTATGCCAGTGAATTTTAAAAATAATAATAACGAAACATATTCGACTTTGTCGCTGATAAAAAAATACTTAGAATCAATATTTTCCAATTTTCTTCGGCCATCCGGTGCACTGATATGTTCTAAACCAAGATCAAAAAAAAAAATAAACAAAATACGTTGCATTATTTTTTTATGGAGCCTCTAAAACCGGATTATCCAGATATGAGCGTAAAAGTTTAAAATTAAAAATAAAATAGAAAAACAAAAACGGTGGTATACAGACTTTCCATTTTACTTTATCATATTGTTATAAACATTAGGCAATGTTTTGCAAATCCAGGAACATGGTGCATGATGGTCAAAAATAATAATAATGATATTCGTAAAAGTTTAAAATTAAAAAAAAAAATAGAAAAACTAAAACGGTGGTATACAGACTTTCCATTTTACTTTATCATATTGTTATAAACATTAGGCAATTTTTTTCAAATCCAGGAACATGGTGCATGATGGTCAAAAATAATAATAATGATATACGTAAAAGTTTAAAATTAAAAATAAAATAGAAAAACAAAAACGGTGGTATACAGACATTCCATTTTACTTTATCATATTGTTATAAACATTATGCCATTTTTTTCAAATCCAGGAACATGGTGCATGACGGTCAAAAATAATAATAATGATATACAAGTTAGTCGCCGAAAAAAAAAAACTTAGAATTCAAATTTTCAAATTTCCTTCGGCCATCTGATGCACTGATATGTTCTGAACCAAGATCCAAAAATAAATTTAACAAAATATGTTGCATTATTTTTTTATGGACTCATCCTCTAAAATCGGATTATCCAGATATGAGCGTAAAAGTTTAAAATTAAAAATAAAATAGAAAAACAAAAACGGTGGTATACAGACTTTCCATTTTACTTTATCATATTGTTATAAACATTAGGCAATTTTTTTCAAATCCAGGAACATGGTGCATGATGGTCAAAAATAATAATAATGATATACGTAAAAGTTTAAAATTAAAAATAAAATAGAAAAACAAAAACGGTGGTATACAGACATTCCATTTTACTTTATCATATTGTTATAAACATTATGCCATTTTTTTCAAATCCAGGAACATGGTGCATGACGGTCAAAAATAATAATAATGATATACAAGTTAGTCGCCGAAAAAAAAAAACTTAGAATTCAAATTTTCAAATTTCCTTCGGCCATCTGATGCACTGATATATTCTGAACCAAGATCCAAAAATAAATTTAACAAAATATGTTGCATTATTTTTTTATGGACTCATCCTCTAAAATCGGATTATCCAGATATGAGCGTAAAAGTTTAAAATTAAAAATAAAATAGAAAAACAAAAACGGTGGTATACAGACTTTCCATTTTACTTTATCATATTGTTATAAACATTAGGCAATTTTTTTCAAATCCAGGAACATGGTGCATGATGGTCAAAAATAATAATAATGATATACGTAAAAGTTTAAAATTAAAAATAAAATAGAAAAACAAAAACGGTGGTATACAGACTTTCCATTTTACTTTATCATATTGTTATAAACATTATGCCATTTTTTTCAAATCCAGGAACATGGTGCATGACGGTCAAAAATAATAATAATGATATACAAGTTAGTCGCCGAAAAAAAAAAAACTTAGAATTCAAATTTTCAAATTTCCTTCGGCCATCTGATGCACTGATATGTTCTGAACCAAGATCCAAAAATAAATTTAACAAAATATGTTGCATTATTTTTTTATGGACTCATCCTCTAAAATCGGATTATCCAGATATGAGCGTAAAAGTTTAGAATTAAAAATAAAATAGAAAAACAAAAACGGTGGTATACAGACTTTCCATTTTACTTTATCATATTGTTATAAACATTAGGCAATTTTTTTCAAATCCAGGAACATGGTGCATGATGGTCAAAAATAATAATAATGATATACGTAAAAGTTTAAAATTAAAAATAAAATAGAAAAACAAAAACGGTGGTATACAGACTTTCCATTTTACTTTATCATATTGTTATAAACATTAGGCCATTTTTTTCAAATCCAGGAACATGGTGCATGACGGTCAAAAATAATAATAATGATATACAAGTTAGTCGCCGAAAAAAAAAAACTTAGAATTAAAATTTTCAAATTTCCTTCGGCCATCTGATGCACTGATATGTTCTGAACCAAGATCCAAAAATAAATTTAACAAAATATGTTGCATTATTTTTTTATGGACTCATCCTCTAAAATCGGATTATCCAGATATGAGCGTAAAAGTTTAAAATTAAAAATAAAATAGAAAAACAAAAACGGTGGTATACAGACTTTCCATTTTACTTTATCATATTGTTATAAACATTAGGCAATTTTTTTCAAATCCAGGAACATGGTGCATGATGGTCAAAAATAATAATAATGATATACGTAAAAGTTTAAAATTAAAAATAAAATAGAAAAACAAAAACGGTGGTATACAGACTTTCCATTTTACTTTATCATATTGTTATAAACATTAGGCCATTTTTTTCAAATCCAGGAACATGGTGCATGACGGTCAAAAATAATAATAATGATATACAAGTTAGTCGCCGAAAAAAAAAAACTTAGAATTAAAATTTTCAAATTTCCTTCGGCCATCTGATGCACTGATATGTTCTGAACCAAGATCCAAAAATAAATTTAACAAAATATGTTGCATTATTTTTTTATGGACTCATCCTCTAAAATCGGATTATCCAGATATGAGCGTAAAAGTTTAAAATTAAAAATAAAATAGAAAAACAAAAACGGTGGTATACAGACTTTCCATTTTACTTTATCATATTGTTATAAACAATTTTTTTCAAATCCAGGAACATGGTGCATGATGGTCAAAAATAATAATAATGATATACGTAAAAGTTTAAAATTAAAAATAAAATAGAAAAACAAAAACGGTGGTATACAGACTTTCCATTTTACTTTATCATATTGTTATAAACATTAGGCCATTTTTTTCAAATCCAGGAACATGGTGCATGACGGTCAAAAATAATAATAATGATATACAAGTTAGTCGCCGAAAAAAAAAAACTTAGAATTAAAATTTTCAAATTTCCTTCGGCCATCTGATGCACTGATATGTTCTGAACCAAGTTCCAAAAATAAATTTAACAAAATATGTTGCATTATTTTTTTATGGACTCAGCCTCTAAAATCGGAATATCCAGATATGAGCGTAAAAGTTTAAAATTAAAAATAAAATAGAAAAACAAAAACGGTGGTATACAGACTTTCCATTTTACTTTATCATATTGTTATAAACATTAGGCAATTTTTTTCAAATCCAGGAACATGGTGCATGATGGTCAAAAATAATAATAATGATATACAAGTTAGTCGCCGAAAAAAAAATACTTAGAATCAAAATTTTCAAATTTCCTTCGGCCATCTGATGCACTGATATGTTCTGAACCAAGATCCAAAAATAAATTTAACAAAATATGTTGCATTATTTTTTTATGGACTCAGCCTCTAAAATTGGAAAATCCAGATATGAGCGTAAAAGTTTAAAATTAAAAATAAAATAGAAAAACAAAAACGGTGGTATACAGACTTTCCATTTTACTTTATCATATTGTTATAAACATTAGGCAATTTTTTTCAAATCCAGGAACATGGTGCATGATGGTCAAAAATAATAATAATGATGTACAAGTTAGTCGCCGAAAAAAAAATACTTAGAATCAAAATTTTCCATTTTCCTTCGGCAATCTGGTACACTGATATGTTTTGTGTTAAAATCAGTAAAAAAATTAAACAAAATATGTTGCAATATTTTTTTATCGACTAATCGGATTATCGAGATATGAGCGTAAAAGTTTAAAATTAAAAATAAAATAGAAAAACAAAAACGGTGGTATACAGACTTTCCATTTCACTTTATCATATTGTTATAAACAATAGGCAATTTTTTTCAAATCCAGGAACATGGTGCATCATGGTCAAAAATTATAATTTACGTTACAACATATATTATACAAAAACGCCTATAAAAATTATTTTAAAAAAAATTAGATATATATATTATGATCGGCAAGACATTAATAAAGAATTCCTCAAAATTTGGATTTTATTGGTCACCCCAATTGATCAGTACAGACCCGCAAACAATCTGCCGTGCGCGCGGACCCACGGCGCCGCGCGGTATAGAGGATGGGATCATAGGGGATAAGTTCACTGCGGTCTTGATTTGTGCGTAGTGGGCTAAAAATATACATACATTACAATATTTAATAAACATAATGGCTGGTTTAAGTTTCGTGGCGTCTGAAGCCACTGCGGTATTAATAGATCCCAATTTTCATTCGGAATTTGGGTCTATTAATCCATGGATGTTGTGTATGTCTTTAGTTTAGTGTGTGGTTTCGTCTATAGTGATTATATGTGCATGTGCAATGTTTTTGTGTTCATATATAAACTAAAAAATAATTTAAGTTTGTCAATCCCACTATAATACAATCATGAACGTCACCTTTACAATATCCGAAACCGACGAGAATTTTAGTTCAAGAGGGAAAAGCGCTTTCGAAAAAAAAAACTTATGTGCAATAATGGCATATCCCTCTATAATACTTTGTCGGCAGAAATTAAGGAATGCGACTCATTAACTTTCGAAATCACCACCAAAAATCGCTCTTGTTCGACCACCTATTACATATGCAATATTTGAGTGTTAAATATAATTCAGGCTACAATAGTTTCATATAATGTTTAATAGAATTGTTGTACTCCTCATGTAGACATTTTAGTAACAGTAACAGCACCTGTGTGAAGCTAACAGAGACTTTTTTTATGCCTCGGTGGTATAGTTTTCTTCATTTCACCAAATCGTTCAGTTGCCTTACGGCTTACCTGAACGCCTAAACATCGGGATGGCGGAAATTTAGAAAAATTCTGAATTATTAAATTGCTAGCAAGTGTTATGGTCCCTTCGATCCATTTTAGTAACCATTTTCTCCGATCTACGAGCATAAACTCCTGTTAGTGGTAGAGCAAATACTTGCAGACTGGCGTGACACACATTTGCTTATATGCACCATCAAAGAGATTCCGGTTTAAGTTTCGCAGTTTGCTCTTGCGCCACATCCCCCCATCAAGAGAAGAATGTCAAACGCTCTAACGTTATTATAAGCCTTGAGGGCGCTACAGCAAATCCCACACCCAGCACTTTGTTTAAAGATATTTTCAAAAAGTTCTAGATGCACAACGCGGCCCTACGCTAGAAACTATCGAAATGTATTTACAGAAGATTATGTAGATATTGTATATCAGTCAGAGACACATTCATATTTTGTAACGCAATGAAAATGATAAATTACGAAACTCGGGCAATTTAGCAAGAAATTGAAATAAGAAGAGAATTAAAAATAAAAATTCTAGCGTGTAAAAACAGTGAAAACAAAATTAAACAACAATATCAGACTTTAAACAAGAAGATAAAAATATTTGCCAGAAGAGATAAAGCAAAAAAAGAGCTAAACCTAGTAGAATACACTGATAAAATGATATTAGAACATTGTACAGTGTAACAAAAACTTTAGTTGGTCGGTGGAATAAAAAGGCAATGATAACAATAATTCGAGAGAAAAATGGGAACATCTGGAACTCGAAAGAAAAAACAATAGAAAGATGGATATAATTTTACGAGGAAACATACGGAAAACATATGAATCCGACGATAGAACAATTGGAAAGAGTAAATGAAGAGCTACCGGTGAAATATTAGAAAATGAAATACGAGAAGCCATAAAAACACGAAAATTGTGTTAATCAACTGGGATAAAATGGAATGCTAAAATCAGGGGATGAATATAAAGTCAAAATGATGCATATCTTATTAAATAAAATATGCATAGAAGAAGAAATAAAGAAAGGCGATAAGGTAAGATGTGAGAACTCAATTCGAGTCAAAAATGGGAACATGTGGAACTCGAAAAAAGAAACAATAGAAAGATAAATAGAATTTTATGAGGAAACATACAGAAAACATATGAATCCAACGATAGAACAATTGGAAATAGTAACTGAAGAGTTAGGCATAATCACCGGAGAAATATAAGAAAATTAAATACGAAAAGCCATACAAACACGAAAATTGTGTTAATCATCTTAGATAGATGGAATAAAATGGAATGCTAAATGCAAGGGATGAATATAAAGTCAAAGTGATGCATGTCATTAAAAAAAATATGGATAGAAGAAGAAATAAAGAAAGGCGATAAGGTGAAATGTAAGAACTGGAGAGGCTACATAATTCTATGCACAGTAAGCAAGAATAGGGCTAGAGGCATCTTAGAAAGAATAAAAAATGCAACTGCGGAATAATCAGGCAGATTTCCGGCCAAGAAGATCATGCATTGACCATATCAGTATCTTGAGAATAATAGTGGAACAGGCAATAGAATATCAGAAAGAAATGATAATTAACTTCATCGACTTTATGATCTAGCCACCCCTAACTTTCCGCGTAATTCTTCCAAAAGCCTACCCCGAAGAACATGCGTTTATAATCCGAGCAAGGTCCGTGCTAATGGTGCGAATACAATCCCGTTCCGCGCGTTAATTTATCTATCGCTTTCCGCATGCCGGCCTTCGACATGACACCCCCGTGATTGGCTCCCTATTGATCGCCGCCGCCGCTCGCAACACGGGCATGCCGACCCTTTCGAACATCGTTTATTCTCCGCACTCGCGCCGCCAATCTCATATATTCATTGAAAATAAAACCGGCGCGTTATATATCTTCTTAAATATCATATCGCTGTCGGGGGGGTGGCGATAAATTTAACGAATCGATCCTGCACCGGAAATAATAGGCGCCGGACGATGGCCATTAGTGGTATTAGACCAAGTGCAAATGGAATTGGTTTATTCTAGAGGATAGGAGTTTTAGTATAGTATTCAGTGGTTTCTCCCGAAATTAAAATTGCATTGTTCTGTGACTGTATCTATTGACCTTAGTCTTTGGGGGCCATAAAAATAGAGCTACTCGAAGGCTAAGCAAAAATTATGAGTAAATACTACATTTCATATGAAAAAACCAGATTCTCTAATTAGAAACATATCGCACTATGAGAAGACAAGTGTTGTAACGTGAAAACGTATCAAAATATCAAAATATATCAAATAATATCAAATAATATCAAATAATATCAAATAATATCAAATAATATCAGATAATATCAGATAATATCAAATAATATCAAATAATATCAAATAATATCAAATAATATCAAATAATATCAAATAATATCAAATAATATCAAATAATATCAAATAATATCAAATAATATCAAATAATATCAAATAATATCAAATAATATCAAATAATATCAAATAATATCAAATAATATCAAATAATATCAAATAATATCAAATAATATCAAATAATATCAAATAATATCAAATAATATCAAATAATATCAAATAATATTAAATAATATCAAATAATATCAAATAATATCAAATAATATCAAATAATATCATATAATATCAAATAATATCAAATAATATCAAATATTATCAAATAATATCAAATAATATCAAATAATATCAAATAATATCAAATAATATCAAAATATATCAAAATATATCAAAATATATCAAAATATATTAAAATATATCAAAATATATCAAAATATATCAAAATATATCAATATATCAAAATATCAAAATATCAAAATATCAAAATATCAAAATATCAAAATATCAAAATATCAAAATATCAAAATATCAAAATATCAAAATATCAAAATATCAAAATATCAAAATATCAAAATGTCGATATTCTCCAAAATTAGTCAAATATTAGTCAAAAATGTGTCAATTATTAGTCGAAAATTTGTCATAAATTGTTAAAAAAGCAGAAAAAGTTGAAAATATCGAAAATGTTAAATAAGTGAGTAATGTAAATATAATTTGGAAAATCGTATGGTAATATTTTTTAAAATGTTTCACCGATAAAATTAATTTTTACCCTCCATTTTGCGTTTTGTGTTTAGTTAACAAATAACGGTAGTAAATGGATAGATGACATTATGAAAATGCCAGCTGTGAGCAATTTTAATCCAGTTTAAACTAATTAGACACCTCTGGAATCCGAACTATACTATTAATATAACTTATTAAATTTTGTAATTAAACTATTTTCTTAGACCTTCCCCCAGCTGCATATTTTATGTACAAACCGCCCGGTTTTACGCGAGCACAACGCGGAATTAGCATAAAATAATGCGACCCCGGGGCGCGTGTAATCCCGGACGCAACCATATGGATTTTTATCAGTGCTGGGGTATCCGCAGCTGAAGTTTAATTTAGCGCCGTAATGCCGGGACGCAATTTAAAATTAAATCTCGCCTCCTTTTGAGACCCGCCCGCTCGTATGCTTAATAAAATTTGTTGGGCAACTATTTCCGGATGCGCCGACGTTATCTGCTTGCAAAATGGATACTGGCCATCTCATATATTAAGAGTTTTTCGAGCGCGAAAGGGAGCGCGGAGACGAATATATGAACAGTTTTTAGTCAAAGAAAACGCGAAGGGAGGGCACACGCTTTGAGAGTGTGCACGATGATGGCATGTCAAATTTGATTTGATACACATTAAGATTCCTACAAATCATACAATCAATAAACCCAAATGAAATACTTTACATATTACTATAAATAAATGCTTAACTTTGTTGAGTAGAGTTGCGATTTTTATGATTTTCATAAATTTCAGGAATAACATATTTTTATTAAATTTTAGATAAGTATAATGGTTTTCTAGGGATTTAATTTGTTTTAATATATGTATTATTGGATACAGCGCCGTAAATAGCCTACAAGGGCACATGATCAGGACCCAGGCGGAAGGGAGGCCCCAGATAAGGCAAATAATTATATTATATTACGGATACGGACAATTTGCTTATTTACCATAGAATTCAAAATTATTTGGGGTGAAATGGAATTTGGATTGTCAAATCGATAATTTAAGATACTTTCTATGGCAACAAATAGATAATTTCAATAATAAGAAACCAAGGATTGGATTTTCGTTAATATTTACCGATTCCCCGCGTAATCTCTTCGAAAGATAGGATTTCTTCTTCGGTTTTTCGATTATGACTTTTTACTTCATAATACGTAGTATGGAAAATGTATTGTAACTGTACGGAAAACAATATATAGCAAGTTACAGAATAATTTTGTATTTGGACAAAAATACACAATATATTGTGAATATATTGTAATACTGCATTTTATTAAAAAAACTGTACGCCTTTCAACAACTTTTTGGGAACCTGACCGAAAATATTAGCTTTTTTTAGCTAGTAGAAGAGAAGTTGGTTCGAACCCTAGCCCTCGATACCTAATAGCATCGGGATCGGAAAAACCAAGAGAGGCGAAGAGGTGGCCAAGAGAGGCCGACAGTTTAAAGGTGTGAATTGATTCTGTAGGCTCGGTCCACCGCACAAGGAGTTGTGGTGGGCTGCAAAGATTTAAGACAGTAACTTTGACCGCTAGCCCTCGATACCTAATAGCGTCGGGGTCAGAAAGGAGCCAAGAGTGGCTGAAGAGGTTGGCCAAGGGCGGCCGATAGGTCAAAGGTGGTTGATTTTATTAGAGAGACTCATTGACGTAAAGAGTTGCAATGAATCTCGAACATCTTAGCAATGCGACGACTTCCTAGTCCCAGCTATGTATAGCTGGACGGTTTGCGGATGTCACCGCACTAGGCCCCCACACCACGACAAGGTGTGTTCTGTTCGTGGGGGTACCTTCTTCCACCTACCGACTACTATCCTAACAATATTGTAGCTAACTATCACTCATACAAATTAAAATCTTTAAAATATTTTAGAAAAAAACATTGTACGTTTGTGTTACTACTGTTATTTAACACTAATTTGTTTGTTGGATTGTACTACTGCTTAAAACTATTATTTTGGGGAAATAAGTAGTTTTATTGAATTAATACAATTTAGTGTATGGGGCCCAGTGATGAGGTCTTGTCCAGGGCCCCAAAAAAGCCAGTTACGGCGCTGATAGGATGAACGTTTTTCAAGCTTAAACAAATTGATTATATAGAAATCGTAATTGCAAGAATGAAAATGAGATATTTATAAATTTTATGCAATTTAAAGGGAAAATACTTAAATCATAGTTTTACGGATTGATATTTTTTACTTTGACTATTTAGAACCCGCCTAGCTTTACTACTGATATTAAAACAGTCGATTCAACTGTTTTAAAGACTTTTCTGGTGATTATATTGAAGGAATATATCCATGCAGTTTTACTTGAATGTTCAATATGCATTGATTATACATTGATGATATCTGGTGATTATATTGAAATAATATATTCATGCAGTTTTAATTGAATGTTCAATATACATTGATTATACATTGATAATATCTGGTGATTATATTGAAGGAATATATCCATGCAGTTTTACTTGAATGTTCAATATACATTGATTACTATCTATGTTGCCACTACTTACATTAGTAAGACATACTACAGTTGCTACAGTATTTCTGAGTGAGCGCTTTGCGGAATTGTAGCGGTACTGGTATATGCAATGTTACTTGTTTAATCTATGATTTTTAATATGTAATTAATAACTGTAATCATTACTTATATTTTGTAACCTGTTTCTGACTTGTGTAAATCTTTATGTATACAACACCATATAAATACTTTACTTTACTTTATCACCCTTGCATATCCAAAATCAGTTCTTACTTATCCGGTATTAAGACAGATATTACATTTTGTTTCCTAATATAAGAATATAATATGATTATTTTAAATCTTTCACTAAGCAGCAATTTTAATCAATTTTTTAGAGCCCATCATAATACTTTTTAATAATAAAAAATGCATATTTTACGCGCTGTAAAACCGCTGTAAACGAGAATCCCTCTCGGAAATTGCACGCGCGCGCCTTTGTACAACCATCCACAAGCAGGGGTGGGTGGAAGGACGATGCAAATTATGAATTTTAATGGCGCACTAAAACGCGAGCGCCGTTTTCGGCGGTTTCGCGCCCACCCGTCCTAAATCGCGTACATTTATTGCGCTCGCTGCTACCCTGGTTTTTGGCAGGCGGACAACGACCCTGAATGGTTACAAAAGCGTACTCTAATTCCGATGATGGGGCGACGGTGGTGTCATTAATCACGCGATGGAACATAATGTGACGGGGTAAAATGAAAACGTCATTACGGATGTGGAAAATTTGATGGGGGAAAAATCGAATAAATATACAATTTTTACAATGCCAGAGTTTTAATAACATTTGATCTTTAATAGCTACTATCAGGGCCGCTTTAAGACTAAGACAGTGGTTTGATTTCACAACAACTGAGCTATTTAGAGCAGACGTAAATAAAAACAGAATAGCCGTGATGATTGCCAACGTTCGAATCGGAAGTAAACACAGCTCTTAATGAGGAAAACATACATACGAATGTAATAGAAACTACTAAACACAGACAATAATACAAAACTAAGAACTGCGAACGGCGAAGAAAGTGAGATCAAAATAAAGGCAGGCATACGACAGGGCGACAGTCCTCAACTAGTCGACGTGCTAATGGACAAAATAATCGAAAGCCTGGACAGAGTAACAAACACGCAAACAAATTAGGAAGGACTGTTGTAAAATGGTTTTCTAGGTTGACGATGCCATCCTCTTTGCAGACTCAGAAGGTGGAATTCAAAGGCTGCTAAATACACTAAATATATTGAAATCAACATGCGGCAGGGTCAATATGAAGAATAAACACATATCAATCGAGTGGAAAACCAAAATATATATAAAGTAAATGTCCGACCCATACTAATATATGCAGCAGAGCTGAGACAAAAAACAGTCGAGAGTCGTGGAAATGAAGACGAAATGCACAATATCTGACTACATATTGTTGTGTCCAACACAGAAATTAGGAAAAATCCAACACGCTGGACATTGCAATGTGGGTAGGAAGCAGATGACGTGAGTGGAACTATGATGGTAAAAGCAGCAAGAGAGATGTACACAAAAAGACCTCTCAGAAGACCATCAAAGAGTAGGAGGGATAGCTGGACATCGATATCCCAGGAATAGCGGAACCAGAAATGAAAAATCATCATCAGAAGCAGAGCGGTTTTTGATAAGAATAAGAAATAAAAGTTAGAGATACATTTACACAAGAATCAGATTTAAATATTATATATAAAAACCAAGTCAATGTTAAGAAGCCTACCGACTTATTATATAATCTCATTTCACATAGCAAGAGAACTGGCGAAGAATAGAAGAGTGAAAAGAATTGAGAAATGTTTAAACAACGACAATAATTGTAAAGTTTGTAAAGTTTTTATATACACGTTGTTAAATTAATTAAAAACGCTTACATTTCCCAATCCCTGTATTTACAAACTTTGTTATGTGAACAAATTAATCATTGTAATATAAATTGCGCCCCTTCTCGTGTCCCCAGACGGTCCCACAATTTTTTTTTGTGTGCTGTTGGAGGGGCTGAGAGAGGGAGATGGGTTGGGTTACGTGCTAATAAAAGAGCCGGAACTTTTCGAAGCTTGTTAAATCTTTTGGGATCCTTCCACCGAGTTTTCTCGAGGAGTTGGAAATTATGAGACAAAGATTAATTTCTTAAGTATAGTAATCTCGTTTACGGGAGCCGATCCGGGCCGGCGTGAGGGCTTAATATAGCGAAGAGGCTGCGGCACGGATTGCTAATGGTATCATTATCATATTTCTGGATGAAAAATAAAAAGGCCGCAAACGAGCGTTTGAGAGCTGCTTATGGATTATGTTTATCTAACACGACGAGAGAATTTATCAATGTTAACACAAACGATGGCAACTTGTTGATTGGAAATTATTTTATGATGTAATGTTGTTATAGAATATTCGATTGCTTTATTATTATGATTGTTAAAATATAATTTGAATTGGGCAGACTCGAACACGGGACGATGGACGGCAAAGTTCATCCCAACCATAAGAACGAGAAGGGCGATGAAGAGCAAACTAAGTAGGGAACTGGTCCAGATCATCACCGGTGAAAGCTATTTATGGTACAATTTCTTGAAAGGAAAAATTAAATTTTATTATAGCTTCGCGTCTTCTCTTTCCCTGCTTGGCATTGAAATCGATTTTTATTATGTTTATTTCATGTGGTTCATCTTTCATTGTCATTTCATCTATATTAGTTGTAAGGCTGTAAAGAACGTCATAAATAAATCTGCGTAACTATAGAACAAATGAATACAAGACCAGTAGTAGCATGAAACATAATCCAGGCCCACAGGAGATGCACTAGACGATGTTATCGAGTTATTCTACAGCGACCTGAAAAAGCATTCCCAGTACTACTATATGGTTCCGAAGTCTTGGACAATTAAAAAAACAGGATAGACGAAAGATTGATGCATGTGAAATGTGGTGCTGGAGGCGGATACTAGGTGTCACAGCTCGTATGTATTAATAAAGAAATAAATGAACCCCAGTGACTGTCGCAGATTGTCTTTACTAGAATCCTAAAATTCTTTGGCCACCTCAATAGAAGAGATGATAGCAACCTAGAAAAACAGGTGATACAGGGGAAAATGGAAGGAAAAAGACCAAGAGGAAGATCGCCGATGAGGTGGACCGACACTATCAAGGCAACAACTAACAACATGACAACACAAGCAACGAAGGAACCCGGGAACAGGGAAAGATGGCGGGATATTGTACGAAGAGCGACAGCAAAAGAGTAAACCATAATCACGACCTCGCTGAAAAGAGAGAAAACGTAGAAGAAGACTACTGGTCTTGTATTCATTTGTACTATAGTTACGCAGATTTATTTATGACGTTCTTTACAGCCTTATAAATAGATTGGCTGTCGATTATGCCTACTCCATTCCAGTGTTTGGAGTTGGAATTTCCAGAATAGTAATATCCATCGACTTGGCACTCGCCAGAGCCTCTTCATCGTATTTCACTTATTTCGAGGATGTCTATTTTCCTTAATACGTTTTGAGTTTTTCACCCTTGAATAAGCTGCGCACATTCCAGGTACTGATGTTTTTAATTGTTGACATTTTCTTGGTCTCTGAATATTTTTGCTTTGTATGTGTAGCATTCGCCATGTACCACCTGAGAGGTATTACATTTTTCTTATTTTGCTTTATTTCCTCTCTTTCCGGATCTTGGTGTTCATGATAGGGGTTTTCATTACTATTGTACTTATGTAATCGGTTTTACTAGGAATATCCCGAGGATTCTCTAATGTGGTAGTTTTTTCGTCCTAGTACCGTTGATCTGTTTTTACGTTTATCCGCCTTTAGGAACCATTTCTGGTTCTAAGGGTACAGGGGTACTTTTTCTTTTGCCAGCTCCTCCAAACGTAGCTGTTGGCCAGCAAGAGAGGATCTGCTTATTCCGGCAGATGTTCGGTCGACAGAGCCTCGTTAGTTTTCTAGCAGGGTGCACCGCGAGCAGGTGAGGTTGTCATTTAGGTGGCCTATTTATCACCACCCCTTACACCCCATGTTGTTTGAGAATAAAGATTATTGATTAATAAGCTTTCAAATAGAACTAGATTTATGGTCAAAAGTTAACATGTTAACAAGTTTAAATTTCTATAGGTCTTAAAAAATACCATTTACATACAGAAACAAGAACTAACTATATGCATTATGTTTAAATTAAGCAATATACTTATGATGTATAAAATTGAAGGAAATCCCTAATAAGGACAATTATTAAATTACGATTAAACCCCTTTGAGCTTCCCAAATGTTGTTCATTATTGATTTAAATCAATCTCTCCTTTCAAATGAACTGGTGTCAGAAATCAGTCTTTGCGAGGTCGTTGAGCGTTTACCCTCATTTGGCCCCATCGTAAATTGATGCCCAGCCGCCTCCACTAGCGGTCCGTTCGAATTTCATTCCCGGCAATCTGTTCTATTAAGGCGGGGGCGGTCACATGACGCGGCCCCCCACAACGTCACACCAAAGTCTATAGCGGGGCTATTCTCACGTTTCAGCCGTCCACTCGACGGCTACTTTTCCGGCACGAATATTGGATATGGGCTGAAGGAGAGATAACTAGGGGGAATTTCAGAGATTTTGTTGTAGTAAAATTTCGAGGGAAATAAATACATAGATGAAACGTGGAAGCAATTAAGAATAATATTGGAAAAAGCAGCAAAAAATAACAATTTAGAAGAAAGGACGAAAATTGCATCGTGGTTCGACAACGATTGCAAGGTAGAGATTACGAAATCAGACCTCAACTACGACTGAAGATGTTAACGGACGAAACTAAGTAGGTAAACACAAAAGCATAGAACAAAGAGGACTAAAAAGTAATTAAGAGAGAAAAGCGGAAATACAAGCTATACAAATAAAAACTTAAGAATTTATAAAAATGATACAACTAACCCCCCAATCAAGAAGGAGTAATAGAAAATAAGTTGATACTTTAAGAATAATAAAAGCAAATATTTTACACCAAAAATTATTAAGCACAGCTGAAAAGCACTAATAGAACACCTAAAGCTGTTGGTAAAAGAAATATATGGGAGCAAGAAAATATCCCAGAGGATTGGACATAAGCAATACTCTTCCCCATCTATAAGAAATGAGGTAAAATCGATTGTATAACTACAAGAGCATATACTTTTGTTTATAGCCCGGGAGCTGTTCCGAGCTGTCCTAAACCAACTAAGATCGTCCCAGGACAGTTCCCGAACTATAAACTAACGCGGCTGTAATGTGGCATATAAAATACTAGCAACCTTCATCAAGAAAAAGTTATGACAAAGGTGAATATTGGTACTCACATACGATCATTTCCATCCCCAACCCAATAAGGGTTTGGAAAGAACATTAAAAATTCTAAATTGTTGTTGTTATAACAATATATCCCCATTGTATACAATTTTAAGAATAAGAATTTACTATTTACTACATGGAAGATCATTGTGGTAACACCTCTATACTAGCACCTCGTTTTTGTCCGCGCTGTTTATTGATATTAATAAGTCTGTGCATTATTATTACTAAATTCTTAGCGAATAAAGTTTATTATTATACTTATTATTATTAAATTGTACAATATTTGCTATTGCGATTTATTTAATAATGTTCTAACATTTTCTAAGCACAACAGTGCGCACAAATTTAACTGAGATAAACTCGTCTCGTGCAGTAGGGGATGGTAAATATTTTCGACCGGTTAGCCAGCCACAATAGAGTCACTCTGCACCGATTTGATTTATTCGAATGCGGCAGTCAGCTGGTGGCGGCCGGCGGCACGGGGTTATCGCCGAAATGGGGGGCGGCGGCAGTGGCGCGTATCTGATAGTCAGATAGTGATGGGCCGGAAAACGTGCGAGACACGCGTGAATAATTGCCAATGGATAATGTGCGAATGCTAAAAGCTATTTATATAGCGATTTTATGCTGTTGTAGAGCTTTTGTGTGTATACAAATATGACAATGTTTATATTAAACTGTCATGAGTGCAGCTTTATTCGAACACGAATTGATGTTTCAAAATGAGTTTCATGAGTATTTACAACCTTTTATACACGTCGAGTTTATGTTTTTTTTTGTATCCATAATAAACTAATGGTTGAATTGCTACATAGCATTTTACAAATGAGGAAACCATTACTGCATGATTTAAAATAAAAAGTAACATTATTATTGTAATTTTAGGATTTATAATTGTGTTTTTAAAATTACATAACAATAATAGTGTGGAATGGTTTTATTATGCTTAAAAAATCATGCAATATAGGTTTACTCTGTAAAATACGATGTAAAAATTGAATCATTATTTAATTTATACCATACACTTTTAATATAAAGGACTAAAAACAAAACAATTTTAGAAAAAAACATTTTTTTTTGCACACGGTTTTTCGGTTTAGTAACAATGCACCGAGAAAAAATCCACGCCGCGCCAACTCACGGTCTCCCGAAATTATAAGAATTGTTTAACTTCACACCGGTAGCATATTGCACGTACGATTTGAACATTGAATATAAATACTAAATACATCTAATTTCCATGCAGATTTAAATTTAGTTTGTGAGTTGAAAGACTAAATGGTAATCATTGCTATATTGATTAATTACAACAATTCTCGGTTAATATATTCGGTTGCAAATCAGTAGCAACGTATATGTAATAACAATCATAAAAATTGGAGTTGATTTCATAAAGTTATAATTTCTTTTCAATCCTCCCAGCCCCCAAAAACAATCTAATTATATTCGTCATATAAATCACGCAACCGAATTCCAATTTTTGCCCTCTTCAAATTACCCCCCGGTATCCATTTAGGAATAATCATTTGTTTCCTGCGGGCTGACTGGCGGGGGGAATGCGTTGGGGTTTCTGTTTATTCTTCCCTTTTGGAAAACCCGCCC
Organism: Lordithon lunulatus; assembly: GCA_963942505.1. Lineage (NCBI taxonomy): Eukaryota > Metazoa > Arthropoda > Insecta > Coleoptera > Staphylinidae > Lordithon > Lordithon lunulatus. The sequence goes on from OZ012667.1 coordinate 64,507,030, forward strand.
AACTTGCTTTCCTAGCAGTCGTATTGCAAATGGAAATATCAGCGGGCGCTTTGAGGCGCTTAATTGTTTGTTTAGGACTGTTCCCTGCGTGGAAATGTTTGGTATGTTTAGTCCGGCGTTCAATTGTGTGAAATGTAGTTTAAGGCAAATCTAAGGGATGTTCAATCAATTTACATGCAGATTGGAGTATTTCAGAGAGGAATCATAGAATAAATGGTAAATAATGTTATTCGAGATGTTTTCGCAGGTGATCTTGGATTTAGAGAGTCTGAAACTAAATAGCTGTTATAAGAGCTGTTAATGCATTCAAAAATCATGTTTTGGAGATACTTAATTCAGAGCTATGCCAATTTGTTTAATCGAATGCAAAAATATGTAGATATTAAATAAGAGTATTTTGAAAAACAATAAAGAAATTTCAACACCACAATCAATGTTTTTGTTATTAATTCTCAATACATAAATAGCAACCCTCATACAATTATAATAGGCACGGCTTAAATCGACCGGCAGAGCCATCGGTAGCACCACAAACGCTATGACGTTGACATTTAGGTGATTATTAAGCAATAGCAAACGTGAGGAGTATGTTAGAATGCTTCAGGTTTCTGGATATAGTAGCTGCTACTGTAATTGGAGGCGCTCAATTCATATAGGAATCGGTGATAGATATATAAAGATAAATAGATATAATCGTTGATTGAGAAGTCTAAGAGAGTCTCTTTAGTTAATAATATAATATAAGAAAAAAACTTGCAAAAAAACAAATCCCTCACCGTCGTGAATTTATTTAAAAAATGTATCTTATTAGAGCGATGAGCCATGGGACTTTTTGCTAAAAAACAAATCCCCTACTATCGTGAATTTATTTAAAAATGTATCTTTTTAGAGCGATCAGACATGAGACTTTTTTAATGTTGTTAAATGGTGGGAAATTCAGAGATGTTTAATCACCTGGTATTTATCTAAACTTCACACAAAAACCTATTGAAAATCTTGAAATGTGTTTTGTGATAGTAATGGTAAATAGCTGTGTGTTGCGAATATTACTGTCGACGATTTCAAAATTTAAATATTGTGTGTGTGTCTTCTTTCCAACTGTATAATTATGCACATATGCTTGGTTTTGTCATTATTCGCATTTGCATTGATACAATGAACGCGATAATTACGAGTAATAAATAGGAAATTGCGCGTATAGCCGTATTAGTTTAACCAATTAAGTGTCGAAATGCAATGGTTATTTTATTAACCCCACTCAATTGCTCGACTTTATTAAATCCACTTGGTAATTAGCTGAATTGAATTGCAGTGTTGTATTATATAATCACCATTACTACCAAATAACTATGCGTTAAATAATTAACTAATGAAATCAAAGCGTTGATTTATATCAGTATTAATTTAATTGTCGCTATAAAGGAAGACTTTATAAATAACTTGTTGATTGTAGCAAGTTTGAATACATTTAAAACGAGTATTTTTAACATTTTTATGTGATTTAGAAGTGTACCACCTTCATGAATATCTAGTGTGAATGTTATGTATTCTATTGTATTATTTATCCACTTGTTTCTCTAGGCCATCTATGTTTTAATGTGTTAAATGTACATTTACTAGTATTTAATTTCTAGATTATATAGTGTAATTTTTAATATTGGCTTGTTTATTGTCTTTTCTAATATTTTCATCCCTATACTTATTAGTATTATGCCTCTATAATTTTAGCATTTAAATAAAATATATATTTACCTAGACACTTGCTCTCTATTGCATCAATTTTTAAAGTATTAATTTTACTTGTTCAGAAATTAAATTTATTCATTACAAATGCGTCGCGTACAAATGCTAAGTGCAAACGTTTAAAAAATATACTCACAACATAAGAGGCTTTTAAATAGACACGGCTTATAAAAATGTTGACCACCATTATTTGTCAATATCATATGTTTACTCATCGTGACAAATGTCTTTTCACACCACTTTTATCAATTCTGGCGTTAATATCCCACAAAAAAATATATATTTCATATATTTTTGTGGTAATCAAACATAAAACCGATCCCTCATACATCCAATAACGAATTTATTTCCTCTCCACTTCCATTTATTTATCTATTTATTGCATCACGCCCAAAATTATGTCGCCTTGATTCAATATTCGCCGTCTCCACTTCGCACAGAGCCGGGATTCTCGAGGGAGAACGCACGGTGCATTTCACTGACCAGCAGATGCTATACGACCGCTCCATTTCCCTCCCCCGAGTTGATGCAGTTTCGTTTTTTTTTTATTTGCACCCGTAAAATACGTTTTCCCTGTCGCCGCCTCCGAGAGACGACGCGAATAACACGACTACGGAAGGAGCTGCAGAACGTTTTATAGCGACGGGGAGAGGTAAATAATGCCAAGAGGGTAGAGATGGGGTTAATTTAAGTTTAACTTTCGCAGTAAAACGAAGTAAATAATTTGTAAACTTATTTGTAGTCAAAAATAAGATATTAGTTTTCGATAGCAGTTTCAATTAACCTATACAAACTCCAGGCATGAGATGCAAAGTTGCATTAGAAGGAACACATCAAACTAAAACAAACAGTTAAGCAGGATGCTATTATTGGTAGAAAATCCAAACTCTCACTCCACAAACTACTTCCGTACAAGCAAAACAAAAAACTTATTTGAACATATGGCAGCTCTGGGAATGCAGTAGTGCGCCAAATGTCAAGTATTTCAAAATAAAGTACTAATCACAAATGCACAATGGTATGGTCGGAATACAAATATTCACCGTGACCTTTATATAGCCAAGTTTGTAAAGAACAAACTAATATATGTGAGGAACATCAAGAAGCTGATCAAGGTTGTAATTAAAGGTAACGTTCATTCATGGTTCAGTGACTATTTGATAGATCGGACACAAGTTATAAGTTATAAAGACTACACTTCTCAACCACTACAAACTAGGCATGGAATTACACAAGGATCAGTATTAGGACCCATTCTATTTATATTATATGTGAACGACATTGTCAACATTGTAAAATACAATTATTTGCTGATGATACACTATTATAAAGGCGCCTTACACGGTCAATAATACTGTTAGTCCTAGTACTGTCAGTATTTACATCAATGCTCCTTTTACATTTATCAAGTAATCAATTATCCGGATAAATATTAATATTCTCTTCATTCCATCATTACTATACCTTACACGATAAGTAATACTCGTATTAGAATAATGAATATTTTCAACATGTTCAACATGAAAAAACAAATCAGGACTTGCATTATGTCTATAGGTGGTTATGTAATAATCAATTAAAAATTACCATAAATAAAACGAAATAAATGATTTTGAATACGCCATATAAAAATTACATTAGAAAGTTTTGCACACTCAGGGGCCAACGATAACAAGAAACTGAACGTGGTAAAAGAATTCAAAAATTTAGGAGATCTCGTCCACAAAAATTTAAAGTTTGAAAGTCAGGCAACTACGTGCTAAACAAATTATCCAAACAAAAAATGGATATTTTAATAGAATAAGCCAAAATAAATTTAACAATTTTTAAAATTTATTTTATTTTTATTTGTTTCAATTTGTATTAGAAATGTATATTTTTATTTATATTATTTTATTTATTTTATTATTATTATATTGTTGCAGAATTAAGTTTTTTTTTAATATTGTAAGGGAAACTACATCTTTTATTTTTCCATATATTAGGGATTTATCATAATTTATATTAAATTTGTAAATATTAGCGAAAACACTAATAAATATCTATTATATTTATTATTATAAAAATATGAAATATAATTAAATAATTTAATTTAAACTTTCTCAATGAAAAACTTAAAACTCCTAGAAATTACTAACAGAATTAATTCCTCTGCAAATCTCTAATACGTCGTCTCTAATCCGCAGCATCTCTTGGCCCTCGTACGTTTTGAAATAATCCCCACTTGCAAAAAGACTACGGTAATAATTCCGCCGACGTAATTAGAGCTTCCGTCCGGAACGGACTCGTTGGTCTTCATTACGGGCCAAAAAAAAAATACTGGAGGGTTTAACTGCCCGGACGCGCGTTTTTTTTTTGCGACTGCCCCGGCGCGTATTATTTATGAAATGTTGCGAGAGGGGCGGATTTAATTGAATTTTTCGGCCACAATCGGCGCCCGTAAATTGTGCTCTTTTTTTATCTTTCCGCGCTATTGTTTCGGCGCCGCACGGATATGGCTTTTGTGCGTCCTGCAAATATTTACACACAAACAACCGAAATTAAACGCAACACAATCGGATGGATTTTGTATTGAAATATTTACATAAACTATTCATACTAGATTTTACTATTATAGTGTTACAATCGGTAATTCACCGTAATGCGATGACCAGAAGATCATGTTGTTAAAAAGTGTCTTTGCATGGATAGTAAGAAAAGGGTGAGAGGAACACTTTGGAACTTTGGAACACAAATAACCGAAGGACATGAAAGAAATAGAATTGAAAGAAACGGCTGAATTACTTGGCGTTTAATGATTAGGAAAGCAAGGCCGTGTAACGGAAAAAGGCGACAATAAGGAAGAAGTGTTACATTCGGTAATATATTTCCAGCCAGACTATAAATAATACAAATATTGGATTGTTAAGGCGCCTACTTTGTGATAATTCATTTTAAAGGATAAAATTCATACTAAAGAGCGAGTATGAGAAAGAATTTTGAATCCTATTCAAATCCAAAATAAAGCAAGAACAAGATGAAATTTATAACGCAATTATTTTTACATTCCACACTTGCGTTGTCGCAGGCGGAAGATTTTTTTGAACACGAGTTGTAAATAATAAATAATGTTTTGCTGCAAAGTTTTTTTAGTATATATATATATATATATATATATATATATATATATATATATATATATAAATTATATTTTTCTATAGCCCACTATTAGTTTTGATTTTAATTCCGAGATATTGCGTTCTATAGTAAAAAAAAAGACCTTTATTGGCATTTCCCTCACTGCTCTTCCACATCACAAACCCTTCTATAGTAAGGAAACCAAATTGAAAATTAAGGTATAAAACTTAAATCTAAAAACTTAGTTTCCGATCGGCCTTTGTTTTCAGTTCAAACAAGAACGTCTAATCACAGACATTCTTGTTTGAACTGAAAAGGCCGATCGGAAAATAAGTTTTTAGTATTAAATTTTATACCTTAATTTTCTCTCCTTACTAGGAACACACTGTATATAATACCACATATGCATTATTATGTTATTCAAGTTTATATACAAAACAAACAACGTATTTTTGGCATGCAATTAATTACATACAAGCCACGTTCTATCGAATCACCGAGCTATAATTACTGCACAATCTATCTTAAGGCTGTTACAATGGCAATAATTGATACATTGTGGAATTAGTTGCAACATCAGTTGGCCCCAAAGCTGGGTCGCAATATTAGATTATTATGCAACGCAGCGCAGTGCTTAATTAGAATACTGGAGGCTGTAACGAATCAATTAGTGTAAGAATTGCATGTGGGAATATAGTAATGAAATCAACTGACATTCGTGATGTATGTCTTCATTTTAAACTATATTCCACCATTAAAACTAAAATACTATCACTTAAATGAAGAACGACTATCCTAAACCTGATGAAATTTTTTAGATCAGGTTTAGGGTTTCTAATTGGTGATTTCTGACAATTTTGATTTGGAATATAGAACGATGTTGGCAACAAAGTTTAGCATCTTTTTATTCTGCCGATGCCTATCCGCTTCTGATGATGGTTGATCTTGCTATTTTTATTTTACTTGCAGTAGGTCCGAATCTGCATTGTTAGAGACCTACTTCTAAAATATCGTATCAACTGGACGAAAATTATCATACATTATTGTACAATGGCACGAAATTTAAAATTTTCGAAATAAAGATTAAAATTAGATTAAATTTTAAAATTTATTTTGAAACAGCGATATCTCTGAATTAAAATCAAAACTAATAGTGGGCTATAGAAAAATATTATTTTAAAATACTAAAATTTTGCAGCAAAACATTATTTATTATTTACAACTCGTGTTCAAAAAAATCTTCCGCCAGCGGCAACGCAAGTGTGTGGAATGTAAAAATCATTGAGTTATAAATTTCATCTTAATCTAGCTGATTTTGGATTTGAATAATTCAAAATTCTTTCTCATATATTCTTTAGTATGAATTTCCTATGCATAAATGGGCTACTTTATGTGGCGCCAGAGAAAGTTGCATTACTATTGCTGCTATTACTGTGTATATAAACCACTTGGGATTTTGTGAATCCATGAGAAATAGCTTAGCTGCACTGATGAGATTTAATAAAAATAGATAGATATGTAGACTGCTAAGAGGTGAATTTACTTGTACTTGTATCTTCTTCTTGTGCAGCTTCTATCGGAGATTTGCTATCATGATGGCTATACAGACTTTGTTGGCAGCTGCTCTGAACAGCTATCGCGAGTGAGTTATTATTTATTACGATAAAAAGCTAAAAATACACACTGTTCTCCTTAAATGAACCTGTGAGAATGAAAGTCACTTTTGAATTATTTTGAAAAGGAGATGTTGCGTTTGGTATTTATGTAAAGCGACATACGCAGGTACATTTTTATTTATGAATAAATTGATTTCAAGTCTGTAACTGCACACGTCGATTTACATAAATACCAAACCCAAAATCTTCAAAACAATTCAAATATGACTTACACCACTTGCATTCTCACAGGCTCAAATATAGGTCTCATTGACTGTTTTTTTCGGTTATAATTTATTAGCCTTTTCTATGTAGAAAATTGTTTGCAAACCAGTCTATCTTTATAGTTCTATCAGAGTTTTTTCGCCGGTAAAGTGAGAAGCTCAAAGGAATTTAATTTGCCGGTATTTACATCACACAAAATCTCTGAAGAACTGTGAACGGTGATTCGTAATTATTCGCCCCTGATAGAGTTATAACCCTCGCTATGTACGCGAAGGACTGCGCTTCTGCCCAATATACCACTCAGATTTGTATTGTTCATGATTTTGGCGGTTATTATTATAACAAAATACCGCAACAATACAAATAAACAACGAACTTGCTGAAAACAGCTCACTTTTCATTACAAACTGCAGCATAAATATTTGCGCACGTCATCTTTAATAATGCCTTTTAAAACGGCAGCCCGGCGAATGCGCCATCCACCCAGCGTCTCAAACAATTCCAACTCAAACAGCGTCACGCCACCCACCGCCCCCGCGACAGAGCATTTTACTCCAACAATAGCACAATAGCCTTAAGACTCCTGCAGATAATTAATTAAGGATATTGTTATATTCAAGCGGTATGACGGGTAACAATCGCGCCGCCACCAATATTTTGGCTTGAAGAATGCCAAATGCGTCCCCTGAATTTAAAATGTGCGGGCGGTAATCAGACCGGGGCTTAGTAAGCGGTCTGGCGGCGGCGGAGTTAACAAGTCGGGCCGCGTCCGCGCCCGATGCCCCGGACGTGTCCATATTAACTGCCATTCTTCATCTTTCCCTCTTTAGGCATGCGGACGGGGCTCCTTCGTCGTCGCCGCCCCGGGGGGCATTTACATAACTGGCTTACGGGCCGCTTGATTGCCATTCCCGGTGGGTGCCCGCGGTGCATCAAATGCAAACGACACGAGGGGGGAAATGGTGTGCGAAAGAAAATTGTGTAGAGGCGCGAATTACAGGCAAAAAAATTATATAGAAAACTTAGTAGGAAGGAAACGTTAATAGTATAACACTTATGAATATAAAGGATAACTAAAACGATTTTCCTTTGTTGTTTTTTTATTATACTTTAGATCACTAAGGGCCGGTTCTACAATTGACATTTAACTGGAAAATAAGGCTATTCGTGGAATAAGTTTGAGGTTTTAACGCTAATATCTCAAACATATTCCACGAATAGCCTTATTCTCCAATTAAATGTCAATTGTAGACATGGCCCTAACTAAAGTATAATAAAAAAAACAAAGGAAAAATCGTTTTATTTATTTTTGTTTTTTATTTCATAGTTATTTATTTCCTCATACAAATATACTTCCTCAGATATACTACTACATGTTTAAAGAGGTAAAATATAAAATTTATAAAATCCCTAAAGCTCCGAAATATTGATGAATATTAATATGCCAAAACTTGATATCCTTTACACTTTGCAACTAGTAAAAAAGTGCAATATTAAAAAATTTGGGCCCAAAATGTTGTATCGCCATACCATTTTGTCGATTTAAAAAAATTCTAAATTCAAAATTTTTTTCATTTTCATTTTTTTGTCCCAAAATATATGGTTTTTACTACCCCTAAGTATGTCCTTTAAAACAAAGAAAAGACAATTTCTGTATCTATAATAATTTAAAAGATATTTAAAAAATAAAGTTGAATAATTAGGAAAGTGGTAAAATTTTGAATGTTGAATAACTTTTGAAAAAAAGTTTCCATTTGTAAATCTTGCATTTATGATAAAAGAAAAGTTTTGACCAAATTTCGTTCAAATTAAAAGGAGTAGATTCCAACTATTGGTCGACTTTATATATATATATATATATATATATATATATATATATATATATATATATATATATATATATATATAAAGAGCAAACTAATTTTCAATACCTGATCATAAATGTTCTTAATAAGAAAGTTCTTGATTCTTGACATTCTGTTTCTCCATTTCATCGTCATTGTCAAAATAAAAAAGCTCGAACATAAAACAAATCATCAGTATCAGTTAAACTTTTGAAGTAACTTAACTGTCCATGGTGCGTATATAATTCTAATAATCATGATTAAATGTTGTTCCTACTCAATTATTAGCATTGGAATTATAGCCAATAACGGCGCTGTTTAAATATGCGGTCGCTCGGTACAGATCAAATAATCGCGTTAATTACGTCCAGGAATTACTAACAGTCATCGGATCCGCGTATTATTCCTGCACACGGCTCGTTTTCGATCCCTCGTGTGTGGGGTTGTCAGGACAACAACGAACACGTCCTGCGGCGCCCCCCCAAAATGGCGTCCGTCAAACGTCCTCAATTCCCTATTTGGGGGGCCTTGTAAATTTATAAGTATGCCGCGGGGGAATTCGATGTGTTTGTAAGAGATGAGGAGTTGGTGTTGTGAAAATTTATAATTTATATACGGAGAAAGGCGGAGGTAGGTATAAAGACTATTACAACGTGGCAGGAATTTCATCAGGAAGTTTACATACTTTATATTGATTGCGATATTTAATATGGAAATCATATATAGCCCTCAAAACAATTTTCCTACACCGAAAACTATTCAATGAAAAGATAAATGCGATGCCTTGCTACTTTCAAATTTCAATTACTGTAGCTCTTAAATCGATCAACAAGATTTACGAAGAATATAGACAATTCAAAGTTCCTGTATGCGACTGATTTTTGGAATACAGCAAGGGCAAGAATCTCACGTAAATTGCAGGAGTGTAAGTGGCTGAACTTGCATAATAGACGCATCTTAAGGTCGCTTTAGAAACGACAATTTCTTGACACAAAAGTTAAGGTCGTTTTAGATTAAACAATTTCTTAGCTCAAAAGTTGTGCAAGAAATGAATTATCTTCCTCCCATACAATTTGTCCTTGACAAATAGAACGCGTTATATTTTTCCATTCGATCTACCATCCAATTCAATATATAAAATAACTGTGGATGGTAATTTACGAAATTTCAACTACAACAAGTTTGAGCTCTCACCCTCCAAACTCAGTACGAGACGGACGGGGTCTAAGTACAATCCACTGAGTTGAATTGTAATTAAATTTATAAATTTCGTTTTTTTTTTAAAGAATAGTTGTGCAGAATAATTCTTTTACACACTTATTACACTATTTTACTCATTGTTTAATACAGTAATGGGGCTACAGCACCCCAGGGTGCCGATTCCAGCTCATAAAAGTGGCCGCCAGCATTAGATGTCGCTGTAGATTGCATTTTAATTACCATATTACATTTCCATTGTGGGTATTAATTTGCATAATTCACAAGAATGAGGACTACTTGGTAAATGCCACCAGCTTTATTGCAGCCTTTATGAATTGAGCCGCTAATTTAAATGAGAATGCCACTATGAAACCACTTTATATGTGAATCAAATACTTGTATTTTTAATAATTGGAATGTGATAATTAATAGTTTATTAATTGAGTAATTATATAAGGCACCTTACACGATCAATATTACTGTCAATATTTTAGAATAATTACAGTATTACTATACGATAATATGTTTAAAATGTTCATTATTCTAAAATATTGCCAGTATTACTCATCGTGTAAGATATATTAATGATGTAATGAAGAGAATACTGATTTTTATCTGGATAATTGATTACTTGATAAATATAAAAGGAGGATTGAAGTAAATATTGACAGTACTAGTATTGACAGTATTATTGACCGTATAAGGTGCCTTTATAATCAACAGTGGAACCACATCCATGACGGCATGTCAAAGATGTCAAGAAATTGTCTTGTCTAAAACGACCTTAATGTAAAATCTCACATGCATGCCAAAATAACAGGGAACAAGAGGTTTTCTCGTTCCTACAAAGGAATTTTAAATAAAAAATATATTGTAATACATAATTCTGCACCAAATATAATTCTAAAAATCTATACCAACAAATTGTACAAACAAGTATTTATTACCAACAGCGGTTCTAGGCTACAGTGAAGCAAGCACCTAAACAATATGCGCAAATATTTGCCAAATAAAATTTTATATTTTGCAATTAAATTGACGTTCCGGGTGGAAATTGCGTTATAAAATATCAATCCCAGTATACACGTATTGCGTTATTTAATTAAACTGGCCGCTCGTTTGGGGTGGCGCGTCGCCGTTTGAACGAACGCGCTTCATGTTCAATTAGCCGCGGACATTTTTTCAAATTGAATGCAATAACTTTTATTACCGCCTTGTCGCGAACGACGAAGCGCCACTTGGAAAAGCACAAATGTGCATGTCATTCCCCGTTTAATATCCCGCTTAAAAAGCGTTGAGGGTACAAACGATATGTCTTTTATTTTAATTTTCTTTCCGGATTACAGTTGTAGTTTTATTTAACTTTATAGTGCGACACTTTTATTACTTTAAGATGTTTAACACTAAAAGTATTTTATTAAGAATCGCAACGCAGATTTCTTGACGTACCCAGTAGGATGTTAAATAGACACTATAGAATAAAAAAAATTCAAAGTCAGCCGTGAGGCTTCTCCGCCGGTCAAGGGAGAAGCTCAGAGGATTTTGATCATCCGGTATTTACCTTAACTTCACAGAAAACCTCTGAAAAACTGTGAAAGGTGATTCGCGAAAATCAGGCTCCCCAATGCGCAATACCAGACGTAACTATCATTCTTTCAAAGTTGTCGGTTTTTAGTTTAAATTTAACGCGTTTTTCAAATATTTTTGATATGTTTAGTATCATGAATATATCTTTTATATAAAATTTGTAAATAGTGCACAATAGAAATAGAATAAAATATATGTTTCCATTTAAAAAATTATAAATTTGATGCATCATCCTGTAAATGGCGTCTACTGTATCTTTATTGGCACTAGTAAACATTAACGCAAAAAGCAACAACACTAATAATAATGCAACATATAGAAGAATAAGATATGACTTAAATAGCAGGATAACAGAATAAATAACAACCCTCGTAGTAATATATTGATTTACGAATGCCTTCGTTTTAAGATAATATCGTCGTGTGTAAAATATCGGAAATTTATAAAAATATTTCGACTTCCCCATTTTTCAACCATTACATCTTGCTATTTGCATGTGTAACTTTCTCACGCATCTCTGCAGCATTGTGTGCAAATAACTTCAGTCTCGGAAATGGTTCTCTCGTTTCATGTGTGTGTCTTTATTATTCAGTCAAATATGTCGACCGCAATATGCCGGAAGCGCAGACAAACTGTGAACTTCCGTGCGGTTCCTATAGCGATGCATTTCGTTTTGCTGCATAGCCACCGAACTTGGGACATAACCGGCAAATAATATGCTTATTTAACTTGGCGCAAACAAAATAATGATGCCAGCTTCCGGTTACGCGCGCACTCGTGTGCGATGTTCAAGCTGTATTCTAATGGGGATCGAAATAATATTTGGTTGAACTCAATTCAGTCGGTGCTTTATAATAAAATCGGTAAAATTGCCAAAACTATATTCCGTCGTGTTAAAGCCTGGGTCGTGCTAAAAGTGACCTAACTCTGAAACTAATTAATTTAATTTGAAATATAGTCTAGATAAGTGTCGAGATTGTTTCAAATTGAAACTGAAAAGCTTAGCAAATTTTTGCAACTGGAATAATTGTATTTCATGATAGAAATTATGCTTGATCTCATTTTCTAGGACGTTTAATTCCATAGAAAATTCCGAAAAAAATATTGTTAGCGAAAGTGTACTGTTGTGGTGATAAAGCCGAAGAAGTGAAGAAAAATAAAATAAAAATTGTTCAATGAAAATCAGCTTCAGCCTGTGGTGAAGAGTTTGTCTTTTATGTGTTTGTCTTATCTGTATATAAATTTACAAAAATGTATTTTGCTATTTGAATTTTTGACGAATTTTTAAACTTGCAAGTAGCTCAAAATTTAAATATTTAAATTCCAACGTTTGCAATATTAGTATAACTCGAGTTATAACAGTTGAATCAATTTTAAATCAACATCAGCTATTAAATATACATGTAGTAATCTGTATATAAATTTACAAAAATGTATTTTGTTATTTGAATTTTTGTCGAATTTTTAAACCTTCAAGTTGCTCCAAATTTAAATATTTATATTCCAACGTTTGTAATATTAGCATAACTCGAGTTATAACAGTTGAATCAATTTGAAATCAACATCAACTATTAAATATACATGTAGTAATCTGTATATAAATTTACAAAAATGTATTTTGCTATTTGAATTTTTGACGAATTTTTAAACTTGCAAGTAGCTAAAAATTTAAATATTTATATTCCAACATTTGTAATATTAGTATAACTCGAGTTATAACAGTTGAATCGATTTGAAATCAACATCAGCTATTAACTATAGATGTAGTAATCTGTGTATAAATTTACAAACATGTATTTTGCTATTTGAATTTTTGACGAATTTTTAAACTTGCAAGTTGTTCTAAATTTAAATATTTATATTCCAACGTTTGTAATATTAGTATAACTCGAGTTATGACAGTTGAATCAATTTGAAATCAACATCAACTATTAAATATACATGTAGAAATCTGTATATAAATTTACAAAAATGTATTTTGCTATTTGAATTTTTGACGAATTTTTAAACTTGCAAGTAGCTCAAAATTTAAATATTTAAATTCCAACGTTTGTAATATTAGTATAACTCGAGTTATAACAGTTGAATCAATTTGAAATCAACATCAACTATTAAATATACATGTAGTAATCTGTATATAAATTTACAAAAATGTATTTTGTTATTTGAATTTTTGACGAATTTTTAAACTTGCAAGTAGCTCAAAATTTAAATATTTAAATTCCAACCTTTGTAATATTAGTATAACTCGAGTTATAACAGTTGAATCAATTTAAAATCAACATCAGCTATTGAATATACATGCAGTAATCTGTATATAAATTTACAAAAATGTAGTTTGCTATTTCAATTTTTGACGAATTTTTAAACTTGCAACTTGCTCAAAATTTAAATATTTATATTCCAACGTTTGTAATATTAGCATAACTCGAGTTATAACAGTTGAATCAATTTGAAATTAATATCAGCTATTAAATATACATGTAGTAATCTGTATATAAATTTACAAAAATGTATTTTGCTATTTGAATTTTTGACAAATTTTTAAACTTGCAAGTAGCTCAAAATTTAAATATTTAAATTCCAACCTTTGTAATATTAGTATAACTCGAGTTATAACAGTTGAATCAATTTGAAATCAACATCAACTATTAAATATACATGTAGAAATCTGTATATAAATTTACAAACATGTATTTTGTTATTTGAATTTTTAACGAATTTTTAAACTTGCAACTTGCTCAAAATTTAAATATTTATATTCCAACGTTTGTAATATTAGTATAACTCGAGTTATAACAGTTGAATCAATTTGAAATCAACATCAACTATTAAATATACATGTAGTAATCTGTATATAAATTTACAAAAATGTATTTTGTTATTTGAATTTTTGACGAATTTTTAAACTTGCAAGTAGCTCAAAATTTAAATATTTATATTCCAACGTTTGTAATATTAGCATAACTCGAGTTATAAAAGTTGAATCAATTTGAAATTAATATCAGCTATTAAATATACATGTAGTAATCTGTATATAAATTTACAAAAATGTATTTTGCTATTTGAATTTTTGACAAATTTTTAAACTTGCAAGTAGCTCAAAATTTAAATATTTAAATTCCAACCTTTGTAATATTAGTATAACTCGAGTTATAACAGTTGAATCAATTTAAAATCAACATCAGCTATTGAATATACATGCAGTAATCTGTATATAAATTTACAAAAATGTAGTTTGCTATTTCAATTTTTGACGAATTTTTAAACTTGCAACTTGCTCAAAATTTAAATATTTATATTCCAACGTTTGTAATATTAGTATAACTCGAGTTATAACAGTTGAATCAATTTGAAATCAACATCAGCTATTAAATATACATGTAGTAATATGTGTATAAATTTACAAAAATGTATTTTGTTATTTGAATTTTTGACGAATTTTTAAACTTGCAAGTAGCTCAAAATTTAAATATTTATATTCCAACGTTTGTAATATTAGCATAACTCGAGTTATAACAGATGAATCAATTTGAAATCAATATCAGCTATTAAATATACATGTAGTAATCTGTATATAAATTTACAAAAATGTATTTAGCTATTTCAATTTTTGACGAATTTTTAAACTTGCAAGTTGCTCAAAATAAATATTTATATTCCAACGTTAGTAATATTAGTATAACTCGAGTTATAACAGTTGAATCAATTTGAAATGAACATCAGCTATTGAATATACATGTAGTAATATGTATACAAATTTACAAACATGTATTTTGGTATTTGAATTTTTGACGAATTTCTAAACTTGCAACTTGCTCAAAATTTAAATATTTAAATTCCAACGTTTGTAATATTAGTATAACTCGAGTTATAACAGTTGAATCAATTTGAAATCAACATCAGCAATTAAATATACATGTAGTAATCTGTATATAAATTTACAAAAATGTATTTTGTTATTTGAATTTTTGACGAATTTTTAAACTTGCAAGTAGCTCAAATTTTAAATATTTAAATTCCAACGTTTGTAATATTAGTATAACTCGAGTTATAACAGTTGAATCAATTTAAAATCAACATCAGCTATTGAAAATACATGTAGTAATCTGTATATAAATTAACAAAAATGTATTTTGCTATTTGAATTTTTGACGAATTTTTAAACTTGCAACTTGCTCTAAATTTAAATATTTATATTCCAACGATTGTAATATTAGTATAAATCGAGTTAAACAGTTGAATCAATTTGAAATCAACATCAACTATTAAATATACATGTAGTAATCTGTATATAAATTTACAAAAATGTAGTTTGCTATTTCAATTTTTGACGAATTTTTAAACTTGCAACTTGCTCAAAATTTAAATATTTATATTCCAACGATTGTAATATTAGTATAAATCGAGTTAAACAGTTGAATCAATTTGAAATCAACATCAACTATTAAATATACATGTAGTAATCTGTATATAAATTTACAAAAATGTAGTTTGCTATTTCAATTTTTGACGAATTTTTAAACTTGCAACTTGCTCAAAATTTAAATATTTATATTCCAACGTTTGTAATATTAGTATAACTCGAGTTATAGCAGTTGAATCAATTTGAAATCAACATCAGCTATTAAATATACATGTAGTAATATGTATATAAATTTATAAACATGGATTTTGTTATATTCAATACCAACTTAAAAACATTTAAACAAAAATTAAAAGACCTCTTAATCCAGAATCAAGACAAACAAAAAAATAAACAAAATACAACACCACCATCAACCACAACAACAAAAACAAGAACAACAAGAACTCTTTCACACCAGGCTGTCCAGGTCAGGTGGATTGGTGACAGCACTGAGAGGGAGCATAATTTTCCGAAATTACTATGTTATTTATATCAAACATATGTATGTATTCAAAATTAATAAATGATTTTTATAGAGAGAAAAAATAAATAAATAGGGTTACACGAAGATCTTTTCTGTGTTATTCCTATATAACTATTTATGGGGAATAAACTTAATATTACCATCATTATTGTATCAGATTATTGATATCCCCAAATCACAAGTCTCTTAAATTCCCGTAAAATTTCATTTCCCTTATATCATCCGTACAACCCTTCGACATAGTTTACAACCCTGGAGAGCGGAGTTTTTCACGCGCGCCGGGAGATGGATGCTCCCAAATGGAAATAGTTTCCACTTTGCGGTCGCCGCTGATATGACCGCGCCCCCTGAAATATTTCGGATTTGTGATTTATAGCGGCAACTTCCTTACATCACGCCGCCTCCATATACGTGAAATATCTCTGTTAAGGGATGTGGGCGGTATATATCATTTATTACAAATGAATCATAGTAGTAGTTGCTGTATTTGTTACAATTTGTAACTAGTTATGGACATTGGAGGGCCCATCTGAAGTGTATTAGGGTAGGTGTATGTTAGTGTATATGTATGCGAGTGTTAGGAAAATCGTCCCTTAATTTTCTAAAGTGTTGGTAATTGTAAACAACACCACAATCGAAAGAATTACCTACCAATACTTATGAACATGTATAGAAGACAATAACGACCAAATCATAGAAGTGAGCAAACGTATAGAAATAGCAAGAGCAATTTTCGACAAAATGAAAAATCTGTTCTCAAATAGAAATCTCAATCTAGCCTTGAGAGTCCGAATAGTTCGTTGTTACATTTTTTTATCACTAATGTATGGGATGGAAGCATGGACATTAAAGAAAAATAACATAAAAAAAACTAGAGTCGTTTCAGATGTGGATATATCGCCGCATGCTCAAGATATCCTGGACGGACCTAGTAAACAACGAAGAAGTCATGCGAAGAATGAATAAAGAAAACTGAACGATCAAAAAACGAAAGCTAGAGTACTTGGGAAACAACACCCGGGGAGAGAGATACTCTATTCTCCAACTGATCATGCAAGGAAATGTATTTATTATCGATAAAATAATGTGCTGTGTCCACATATGTTAAATGTAATAATAAACAAAAAGATAGAGAAGCTTTAAAATTGGTCCTGTTGAATCTCTCTAAAAGCCAATAGCACGACCATCCACCTAGATTATTCCTGCTCATTTTCTTGTAATTTGTTGCCAAAATATTAAAGGTAATTTCTTTTCCTTTCAGATTCCATGCAAGCGCTGTGCAAGAACCACTTCCTGCAACAGCTCTACAGAAAAATCGACGGTGCGGTGCTGTGGTCACAAAACGAACGAAATTTAGATTGCGTTATCACGTTCCAAACGCATTCCATCCTGCAGCGGTTTATGCTGCGCTTTGACTTCCTACAACTCGACTGCAACGACCATCTTTATATTTATGATGGAGCACATGCTGTCGGCACGTACAAGGTAAATATGATACAAATAAATGATTTAGAAATTAATTAAAATTGTATCATGTTGCGACAGATATTAAGGCTCTTTGTGTATGTAATTTTGCTCTGGGGGGGAAGGTTGTCTGATGATAGGTTGCGACCTTTTAAATCGGCCGGATATTGTTCGGGGGCAATGAGCTCCACTGCTAGTTTTACCGCAGCGCATTAATGAAATGCATCGATTGGGTCGGGCGGGCATCGGCCGAGTAATTTAAAAGGGTCGTAATGAATCTCCACAAGTGATAAATTGCGGCCGACATTTTACACAAAGTAAATTTTCAAATACTAATTTAAAACAGTTCATCAAAAAGCTGTTCAAATGTAACAGAATCTTACATTATGACTGAGCATAAGAAACTGTCTGGCCCATCTAGTTTGTGGCAATTTATCACATTACTTAGTAAATATTTTGGTGCTTGCAATTTTTTATCTGTTAATATTTGGGCCAATATAGCCACCAGATTTGTATTTTTAGATATGCCCTATTCAGTATATTGACATACTTTCTATAAAAATAATTTTTTTTTGTTTAAAACAAGCTTTATCTATTGGTATTGTTTTCGTGTTTCTGTCAGTGTTGTAGATATTGTGTAGGTGGTTGTTTCTGTGGTATAATTTTGTGATGAATCTTGTGGGTTTTCATTCAGTTATGCTTGTTATCTTTTTACAATTGCATTCGTAAGTATAATCTAGCCATAGTCCCCATGATCGACTATGGGCAGATTATACTTACGAATGCCAAGTCAATTGCAAACATATACTGGCGGCTTCTAACCGGAGTGAACTTAGCCCCTATGATCCCAGCCTCTATACCGCGCGGCGCCGTGGGGCCGCGCGCACGGCAGATTGTTTGCGGGTCTGTACTGACCAACTGGGGTGACCAATAAAATCCAAATTTTGAGGAATTCTTTATTAATGCCTTGCCAATCATAATATATATATATAAATTTTTTTTTAAAAATTTTATAGGCGTTTTTGTATAATATATGTTGTAACGTAAATGATTATTTTTGACCATCACCCGCAATGTTCCTGGATTTGAAAAAAATTGCCTAATGTTTATAACAATATGATAAAGTAAACTGGAAAGTCTGTATCCCCGGCAAGTTGTTTTTTCTATTTTTTTTAAATTTTATACTTTTACGCTCATATCTGAATAATTCGGTTTTAGAGGCTGAGTCCATAAAAAAATAATGCAACGTATTTTGTTTAATTTTTTTTCTGGATCTTGGTTCAGAACATATCAGTGCACCAGTTGGCCGAAGGAAATTGAAAAATTTTGATTCTAAGTATTTTTTTTTTGGCGACTAACTTTTATATCATTATTATTATTTTTGACCATGTTCCGCAATGTTCCTGGATTTGAGAGAAATTGCCTAATGTTTATAACATTATGGTAAAGTAAAATGGAAAGTCTGTATCCCCGGCAAGTTGGTTTTTCTATTTTTTTTTTAATTTTAAACTTTTACGCTCGTATCTGGATAATTCGGTTTTAGAGGCTGAGTCCATAAAAAAATAATGCAACGTATTTTGTTTAATTTTTTTCTGGATCTTGGTTCAGAACATATCAGTGCACCAGTTGGCCGAAGGAAATTGAAAAATTTTGATTCTAAGTATTTTTTTTTTGGCGACTAACTGTTATATCATTATTATTATTTTTGACCATGATGTGCAATGTTTCTGGTTTTGAAAAAAATTGCTTAATGTTTATAACAATATGATAAAGTAAAGTGGAAAGTCTGGATACCGGAAAATTTGTTTTTCTATTTTTTTAATTTTTTTTTTATCATTATTATTATTTTTGACCATGTTCCGCAATGTTCCTGGATTTGAGAGAAATTGCCTAATGTTTATAACAATATGGTAAAGTAAAACGGAAAGTCTGTATCCCCGGCCACTTGGTTTTTCTATTTTTTTTTTAAATTTTAAACTTTTACGTTCATATCTGGATAATCCGATTTTAGAGGCTGAGTCCATAAAAAAATAATGCAACATATTTTGTTTAATTTTTTTCTGGATCTTGGTTCAGAACATATCAGTGCACCAGTTGGCCGAAGGAAATTGAAAAATTTTGATTCTAAGTATTTTTTTTTGGCGACTAACTTTTATATCATTATTATTATTTTTGACCATGTTCCGCAATGTTCCTGGATTTGAGAGAAATTGCCTAATGTTTATAACAATATGGTAAAGTAAAATGGAAAGTCTGTATCCCCGGCAACTTGGTTTTTCTATTTTTTTTTTAATTTTAAACTTTTACGTTCATATCTGGATAATCCGATTTTAGAGGCTGAGTCCATAAAAAAATAATGCAACGTATTTTGTTTAATATTTTTTTGGATCTTGGTTTAGAACATATCAGTGCACCAGATGGCCGAAGGAAATTTAAAAATTTTGATTCTAAGTATTTTTTTTTTGGCGACTAACTTTTATATCATTATTATTATTTTTGACCATGATGTGCAATGTTTCTGGTTTTGAAAAAAATTGCTTAATGTTTATAACAATATGATAAAGTAAAGTGGAAAGTCTGGATACCGGAAAATTTGTTTTTCTATTTTTTTAATTTTTTTTTTATCATTATTATTATTTTTGACCATGTTCCGCAATGTTCCTGGATTTGAGAGAAATTGCCTAATGTTTATAACAATATGGTAAAGTAAAATGGAAAGTCTGTATCCCCGGCAAGTTGGTTTTTCTATTTTTCTTTTAATTTTAAACTTTTACGCTCGTATCTGGATAATTCGGTTTTAGAGGCTGAGTCCATAAAAAAATAATGCAACGTATTTTGTTTAATATTTTTTTGGCTCTTGGTTTAGAACATATCAGTGCACCAGATGGCCGAAGGAAATTGGAAAATTTTGATTCTAAACATTTTTTTTTGGCGACTAACTTTTATATCATTATTATTATTTTTGACCATGATGTGCAATGTTTCTGGATTTGAAAAAAATTGCTTAATGTTTATAACAATATGATAAAGTAAAGTGGAAAGTCTGGATACCGGAAAATTTGTTTTTCTATTTTTTTAATTTTTTTTTATCATTATTATTATTTTTGACCATGTTCCGCAATGTTCCTGGATTTGAGAGAAATTGCCTAATGTTTATAACAATATGGTAAAGTAAAATGGAAAGTCTGTATCCCCGGCAAGTTGGTTTTTCTATTTTTTTTTTAATTTTAAACTTTTACGCTCGTATCTGGATAATTCGGTTTTAGAGGCTGAGTCCATAAAAAAATAATGCAACGTATTTTGTTTAATTTTTTTCTGGATCTTGGTTCAGAACATATCAGTGCACCAGTTGGCCGAAGGAAATTGAAAAATTTTGATTCTAAGTATTTTTTTTTTGGCGACTAACTTTTATATTATTATTTTTGACCATGTTCCGCAATGTTCCTGGATTTAAGAGAAATTGCCTAATGTTTATAACAATATGGTAAAGTAAAACGGAAAGTCTGTATCCCCGGCCACTTGGTTTTTCTATTTTTTTTTTAATTTTAAACTTTTACGTTCATATCTGGATAATCCGATTTTAGAGGCTGAGTCCATAAAAAAATAATGCAACATATTTTGTTTAATTTTTTTCTGGATCTTGGTTCAGAACATATCAGTGCACCAGTTGGCCGAAGGAAATTGAAAAATTTTGATTCTAAGTATTTTTTTTTTGGCGACTAACTTTTATATCTTTATTATTATTTTTGACCATGATGTGCAATGTTTCTGGTTTTGAAAAAAATTGCTTAATGTTTATAACAATATGATAAAGTAAAGTGGAAAGTCTGGATACCGGAAAATTTGTTTTTCTATTTTTTTAATTTTTTTTTTATCATTATTATTATTTTTGACCATGTTCCGCAATGTTCCTGGATTTGAGAGAAATTGCCTAATGTTTATAACAATATGATAAAGTAAAATGGAAAGTCTGTATCCCGGCAAGTTGGTTTTTCTATTTTTTTTTTAATTTTAAACTTTTACGCTCATATCTGGATAATCCGATTTTAGAGGCTGAGTCCATAAAATAATAATGCAACATATTTTGTTTAATTTTTTTTTGGAACTTGGTTCAGAACATATCAGTGCACCAGTTGGCCGAAGGAAATTGAAAAATTTTGATTCTAAGTATTTTTTTTTTGGCGACCAAGTCGAATATGTTTCATTATTATTATTTTTAAAATTCACTGGCATACAATTGATTTGAAAAAATTACACAATATTTATAACAAAATGACAATTAAGAAAACGGAAAGTCCCAACCCGAGCACGTTGTTCCTTCTATTTTATTTTTATTTTTAACTTTTCCGCTCCTATCTGGACGAGGGCAAAGTCAAAATTATTTAATTTTCCATCATAGCCTACGGAGTTTTTTTTTTCAAATTTTCACTATTTGTTGCTAACCCAATAGTGGTTACAAAAAGTATTTTTTAGATTGACACGGAGCCAGTTTTATATATTTGTACAGGCCTTTTACGTAGTTTGATTATTTAAATGGCTGCGCGTAATTCCAATGTCCGATTGGAATTATTATTACTTATTAATAAACTCCCTACTTTAAGGATTACAATTCATTCAAAATACTTATTTTACCAATAGTATTATGAGTTACAATGTGTAAAAAGGCTACTCCCTTGACGGTGATTCGAACCTTCGACTCTGTGTTTTATAATGACAGCAGAATTCCAGGAAAAGTACTCAACATCTATTTCACTATATAGGAAAATATTAATCCATTTTATTGGTAAGGCATTCTTCGAGGTAATTAATTGAGGCACATTTCATTCCAATATAATTTGTAGTGCACAATTATCCTATGTTATCATAACATACGCATCCCGAATATGTCTATTGCATAAAAAAACTGTATATAAAATCGTAGTCAATGTTTTTAGTCCGACCTATCGTTTGCTAAATTCTTCTGCTGTCATTATAAAACTCAGAGTCGAAGGTTCGAATCACCGTCGAGGGTGTAGCCTTTTTACACATTGTAACTCATAATACTATTGGTAAAATAAGTATTTTTAATGAATTATTATCCTTAAAGTAGGGAGTTGATTAATAAGTAATAATAATCCCAATCGGAAATGGGAATTTCTAATTGATCCTTTTATTAGTAAGGCATTCTTCGAGGTAATTAATTGAGGCACATTTCATTCCAATATAATTTGTAGTGCACAATTATCCTATATTATCATAACATACGCATCCAGAATATGTCTATTGCATAAAAAACTGTATATAAAATCGTAGTCAATGTTTTTAGTCCGACCTATCGTTTGTTAAATTCTTCTGCTGTCATTATAAAACACAGAGTCGAAGGTTCGAATCACCGTCAAGGGAGTAGCCTTTTTACACATTGTAACTCATAATACTATTGGTAAAATAAGTAT
Source organism: Lordithon lunulatus (assembly GCA_963942505.1). NCBI lineage: Eukaryota > Metazoa > Arthropoda > Insecta > Coleoptera > Staphylinidae > Lordithon > Lordithon lunulatus. The sequence goes on from OZ012667.1 coordinate 64,530,189, forward strand.
TTTGAATGAATTGTAATCCTTAAAGTAGGGAGTTTATTAATAAGTAATAATAATTCCAATCGGACATTGGAATTACGCGCAGCCATTTAAATGATCAAACTACGTAAAAGGCCTGTAAAAATATATAAAACTGGATCCGTGTCAATCTAAAAAATACTTTTTGTAACCACTATTGGGTTAGCAACAAATAGTGAAAATTTGAAAAGAAAAACTCCGTGGGCTATGATGGAAAATTAAATAATTTTGACTTTGCCCTAGTCCAGATAGGAGCGGAAAAGTTAAAAATAAAAATAAAATAGAAGGAACAACGTGCTCGGGTTGGGACTTTCCGTTTTCTAATTGTCATTTTGTTATAAATATTGTGTAATTTTTTCAAATCAATTGTATGCCAGTGAATTTTAAAAATAATAATAATGAAACATATTCGACTTGGTCGCCGATAAAAAAATACTTAGAATCAATATTTTCCAATTTTCTTCGGCCATCTGATGCACTGATATGTTCTAAACCAAGATCCAAAAAAAATTAAACAAAATACGTTGCATTATTTTTTTATGGACTCAGCCTCTAAAATCGGATTATCCAGATATGAGCGTAAATGTTTAAAATTAAAAAAAAATAGAAAAACCAACTTGCCGGTATACAGACTTTCCATTTTACTTTATCATATTGTTATAAACATTAGGCAATTTCTTTCAAATCCAGGAACATTGTGTATCATGGTCAAAAATAATAATAATGATATACAAAAAATTAAAAAAATAGAAAAACAAAATTTCCGGTATCCAGACTTTCCACATTACTTCATCATATTGTTATAAACATTAAGCAATTGTTTTCAAATCCAGAAACATTGCACATCATGGTCAAAAATAATAATAATGATATAAAAGTTAGTCGCCAAAAAAAATATACTTAGAATCAAAATTTTTCAATTTCCTTCGGCCAACTGATGCACTGATATGTTCTGAACCAAGATCCAGAAAAAAATTAAACAAAATATGTTGCATTATTTTTTTATGGACTCAGCCTCTAAAATCGGATTATCCAGATATGAACGTAAAAGTTTAAAATTTAAAAAAAAATAGAAAAACCAAGTGGCCGGGGATACAGACTTTCCGTTTTACTTTACCATATTGTTATAAACATTAGGCAATTTCTCTCAAATCCAGGAACATTGCGGAACATGGTCAAAAATAATAATAATGATAAAAAAAAATTAAAAAAATAGAACAACAAATTTTCCGGTATCCAGACTTTCCACTTTACTTTATCATATTGTTATTAACATTAAGCATTTTTTTTCAAAACCAGAAACATTGCACATCATGGTCAAAAATAATAATAATGATATAAAAGTTAGTCGCCAAAAAAAAAATACTTAGAATCAAAATTTTTCAATTTCCTTCGGCCAACTGATGCACTGATATGTTCTGAACCAAGATCCAGAAAAAAATTAAACAAAATATGTTGCATTATTTTTTTATGGACTCAGCCTCTAAAATCGGATTATCCAGATATGAACGTAAAAGTTTAAAATTTAAAAAAAAATAGAAAAACCAAGTGGCCGGGGATACAGACTTTCCGTTTTACTTTACCATATTGTTATAAACATTAGGCTATTTCTCTCAAATCCAGGAACATTGCGGAACATGGTCAAAAATAATAATAATGATAAAAAAAAATTAAAAAAATAGAAAAACAAATTTTCCGGTATCCAGACTTTCCACTTTACTTTATCATATTGTTATAAACATTAAGCAATTTTTTTCAAAACCAGAAACATTGCACATCATGGTCAAAAATAATAATAATGATATAAAAGTTAGTCGCCAAAAAAAAATTTTTAGAATCAAAATTTTCCAATTTCCTTCGGCCATCTGGTGCACTGATATGTTCTAAACCAAGATCCAAAAAAATATTAAACAAAATACGTTGCATTATTTTTTTATGGACTCAGCCTCTAAAACCGAATTATCCAGATAAGAGCGTAAAAGTTTAAAATTAAAAAAAAAATAGAAAAACCAACTTGCCGGGGATACAGACTTTCCATTTTACTTTACCATATTGTTATAAACATTAGGCAATTTCTCTCAAATCCAGGAACATTGCGGAACATGGTCAAAAATAATAATAATGATATAAAAGTTAGTCGCCAAAAAAAAAATACTTAGAATCAAAATTTTTCAATTTCCTTCGGCCAACTGGTGCACTGATATGTTCTGAACCAAGATCCAGAAAAAAATTAAACAAAATATGTTGCATTATTTTTTTATGGACTCAGCCTCTAAAATCGGATTATCCAGATATGAACGTAAAAGTTTAAAATTAAAAAAAAAATAGAAAAACCAAGTGGCCGGGGATACAGACTTTCCGTTTTACTTTACCATATTGTTATAAACATTAGGCAATTTCTCTCAAATCCAGGAACATTGCGGAATATGGTCAAAAATAATAATAATGATAAAAAAAAAATTAAAAAAATAGAAAAACAAATTTTCCGGTATCCAGACTTTCCACTTTACTTTATCATATTGTTATAAACATTAAGCAATTTTTTTCAAATCCAGAAACATTGCACATCATGGTCAAAAATAATAATAATGATATAAAAGTTGGTCGCCAAAAAAAAATTTTTAGAATCAAAATTTTCCAATTTCCTTCGGCCATCTGGTGCACTGATATGTTCTAAACCAAGAGCCAAAAAAATATTAAACAAAATACGTTGCATTATTTTTTTATGGACTCAGCCTCTAAAACCGAATTATCCAGATAAGAGCGTAAAAGTTTAAAATTAAAAAAAAAATAGAAAAACCAACTTGCCGGGGATACAGACTTTCCATTTTACTTTACCATATTGTTATAAACATTAGGCAATTTCTCTCAAATCCAGGAACATTGCGGAACATGGTCAAAAATAATAATAATGATATAAAAGTTAGTCGCCAAAAAAAAAATACTTAGAATCAATATTTTTCAATTTCCTTCGGCCAACTGGTGCACTGATATGTTCTGAACCAAGATCCAGAAAAAAATTAAACAAAATATGTTGCATTATTTTTTTATGGACTCAGCCTCTAAAATCGGATTATCCAGATATGAACGTAAAAGTTTAAAATTTAATAAAAAATAGAAAAACCAAGTGGCCGGGGATACAGACTTTCCGTTTTACTTTACTATATTGTTATAAACATTAGGCAATTTCTCTCAAATCCAGGAACATTGCGGAACATTGTCAAAAATAATAATAATGATAAAAAAAAATTAAAAAAATAGAAAAACAAATTTTCCGGTATCCAGACTTTCCACTTTACTTTATCATATTGTTATAAACATTAAGCAATTTTTTTCAAAACCAGAAACATTGCACATCATGGTCAAAAATAATAATAATGATATAAAAGTTAGTCGCCAAAAAAAAATACTTAGAATCAAAATTTTTCAATTTCCTTCGGCCAACTGGTGCACTGATATGTTCTGAACCAAGATCCAGAAAAAAATTAAACAAAATACGTTGCATTATTTTTTTATGGACTCAGCCTCTAAAACCGAATTATCCAGATACGAGCGTAAAAGTTTAAAATTAAAAAAAAAATAGAAAAACCAACTTGCCGGGGATACAGACTTTCCATTTTACTTTACCATATTGTTATAAACATTAGGCAATTTCTCTCAAATCCAGGAACATTGCGGAACATGGTCAAAAATAATAATAATGATAAAAAAAAAATTAAAAAAATAGAAAAACAAATTTTCCGGTATCCAGACTTTCCACTTTACTTTATCATATTGTTATAAACATTAAGCAATTTTTTTCAAAACCAGAAACATTGCACATCATGGTCAAAAATAATAATAATGATATAAAAGTTAGTCGCCAAAAAAAAATTTTTAGAATCAAAATTTTCCAATTTCCTTCGGCCATCTGGTGCACTGATATGTTCTAAACCAAGATCCAAAAAAATATTAAACAAAATACGTTGCATTATTTTTTTATGGACTCAGCCTCTAAAACCGAATTATCCAGATAAGAGCGTAAAAGTTTAAAATTAAAAAAAAAATAGAAAAACCAACTTGCCGGGGATACAGACTTTCCATTTTACTTTACCATATTGTTATAAACATTAGGCAATTTCTCTCAAATCCAGGAACATTGCGGAACATGGTCAAAAATAATAATAATGATATAAAAGTTAGTCGCCAAAAAAAAAATACTTAGAATCAAAATTTTTCAATTTCCTTCGGCCAACTGGTGCACTGATATGTTCTGAACCAAGATCCAGAAAAAAATTAAACAAAATATGTTGCATTATTTTTTTATGGACTCAGCCTCTAAAATCGGATTATCCAGATATGAACGTAAAAGTTTAAAATTAAAAAAAAAATAGAAAAACCAAGTGGCCGGGGATACAGACTTTCCGTTTTACTTTACCATATTGTTATAAACATTAGGCAATTTCTCTCAAATCCAGGAACATTGCGGAATATGGTCAAAAATAATAATAATGATAAAAAAAAAATTAAAAAAATAGAAAAACAAATTTTCCGGTATCCAGACTTTCCACTTTACTTTATCATATTGTTATAAACATTAAGCAATTTTTTTCAAATCCAGAAACATTGCACATCATGGTCAAAAATAATAATAATGATATAAAAGTTGGTCGCCAAAAAAAAATTTTTAGAATCAAAATTTTCCAATTTCCTTCGGCCATCTGGTGCACTGATATGTTCTAAACCAAGAGCCAAAAAAATATTAAACAAAATACGTTGCATTATTTTTTTATGGACTCAGCCTCTAAAACCGAATTATCCAGATAAGAGCGTAAAAGTTTAAAATTAAAAAAAAAATAGAAAAACCAACTTGCCGGGGATACAGACTTTCCATTTTACTTTACCATATTGTTATAAACATTAGGCAATTTCTCTCAAATCCAGGAACATTGCGGAACATGGTCAAAAATAATAATAATGATATAAAAGTTAGTCGCCAAAAAAAAAATACTTAGAATCAAAATTTTTCAATTTCCTTCGGCCAACTGGTGCACTGATATGTTCTGAACCAAGATCCAGAAAAAAATTAAACAAAATATGTTGCATTATTTTTTTATGGACTCAGCCTCTAAAATCGGATTATCCAGATATGAACGTAAAAGTTTAAAATTTAATAAAAAATAGAAAAACCAAGTGGCCGGGGATACAGACTTTCCGTTTTACTTTACTATATTGTTATAAACATTAGGCAATTTCTCTCAAATCCAGGAACATTGCGGAACATTGTCAAAAATAATAATAATGATAAAAAAAAATTAAAAAAATAGAAAAACAAATTTTCCGGTATCCAGACTTTCCACTTTACTTTATCATATTGTTATAAACATTAAGCAATTTTTTTCAAAACCAGAAACATTGCACATCATGGTCAAAAATAATAATAATGATATAAAAGTTAGTCGCCAAAAAAAAATACTTAGAATCAAAATTTTTCAATTTCCTTCGGCCAACTGGTGCACTGATATGTTCTGAACCAAGATCCAGAAAAAAATTAAACAAAATACGTTGCATTATTTTTTTATGGACTCAGCCTCTAAAACCGAATTATCCAGATACGAGCGTAAAAGTTTAAAATTAAAAAAAAAATAGAAAAACCAACTTGCCGGGGATACAGACTTTCCATTTTACTTTACCATATTGTTATAAACATTAGGCAATTTCTCTCAAATCCAGGAACATTGCGGAACATGGTCAAAAATAATAATAATGATAAAAAAAAAATTAAAAAAATAGAAAAACAAATTTTCCGGTATCCAGACTTTCCACTTTACTTTATCATATTGTTATAAACATTAAGCAATTTTTTTCAAAACCAGAAACATTGCACATCATGGTCAAAAATAATAATAATGATATAAAAGTTAGTCGCCAAAAAAAAATTTTTAGAATCAAAATTTTCCAATTTCCTTCGGCCATCTGGTGCACTGATATGTTCTAAACCAAGATCCAAAAAAATATTAAACAAAATACGTTGCATTATTTTTTTATGGACTCAGCCTCTAAAACCGAATTATCCAGATAAGAGCGTAAAAGTTTAAAATTAAAAAAAAAATAGAAAAACCAACTTGCCGGGGATACAGACTTTCCATTTTACTTTACCATATTGTTATAAACATTAGGCAATTTCTCTCAAATCCAGGAACATTGCGGAACATGGTCAAAAATAATAATAATGATATAAAAGTTAGTCGCCAAAAAAAAAATACTTAGAATCAAAATTTTTCAATTTCCTTCGGCCAACTGGTGCACTGATATGTTCTGAACCAAGATCCAGAAAAAAATTAAACAAAATATGTTGCATTATTTTTTTATGGACTCAGCCTCTAAAATCGGATTATCCAGATATGAACGTAAAAGTTTAAAATTTAATAAAAAATAGAAAAACCAAGTGGCCGGGGATACAGACTTTCCGTTTTACTTTACTATATTGTTATAAACATTAGGCAATTTCTCTCAAATCCAGGAACATTGCGGAACATTGTCAAAAATAATAATAATGATAAAAAAAAATTAAAAAAATAGAAAAACAAATTTTCCGGTATCCAGACTTTCCACTTTACTTTATCATATTGTTATAAACATTAAGCAATTTTTTTCAAAACCAGAAACATTGCACATCATGGTCAAAAATAATAATAATGATATAAAAGTTAGTCGCCAAAAAAAAATACTTAGAATCAAAATTTTTCAATTTCCTTCGGCCAACTGGTGCACTGATATGTTCTGAACCAAGATCCAGAAAAAAATTAAACAAAATACGTTGCATTATTTTTTTATGGACTCAGCCTCTAAAACCGAATTATCCAGATACGAGCGTAAAAGTTTAAAATTAAAAAAAAAATAGAAAAACCAACTTGCCGGGGATACAGACTTTCCATTTTACTTTACCATATTGTTATAAACATTAGGCAATTTCTCTCAAATCCAGGAACATTGCGGAACATGGTCAAAAATAATAATAATGATAAAAAAAAAATTAAAAAAATAGAAAAACAAATTTTCCGGTATCCAGACTTTCCACTTTACTTTATCATATTGTTATAAACATTAAGCAATTTTTTTCAAAACCAGAAACATTGCACATCATGGTCAAAAATAATAATAATGATATAAAAGTTAGTCGCCAAAAAAAAATTTTTAGAATCAAAATTTTCCAATTTCCTTCGGCCATCTGGTGCACTGATATGTTCTAAACCAAGATCCAAAAAAATATTAAACAAAATACGTTGCATTATTTTTTTATGGACTCAGCCTCTAAAACCGAATTATCCAGATAAGAGCGTAAAAGTTTAAAATTAAAAAAAAAATAGAAAAACCAACTTGCCGGGGATACAGACTTTCCATTTTACTTTACCATATTGTTATAAACATTAGGCAATTTCTCTCAAATCCAGGAACATTGCGGAACATGGTCAAAAATAATAATAATGATATAAAAGTTAGTCGCCAAAAAAAAAATACTTAGAATCAAAATTTTTCAATTTCCTTCGGCCAACTGGTGCACTGATATGTTCTGAACCAAGATCCAGAAAAAAATTAAACAAAATATGTTGCATTATTTTTTTATGGACTCAGCCTCTAAAATCGGATTATCCAGATATGAACGTAAAAGTTTAAAATTTAATAAAAAATAGAAAAACCAAGTGGCCGGGGATACAGACTTTCCGTTTTACTTTACTATATTGTTATAAACATTAGGCAATTTCTCTCAAATCCAGGAACATTGCGGAACATTGTCAAAAATAATAATAATGATAAAAAAAAATTAAAAAAATAGAAAAACAAATTTTCCGGTATCCAGACTTTCCACTTTACTTTATCATATTGTTATAAACATTAAGCAATTTTTTTCAAAACCAGAAACATTGCACATCATGGTCAAAAATAATAATAATGATATAAAAGTTAGTCGCCAAAAAAAAATACTTAGAATCAAAATTTTTCAATTTCCTTCGGCCAACTGGTGCACTGATATGTTCTGAACCAAGATCCAGAAAAAAATTAAACAAAATACGTTGCATTATTTTTTTATGGACTCAGCCTCTAAAACCGAATTATCCAGATACGAGCGTAAAAGTTTAAAATTAAAAAAAAAATAGAAAAACCAACTTGCCGGGGATACAGACTTTCCATTTTACTTTACCATATTGTTATAAACATTAGGCAATTTCTCTCAAATCCAGGAACATTGCGGAACATGGTCAAAAATAATAATAATGATAAAAAAAAAATTAAAAAAATAGAAAAACAAATTTTCCGGTATCCAGACTTTCCACTTTACTTTATCATATTGTTATAAACATTAAGCAATTTTTTTCAAATCCAGAAACATTGCACATCATGGTCAAAAATAATAATAATGATATAAAAGTTGGTCGCCAAAAAAAAATTTTTAGAATCAAAATTTTCCAATTTCCTTCGGCCATCTGGTGCACTGATATGTTCTAAACCAAGAGCCAAAAAAATATTAAACAAAATACGTTGCATTATTTTTTTATGGACTCAGCCTCTAAAACCGAATTATCCAGATAAGAGCGTAAAAGTTTAAAATTAAAAAAAAAATAGAAAAACCAACTTGCCGGGGATACAGACTTTCCATTTTACTTTACCATATTGTTATAAACATTAGGCAATTTCTCTCAAATCCAGGAACATTGCGGAACATGGTCAAAAATAATAATAATGATATAAAAGTTAGTCGCCAAAAAAAAATACTTAGAATCAAAATTTTTCAATTTCCTTCGGCCAACTGGTGCACTGATATGTTCTGAACCAAGATCCAAAAAAAAATTAAACAAAATATGTTGCATTATTTTTTTTATGGAAAATCGAATTATTCAGATATGAGCGTAAAAGTATAAAATTTAAAAAAAATAGAAAAAACAACTTGCCGGGGATACAGACTTTCCAGTTTACTTTATCATATTGTTATAAACATTAGGCAATTTTTTTCAAATCCAGGAACATTGCGGGTGATGGTCAAAAATAATCATTTACGTTACAACATATATTATACAAAAACGCCTATAAAAATTTTAAAAAAAAATTTATATATATATATTATGATTGGCAAGGCATTGATAAAGAATTCCTCAAAATTTGGATTTTATTGGTCACCCCAGTTGGTCAGTACAGACCCGCAAACAATCTGCCGTGCGCGCGGCCCCACGGCGCCGCGCGGTATAGAGGCTGGGATCATAGGGGCTATCTTCACACCGGTCGGCTTCTATTTAGTTTTATATTTTATACATAAATTGCTATTTCGATAATAGAATGTGCTACGATTCTATATTATCGAAATTCATATAATTTTTATATATATATATATATATATATATATATATATATATATATATATATATATAAAATATATAACGAAGTAGAAGTTTTCTGTATAAATAAATATATATGTGATATTTTTTTCTTTAACAAACATGTGTATTTGTTACCTTCTATTTTTATCTTTTGTATTATTATTGTAGCCCGATTGAATTGCATTATAATGACATTTCCTGACGGATCGATACTGCGCTCTCTAATTCGGCCCGGTAAACAATTTATTTATCCGGCCGAAGTTATAATGGAAACGTCAAAACGTTAAGTGTCTTGGTATAAATTGATTAAAGTGGGTGTGTTTGTGACGGAGAGGGTTGCAGGGTCATCAATAACGCTTACGTACGCCGCAGCTGATGTCATTGCGCCCCACAAACGTAAATTAACGCGCTGATTGAAGATCTGCCACTGGTGACACACATTTAATTACTTTTATCAGATTTTATAGGCAAAAATATTCATAAATACTATTTAGCTGTATCAACATAAATTTAATATAAAAAACACAAGAGCAGTGACTGGATATAAATTGTATGTATATAGGAAATTTAATACAAATTTACATCAAGCTTAATTCATTAAATTCATTGTAATTTAATTAATTAAATAATTTAATTCAAGCTTAAGAATATATATATATATATATATATATATATATATATATATATATATATATATATATATATATATATATATATATCTATGACACACAATATATATATTAGAGGATTCTTAAGACCTTATCTAGTTTACTATATCGTTTTAAACATAAGAATTGATATATTAAACTGTATAACTATTTCTAAATGGAAAATTAACATTGGGTATTACGGTGTTGTTATTGTTAAGTGAATTTATTATTATTCTGACGCTATATCATTTTCTACATGTATGTATGACACTATGTGTTGTATTCTCAACATTCCTATATTTCATATATTCGTATTTCATATATTATTTCATTAAACAGTAAAAGTAAAAGCAGATAGTTCAATTCACATTAGTCGCGGAAATATATATTTTGAGAAAGCAAGAAATCTCCCAAAAAGCATTAACAAAACTAATTGTAGGAGTAAGGTTAAAAATAAGTAGGTACTAACATAATTAACAATTCTAAATATGTGTAAATAAAACCATTAGGATTAGTAATTAGCGTAAGAAAGTATCGAGCCCTTGACCGGCCAAACACTTAACATTTCCACTCAAATAATGGAGGTAGGAGATTCTTTTAATAAAAGTGTTGCGCCACGGTTCGGACGGGCAGAAGTCAGTCAGTCACTTAGTCAGTCATTAGAGTCAGTCATTGCAGTCACTTATACAGTAGTTAGTTGAAGAAGAGTTCGAAGACAGTTACAGTCAGCGCAGAAGTACAGGCTTGTAATACGCCTAGGAGGAGATATTTAGTAATTAAATAAATATTTCATATTTATACTACTTGCTTTATTTCCAACCCTGGTTTGCCCGCCAGAGGTTTTAACAACCATCGAGGTTATCCACAACATTTGGTACCAGCGGTGGAGGTTACAACAATAACATATGTAGTTAGTGTCTGCATCGAAAACGATATAAGAAACTAGATAATGTCATACGGACTTTAAGCGTGAATTACACTGTACTAGATTCGTCAATAAACTTAAACAAGTTTCTAGTTTCAATTATTCATGTGGTATATTCAGCTCGTACTATGACCTATCACGTTTTGAATAAAAGACATTGCATAGTATGTACGATTGGTCATAGTAGGAGTTAAACGTAGGACATGAATAATAAAACTTCTACAAGTTTCTTCAGGTATCTAGTAATCAATGTAATTCACGCTTTAAAAGTATCCGCTTTATCGTAGAGTGCCAGTCAATTCATATCCCGCAACTACTATATAATTTTATAACTAACTTTATAAATTTTCGTTATAAATTCCTCGAGAGTACATTGAACCCTTATGATTAAACGTGTAGTAATTCCAGTCGCGTATTTTCTTGACGAACGACACCACCCCACCCATTCTCGCGCTCGCGTTAATTCCGTCGTTTTAGACAGCAGCAAGATGGATGCGCCCGCACCCCATCTCAGTAATCTACGCAAACGTCTGGAACATGCCGAGCGCGGGGGGTGCAAGATACGCATCTCATTACTCGCGGCCGTTACCTATGCCTTAATAAACGGAAATGCGTTTATTATCAAAGCCATGATAATCCACCACGCGGGCCGTAGACAGGGTGGGCTGGGGGTGCCGCTACACAAACGCCAGCAGCCCGTCCGCACCAGCTGTGCCGCAAACCAACCACAAACGGTTCAGATTGATTTTATTATTGGGATATACAATTATCCCACTAATAAAATCATATAGAATATAAAATACATATGGAATTTTCGATTTATAAACTTAATAAGTTTAAAAGAGAAGTTATGAGCTATGAATCCTTTTCTACTTTATCGTACGACCATATTTGAAAAGACATGAAGAACATGGTATTTTAAAGATCATTAAGATTCACTATTAACGTAGTATTTATTCTGTTATTCAAAAAAATAACGTGAAAATCTGGTTAAAAAATCCCAGTAGCATTATTAGGAAGCTATTTGGGTCCTAGACGGAAATCTATTCAAAAGTACACGACCAATTTTTTCCTTAAACGCCTAGATTTATCGCTTTTAAATTTTTACTATAATCTCCACCCATATACCATAGTAGACACATCATTAGCATCACATGCATAAAACTCCTGCGGAAAGTTTCCCTATTGGCCCGTATAAAAATCTTTTATCCTCGCGAGGTTATCGCCTACTTTTATTCGCTGGCAAACTTTGCGAAAACTTAAATTACACGGCCCGCGAACAGATCGCGCCCACGACCCCCTCGTGCCACTCGCGGGTCGCAATCGATTTCAAAGCCCGTCCGCAAATGTCGTTCGTGTGCGTTATTGCCCGTGTACTTGAGCTCATTCAGGAAATTATTAGCTGGCATTCTTTTGCCGGAATTTATGGGCTCTCGTGATGTAGTTAAACTAATGTAATAATGAGGGAGAAACTTGCAAGTTGAATATTAACGGTTAAGACAACGGCGTTTCCCTAGATCAACTGTTATAAAACTGTCGGAAGTTTGCGGTTTGCTAGAAAATTAATTTTAATGGCTATTCACTACTATTTGTAATTGCTAGCTTGGTCGTTATATTGATTATACTATATTATACCTGTTGTAAAGCCCTGGTTTCCTAGCAGAGCGATCGCTTTAAAGCGGCCGCTTTTGACGTCATTTACATATCACAAAATTCGTTTTAAATATATGTAATTGAATAAGTTACAATTTTTCATCGTAATTCATTGAGTTTTTGCAGTACGTTGAGGTATTACTCTTTATGGAAAGCCATATTTGTTTATATACACGTAAAATTATTTTTGTGACGTAAATATTACGTCAAAAGCGGCCGCTTTAAAGCGACCGCTCTCCTAGGAAACCAGGGCTTAACAGATACAAATTGAAATAAACAACGTCTCCTAAGTAACAATAACAATAATTTTCAGTTTATTATTTTTTTACTAAATAGTATTTATGTATTATATATATATATATATATATATATATATATATATATATATATAAATAATACATAAATACATAAATACTATTCAGTAAAAATTAAAAAAAACTGAAAATTATTGTTATTGTTACTTAGGAGACGTTGTATATTTCAATTTGTATCTGTTACAACAGGTATGATTAATAAAAAAACAATGGGAATTCACGTCTTAGCAATCTACATATTTAGATTTCAATCTTGTTAAATCTCTTCAGTTAGTGAGGGATGAATTCACACAATACCACGAGTGGTTATATACAAAGCAATGCAACTTTTTCTATAGGGGTTAAAATTTGTCCCTAGATAGATAGCAACAAAAAATATAGACTTAAATAATATCATCATATTTATGTCATTTATTAATTGAAGACTGAATATCAATAACGAGTTTAAGTGCCAAAAAATTGTCGATTAAAACAAAATGTCGAGAAAATTGTCGATTAAAACACCAGAAACAATTTTTTATTTATTATCTAGAGTGGGTTTAATACTACTATTTCATTTTTTTTAAATTTATTAAAATTCTCTTCATCTGCAAAATTTCATTTTGATTTATTCAATGTTTGTCGAGAAAATTGTTGATTAAAAGACCAGAAACAATTTTTTATTTATTATCTAGAGTGGGTTTGTTTAACACTACTATTTCATTTTTTTAAATTATTTTTTTTTAAATTTATTAAAATTCTCTTCATCTGCAATATTTCATTTTGAGTTATTTAATGTTTACACTTTTGTGGAGAAAATTGTTGAAACAAGTTTTTATTTATTATCTAGGGAGTTTAATACTACTATTGCAAAAAACTCTCTATAGGGCTATCAGCCGTGAGGCTTTTCCGCCAGTCAAGGGAGAAGTTCAGAGGAGTTTAACAACCCGATATTAACCTTAACTTCACAAAAAAAACCTCTGAAAAACTGTGAAAGAAGATTCGCGAAAACTCGCGAACTCTGGCTCCCCAATGCTCAGTACGAGACAGACGACGCCTCTAACCACTCGGCCACTGCGCTGGGTTACTACTATTGCATATTTTTTAAATTATTTTTTTAAATTATTTTTTTTAAATAATTTAAAAAAAATTAAATTATTAATTAAATTATTTAAAAATTATTTTTTTTAAAATTATTTATTTAAATTTATTAAAATTTTCTTCATCTGTTGAATGGAAAGTAAAAATTTAATTAGAAAAAAATAGAAGGTTCCAAGTGCCATATATTTATAGGGAAAAACAAGGTAAATGCCAATGAAAGAAATCTAAAGTTTTTGACTGCTATAAATGGGAATCTTATTTAGCCCGCTTTTCAGGTTCATAGCAAAGACATATGGCATATTTTTCGGGGGTCTAACTCAATTTTTAGTTTTTTGGCACGTTATTGATGTCAATTTATATTTAACATGTTAAAGCGAAAAACTATATATCGTCCGTCTTAAAAATGGTGAATGCGCCGGGCATACGAAACCCTTCGATACACTTTATATTCTTTAGCTGAAGATTATTAGATAAATCGATTGAAAGAACATTGTTTCAATCACAAATAATTATATATGTCAAATACTAATTCGCACACACACAAACATTAGTGAGTAAATTCGCAAACACAAGCATGTTTGCCCGCTGCACAAATCATTTACCGCTTGTGTTGCGTTAAAAAACAATACAACACTAAAGCGGTTATATGTGTACATATGCAAACATTGGATGAAAATAACCGTAACGCACTTTATTTATATATTTTTTTCATTCCAGTTCGATCTATCCTGTCGCAACACGAAACAGAACCTGGGCGCGATGTTCACCCGCACGAACTACGTTACGCTCAAGTACGTCACGGACGGCTGGGGAACGGATTCGAATGGTTTCAAACTTGTTATCACAGCTGTTAAGGATCCAAGTGAGTATATATATATAAACGAAAAGATGTAGGGGGTGGCTTTTCTTTGCGGAACTAATATAACGAAACTCGGCAACGGGAACGCGCGGCTCACATTTATTTATTAAACAAGCATACTCTGCGAAGCGTTCGAGGGGCTGAACAACTAGATAAATTGGATGTATAAGAGTGTAAGAGGAAGAAAGTATGAAAGTTATTATTATATTTTCTTATAGGAGTACTTTAATAAATACGTGATTGAAAGTGTAATGTAAATATCTGGGGTTTATTATTTCATTTGAAATATAAATTGAAATTATACACCGAGTATAAATTTATACGTTTTTTCTAGAAATGGAGCGTTACAAAGCTGAACGCAAGAGAAGGTTTGGTTTTTGTTTCAGATAAACAGTCAGTTTTTATTTGTTAGATTTTACTCTTAAAAAAATATCGAGACAATAATTTGAAGAAAATGTGTTCCTTTTAAAATGATTATCAATGCGAGTGATTTTGTAATTGATCAATTTCAATTAAATATTCGTTTATACTCTGATAATATTGATTGTCAACTACCAGAAATCTAAAGAAATACGATTGCCGGATTGAATCGATATGTGGCATATAACTCCTTCAGGATATTATATAAATATCCTTATATATACTTTTTGCTATGGCTCCAAATCAAATCATATAACTAATAAGATAGTAAATAAAATATACTACTTTAATGTTTATTTAATAGCTTGGAGCGAGAATCTCGTTTTATATAGGCCAAAATGCAATCGCATTAATAATGGTGAAGGCGCCGGGTAAGTCGTCTTCATTGCTATTTGCTATTTAGTATTTCCTCACTAGAACTTTAGATATGTGGATAAACATATGTTATATTTTTATATTTTCAATTTGTTGTTTATGCATCAACCGATAGAAACTCAAAAAAAAAAATTAATGTGAGTAGAGAACAGCAGATATAAATCTGACCCTATCAGCGTTGCCACAGAGCTACTTCTAAAATATCGTGCCAACTGGACGACCAATATCGTACACCGGCGCAAATCTTAACATTTTCAAAATAAAGTTTACTCATTTTAAGTTAGATTTTTAAGACTGGTCAATGGTCCTACACGAGGATCGCAGCGGTCTGTCGGTTAGGGCAGAATATTGTCAATTTATTGGATCTTAATTTAAGTTGGTGTATTTGTATTATATCTGTATTTTATTAGTTATATTATATTATTGTTATTTTATAGATTATAGGGATAGTCTTAGTTTGCACAAATCTATGTCACACTTGTATGTAAAGATCGTTTTAGACAAGACAATTTCTTAGCTCAAAAGTTGTTCAAATAATGAATTCATATATCCTCCTCTCATATAATTTGTTCTTGACAAATAGAACGCGTTATATTTTTCCATTCAATCTAACCAAGTTAGATTTTACTTAAACCAAATCTGTAAAAACAAAATTAAAGAGGGTACTGAAAAATTACATTAACTCATTTACGGCCACATTAGTGGCCGTAAATGGGTTAATGTAATTTTAACTTTATTTTGAAATTTTTGAGTATGCACTTACTAAAGAATGTTTTATAAGGTTGGTAACATGAAATAAAAATTAAATATTTCTATAATATTGAGTATTAATCAATGAATACGGCGTTAGCGATAAATTTTGAAATTACCAAAAATTAAGATGCTCGACAGCATATAAATATATAATTTCTTTCTCGAATAGCAGCAAGTGAAGAATATTTTTCTCTTCACAATTTTAATGCAAACATATTATATAAAGAAACAAATAATATTTCACTAGAAATGTCTAGAAAATATAGACAAAAATAGCGCCTGAACTTCATCAGTGTGTTTTTCATTAATTAATAAATAAAAAAAGAAAGACTGTTAAACAAGCAAGAGAACTGGCGAAGAGCAGAAAAGAGTGGAAAGAATTTACAAATGTATAAACAACAACAATCATTGTAAAGTTATAATGTTAAGTAATTTAAATGTAATAGCCTACACCGAAAGGTAAAAGGCAAATAGATATATAAAATAAATAAAAAAATTGCACTCGAATTATATAGTGTATTTGAATTCGAAAAATAAATAAGTTATTCTATTGAGAGTGATTTAATAGCTTGGTCGTAAATGGGTTAATTTTAAAATTTATTTGAATCACATGTACGATCATTTAGCTTGGTTTAGCATTACTAGTCGCCCCATGGCGTACAGTATCGCGGGTGTGCGCCGCCTGTTGTAAGGGCAGAGGTAGAATTATGCGCATCGGAAGCGGCAAATAGAACAAGAAACAATAAGCCCGTACCAGTCCAGAGTGATAAACGAAAGTCACTCTCGTACGTCTAGTAACACTGGACCCTACTTGACTAACGCATAAACGTTAACGTACTGAAGTAGAACACGAATAGTTAGGATTATAACGAGTTTCCAGAAATACTACGTCCCACTAGTATATTTTCGATTATTTTATGTGGTGTGATATAATTTGCGAATTTATCCTCAAACGAGTTTCCCCTCAAATTTACTGTGTGAGATACACAAGATGTTAACAATTTATTTGAACAAGCCACCCGTAAATCATTACCGCCTACAGAGACCAAACAAAAGGGCAGGGTTGTATCATCCCTCATTTATTTTGCAGAGCACGCCTGCACAGAGTTCCGATGCAACTTGCGAGAATTCTGCATTGCCACAGACCTCGTCTGCGATAACATCAATCATTGTGCCGATGGCTCGGACGAGGCTTCCAGTACGCTATGTCAAAGTAAGTCTCTACACAAATGTTACTAATGTGTTATGAAATATAATTCGAACTACGAAATATATAAAATATAGTACTTTAAAGTGATAGAAATTTTATCGCAGTACGACTATCTGAGTGAATAATCAGAAGATTTATCTAATTGAATTATAGTAATCTAAAAAATTCACACTCCAGTGGGACTCGAACCGACGCACAGTGAAGTATTTCACGATAAAAGTTGGCCAACATTATTTTAATAATTTTATAGGCATAAAATAATCTATAATACAGTAAATGATGATTATTAAAAGGTTTATTTAATATTTATTCTATTTTAAATACATATTTGTAATAAAAAGTTTTGTAAAAAATAGTACAACTTACTCCCTAGGAGGAAAGTTGACAGCCATCAGGAGGCACCACATTGCACACTCATATGATAATAACCGTCAACATGCTCATGCCATCAGGATCACCAGGTAGTGCCCTCTAGGAATAATATTCCAACAGAGTGCTTGAGATATCAGCACAAGGTCAATCATATAAAACATATATAAGTGTTGACCCACCTCTTAGCAATCTACATATCTAGATTTCGATCGTATTAGATCTCATCAGTGTAGCTCAGCTAGTGAGGATGAATTCACACAATATCTCGAGTGGTTAAATAAATTTTTAATTAATTTGTATTAATACACTTTTTGCATTTCTTAGTACAGTAGTGGGGGGAGGAGGGCTAATAAGATCGAAATTTAAATATGTAGATTGCTAAGAGGTGGGTTCCCACTTATATACGTCTTCAAAAGTTTTGTATTTTATGCCAATAAAACGATTACAAAAATTTTGGTAAAGTTTTATCGTGAAATATTCCACTGTGCGACGTTTTCGCTTATAGCGGCCAACATTAATTGGATATACAACATTAATTGGACATTAAGAACATCGCTATCGACTACCACCCTCCGTGGAGCAGAGCGACGGCCGCGATAGCCGGAGAAGTGGGTTCGAGTCACCGGAGTGTGAATTCTTGAGATTACTATATACAAAATGAAGACTGTACATCAATAACGAGCTAAGTGCCAACAAAATAAAAATTGAGTTAAACCCCCAAAAAGGGCCATTGGAGGGGTCTAACACAATTTGTATTTATTTTTTAGTCACATAGATCGTTATTGATGTCCAGTCTTCAAATGTAAATAACTTCATATAAGCATCAATAAATATTAGAATGGTAGCAGTAAACAAAAAGAATCTTTTTGATTGTATGTTCGAATTGAATCTTTATTGTGTTTGCCTCCCATTTGTTGTTTCAGACAACGAGTCGGGCACGATCCTCGGTCTGGAGATGACCTGGTTCGTGGTGGTGATCGTCAGCACGTTACTGGTGCTGCTCGTGTGCATCGTGGCCATCTCGATTTGCCTCTGCAAGAAGGGACTCGGCACGCGCGCGGGCAACAACGTCCAGCAGCAGAATTACTCGCGTAAGTGTGTTTTCGGGATGGGGAGCGTGCAACAAGTTCGGTCGTTTCGAAATTGTAATTGGGCGGGTGAAAATAAAGTGAGCGCGCGCGGGGGGAGGTTTGCTAGGAAATGGCAGGGTTTATTTAGATTGTGTGCAGCTTACGCCCGTCACGATCGATTGGGGAGGGCGCTCGAATGAGTGGAGCGAAAGTGGAATTAGAGTTTTCAATTTGTTTGCGGGATGAAGCAATTTATTGTCCGGCGGTGCAGGGGGACAATATTGTTTGGCTTTATTGTATTTTAGTGAAAGGACATAATATCGTTTTGCGTTAAGTAGATACTAGTGCCAGCAAATATTTAAGTTAGTAATAGTAGTAATAAATAGTGGAGCGTATAGCCAAGCGATCAACCGCAGCAGACCGTTCATATTGGCGACTTTCTTCGGTCTCTTGGCCCATGGAATTGAATTTTGAACCATCAGGAGCATACCTCTAGTGATATTAGTGGTTTCTTCAAGCATACGATTTTCAAATCATTAAAATAAAAAATAAATCATTAAATAAATGGTTCTTCCTTTTTCAGTCAGTTTTTGCGCCATTTTAATAGAAACGAATTTTAGAAAACAAGTTATTTTTAACTAAATCTCATTTAGTAGCCAACCCCTCATAATTCGTAAAAGATTTAATATATAGGGTTTTGGTTTATAGAGGTGTGTTTCTTTTTTCATTATCTTTAAAAGAAGGTGAAACTCGACAGGGGTTGCTATTTAATAATGTTAGCGTGCCGTTTTTAGGGGATTTCCACCCCATCATTATTAAATAGCAACCCCAATTGAGTTCCACCTTATTTTAAAGGTAATGAAAAAAGAAACACATCTCCATGAACCAAAACCCTAAATCTTAATTCGTTGCATAGAAGCTCTAAACTATCTAAGAATGTAGTTTTTATGACTCTAGTCATCTCCAAATATTTTTTTTTCTTCACTCGTTCAAAACGTATAGTTCCGTCCTTTTTTGGAAGTCCTGTATATATAGATAATAGCAATATATTTAATTTACAAGTAAGAAATATAGAAATCTATGGAGAACTTTTGTCTTTGATTTTAGTGCAACAAATGTATGGGTCCAATGGTGCAATGAAGCAGGGCTCGATGACGACGCTGCCCGTCCAGGGAAACTGGTGCCACCCTGTGGGCCCACTAGGGTTCCTACACAGCACGCCGGCCCGGGCCCGCCTCTACTGCCAGGCAAAGTGAGACACGCGCCCGCCAACGGCGGCGACGCGGACATAGTCTCGCAAAGTCAAAAAGACGAATGGTTTGTCTAGCAGAGGGTAAGCATACATTATGTACTACTAATATTTAAGATGATGCATTACATTTATTCGCGAATCGATGATGGCCATTTATCATAAATTGTTTGAACCAACAACAATTTATGATAAATGGCCATCATTGATTCGCGAATATAGCGAATAAGCACTTATAGTGCATTTAAACGAATGTAACCAACCGAAAACATACGAAATACCGCTTTTAACAATGTGCAATGCATAAAAAATGGTTATAATTTATTCGCGAATATAATAGTAGTTAGTTACTGTATTTATTACAACTGGCTATCGACCTTCGTACATGTACTAGTGTACGTGTGTATGTGTGTTTGAGCGTCAGGATTAGTTTCATTAGAATCGTCTTCAAGTGCCATTATTTGCATACCAACGACAAATGATACCTACTACACAGGTCGGGATTCGATCCCGGGTAGTCGTTACCATTGTTAAGCGGGAATGCACTATGTTGGCGTATGCGAATATATTATGTAGCAAGCAAATTATAAATTAAAAATAATTAATATTATTGATATCAATGTTGGAAGCTACTCTGGAGGTCTATTGGTCTCTTTATGTTCAGACTGGTGTAGTAAGAAAAACTACGACTTGTCTGTTAACCATGGCAACCAAATAAACACTTATTTCAATGTTGGCTAGCGAACGCTAGTCTAATGCAGCCTTATGTTAAATATTACATATTTCTCAAGAGTGACAGGATAATATCTTATTTCACTATTTTAACGTCACTTTTACTACTATATTGATTCGCCTTAATTTTTACTTATTTATAACTAAAATTACAAGCAACTTCAAATAGATTCTTATCTTATATTTTTTTTAAATATCGTGCCTGCCACCAATGCCAATATATAACTTAAGAAACGATCAGAAATTACTTATAATATTAATTATAAATAAGGATAAAATAAAGGCGAAATATTAAAATAGTATGAAAACATATCTTACAATGACCATTGTAAAACGCTTACATAACGAGCCGCGCAGATGGGTGTCATTATAAAACTTCTGCAAATATACTACAGTAATTCTAAAAAAATATCTAAATAATGTCGATATGTCGAAATGCAAATGCCTAATAAAATAGATTTATATAAATCAGATACTTATGATAAAAGTATCATGTAACATAAAGTTGTTAAAACCATAATATAGCACATCAAGCCTCATCACCTATGAAACTTTTAGTAGCTACTCATTCACAAAATTAACGTTTCTGTTGAGTGGTATAGATGATTGGCCATCACATATCAATAAGTACCACTTCCGGGTAGTTTGTTTCGAGTGGTATTATTATCGTGGAAGTGGAATGGTAATATATAACTTGCGCTATATTTATACCATGTATTAAAGTAATAACGCACATATAGTTCAATATTATTTTCTCTATTACCTCAAGCGAAAGTAAATCTTTCATATTCGTCAATCATTATGGAAATCTTCTTCTTAAATTAAATGATCGTGGTAGCGACTCAGTTATAAAAAGACCAAGATAATGTTAGTAACAAAGTCTTTGCAAAAGCAAGCACAAGTAAACCTAAGAATTGATAACACCGACATAGGAAATGTTCAGAAATATAAATATCAGGCTGTTTGGTTGTTACAAACAGGAGACATACCAAGAGAGATAAAAGTGAGGATCGTAATGGGCTACTTTTACAAAAAAATTAGATTAATTTTTTAATTAGGCAGTCAATATTTTAAAAGATAATGTTGCAGTTCTTCGATAGAAGAAACGCTCGTAATCACCAACGTTCTTTACTATATCCAATCGATAAATAGTTATTGAACACATAATTCATTAGTAATAAATAATTCGTCTTCAAAATCAGACAGAGCACTTTACAAGCTATTTATTTGTAAGTTACACATTTTATACCGGTTTATTATTAGATTTAAATAATAATCGCACCGGCGGAATTTTCTCGCGGATGCGACTGCCACGGCGATGCCGGCGGCGGCCACTCGCGACGCTTAATTAATGCTAATTGCAGCGCACTTGGAATTAAATTATAATTGGATAATAATAATGCGAGTGCATCGAAACGCGCCGGGAGCGATGCACCTGTTTACTTTGACACTCGCGCACTGACCTCTAAAAACAGGGACCGAAATAACAACTTGCGATGACACAAAAACTCGCATTCCGCACTGGAAGAGTGACGCATAATATAAAATATATCGTAGCTGTGTTTATGTTATTTGAAATAATATATGAATTTATTACACAACATACCTATTCATAGTATAATATAAATAAATTCATAATTCAATTTTATATGTTTTAAAAATTGTATGGTAATTTGGCCATACAATTAAATCGGTAAAGCTATGGGATACACTAACGCCCGGTTTCTCCAACCTTAACTAGTTTAAGACCGTCTTAATAATAACACGGTCTTAAAGCGTTGCACCAAACAAAAATCGGATCTTAAAACGATAAGACGGTGTTACATTGTAAGATCTACATATGTTTGGTGCAAGAGAATAAAAATTTAAGACGTGGTTATATATAAGAGAGTTCAAACCTCGTTGTAAGCGAATCACCTTTCACAGTTTTTCAGAGGTTTTCTACGAAGTTAAGAGAAATACCAGGTGATTAAACTCAACTGAGTTTCTCGCTTTATCAGTGAAAAAGTCTCACAGCTGATTGCCCTATAAAGATTTTTATCGTCAACATTTTTCAATAACACCTCTATCAAAATTATTTTCAAACGTCTACAGTTTAAGAGATACAGCACACAGGGGTACTGTGTCGAAATAAAAAATGAAAGTTCAGTAAGATGTACTTAAGTACACATTTAAAAAGCCTCCCTATCCGAATTTAGTTCGTTTAGTGCAAATTGCGTTTCAGTGAAAACAGTAATAAAACACCAGTCTTCCAATCTAAGTTTGGCGCAAATACAAATAAAACTTGTAATCAAGAAACAACCAAGTCCCTCATTTTTCTCTATAATATCTTATTCTGTCTTGTAGGATTATTGCTCACTCTTGTTGAACATGTCCCCATTTATATTTCATAACACCGACATAACAGCGACACATTCCCCTATAAACCTCACACTGGGGAATTCTCGTTACATTTTTTATACTTTATCAAAACTAGGACACACACACAAACATTTTCCTGAGTATCCCTGCGAATTGAGCGCGGGCGTCTCCTTCGGGTCAGCGAATTCCATTCGCGACATCGAAAAAGGCTCTCCTGCTTTTCCTTTTTGAGGTCGCACCGGTTGGTATGTATCATTGATCATTCGCTTGCTTTCAAATTATTATATATATTATCACCGAAATATATATATATATATATATATATATATATATATATATATATATCTAAATCTAAAATTAATTCGAATGGACTCGTGTAAAAACCACACCACGCCAGATATTTTTAATAATATATTTTTACTAATTTTCAAAGTTTAATTCCGCGTATTGTTTAAATAAAATCTAACTAATAATTCTAAAACTAATTCGAATTGTACTCGTGTAAAAACCACCAAAATACATTATTTTGCTTAGGAAATTATATTTTATGAAGCATCAAAGAAAGTATAAACAGTTATCTAGTATATATTATATGCATACACCAAAATGATGGTTATCTAATATGAGGAACATATTACATATTAGACAACTATCATTTTGGTTTATGTATATAATCTATACCAGATAAATGTTTATACTTTATTTGATGCTTCATAATATATAATTTCCTAAGCAAAATAATGTATTTTGGTGGTTTCTACACTAGTACAATTCGATTTATTATATATATATATATATATATATATATATATATATATATATATATATATATATATTATTTTTAAATGTATTAGTTAGATTTCATTTAAACATTACGCGAATGTAAAACTTAAAAAAAAAATTATTTAAAAAAATATTGTTAAAAATATTTGGTGTGGGCACTATACGACTATCCGAATGACTTAATATTGAATCAAAATTTAAGATATTTTGGTTCGACTCATTCACGTTTAACGTTTTTATGTTACTTCACGTTATTTTTTTTAAATTGTATCTTGTATTATGCCAGTGTTTATAAGCATTATATATTGTATATGTACGGACATATCCATGGGGACATATGTTTTAAATACACCACATAGAAAATAATTTTATATTCTTTAAAATAATAGAAAAAAATTATAATGGGTTTCTAGTTTTAGTGTAAATTCGTCCTGCCTTGCTTATGTCAGTGTTTATATCCATTGGCTTGATTGAGATATCTATCTACAGACCTATGGGGAGATATTATATTTTTGATACACCAAATCTAATATAATTTCATATTCTTTAAAATAAT
Source organism: Lordithon lunulatus (assembly GCA_963942505.1). Taxonomy (NCBI): domain Eukaryota; kingdom Metazoa; phylum Arthropoda; class Insecta; order Coleoptera; family Staphylinidae; genus Lordithon; species Lordithon lunulatus. The sequence goes on from OZ012667.1 coordinate 64,554,919, forward strand.
TGAGCAAAAAGATTTTTTCAAGATTTAGTGTAGAATTGTATCTTGTATTATGCCAGTGGGTTATTTGGCGTATCTATCGACATATCTATGGGGAAATTTTATGTTTTTATACACCAAATCGAAACTAATTTCATATTCTTTAGGATAATTGAAAAATAGTTGTTTTTCAGGTTTTAGTATAGAATCGTCGTGCTTTGCATAATGCCAGTGGCATATCTGTCGACATATCTATGAGAAAAATTTTATGTTCTTGATCCTGCAAATCTAAGATAATTTCATATTTTTTAAGATAATTGATAAAGTTCTAAGTTTATTAGAATCGTTGTATCTTGTATTATACCGGTGGCTTGTTTGTCGCATCTATAGACATATCTATGGGGAAATTGTATGTTTTTGATTCATCAAATCGAAGATAATTTCATATTTTTTAAGATAATTGAAAAAATAGTTCTATGTTTTTCAGATTTTAGTGTAAGAATCGTCGTGCTTTGCATAATGCCAGTGGCTAGATTGGCATATTTGTCGACATATCTATGAGAAAAATTTTATGTTGTTGATACTACAAATCAAAGATAATTTCATATTCTTTAAGATAATTGAGAAAGTTCTAAGTTTATTCAAGTTTTAGGGTAGAATCGTCGTATCTTGTATTATGTCAGTGGCTAGATTAGCATATCTGTCGACATATCTATGGGAAGTTTTTTCCAGTTTTAGCGTAGAATCTTGTATTATGCCGGTGGCTTGTTTGTCGTATCTATAGACATATCTATGGGAAAATTTTATGTTTCTGATACATCAAATCGAAGATAATTTTATATTCTTTAAGATAATTGAGAAAAAAATTCTAAGTTTGTTCAACTTTTAGCGTAGAATCGTCGTATCTTCCATTATGCCGGTGGCTTGATTGGCTTATCTATAGACATATCTATGGGGAAATTTTATTTTTTTGATAGACCAAATCGAAGATAATTTCATGTTATTTAAGATAATTGAGAAAAAGTTTTTTCAAGTTTTAGTATAGAATCGTCTTGTCTTACATTATGCCGGTGGTTTGATTGGCTTATCTATCGACATATCTATGGGGAATTTTTAAGTTTATGATACTTGAAATTGAAAATAATTTCATATTCTTTAAGATAGTTGAGAAAGTTCTAAGTTTTTTCAAGTTTTAGCTTAGAATCGTCGTATCTTGTATTATACCGACATAATACGCCAAACAAGCCATCTATAGACAAATCTATGGGAATTTTTAAGTTTTTGATACTTCAAATTGAAGATAATTTCATATTCTTTAAGATAATTGAGAAAGTTCTTAGTTTTTTCAAGTTTTAGCGTAGAATCGTCGTATCTTCATTATGCCGGTGGCTTGATTGGTTTATCTATGAAGAAATTTTATGTTTTTTATAGACCAAATCTAAGATAATTTCATACTCTTTAAAATAATTGAGAAAAAAGTTTTTTAAGTTTTAGTGTAGAATCGTCGTATCTTGCATTATGCCGGTGGCTTGTTTGGCATAGCTAACGACAAATCTATGGAGAGATTTTATATTTTTGATACACCAAATCAAAGATAATATAGCATTCTTTAAGATAATTGAGACGAAAATTATAATATTTTAACATTTTTTAAATTTAGAAATTTTTGACATTATTTTGGACAATATTTGACAATATTTAATAGTATTTAACAATATTTGACAATATTTGACAATATTGGACAATATTGGACAATATTTGACTATATTGGACAATATTTGACAATATTTGACGTTATTTGACGATATTTCACGATATTTGACGATATTTGATAATATTTGCCGAAATTTATTAATATATGACGATAATTGACAATATTTGAGAATATTTGAGAATATTTGAGAATATTTGAGAATATTTGAGAATATTTGACAATATTTGAGAATATTTGAGAATATTTGAGAATATTTGAGAATATTTGAGAATATTTGAGAATATTTGAGAATATTTGAGAATATTTGAGAATATTTGACGATATTTGACAATATTTGTCGTTTTGTTTGTGCATAATTAAATCTATGGTGTTTTTGATGCAAAAAAAATCAACAATTATTTCTACATACATGTTGAATACAATTATCTTTTTAAAGTATTTTTTTTTAAATGAATTACTAATAATTACAACTCAATTTGTAGCGATTTGAACTAAACAACAGACACTCGTAATTTGAAAATTCGTGTAAGATACAATTTGGTATGAAAAAAAATTAGTAATCTATGTATACATTCTACATAGAATTTATATATAGAGTGCTCAATTTGTTCTTACCAAATTATATTATTCACGAAACATATGTATGTTTTTGCAAAAATAAACGCCATAGATATGAGATTCATAAGAAAAATAGAAAACAAGACAAGAATGGACTAAATAAAAAACGAAACAAACAAAACCTCAAAATAGATCCAGTAACGACAAAATAATAGGACAGTTCAGATGGTTAGGACACATATACCGAATGCCAAAAGCAAGACTACCATGATTGATATACGAGAACAGGGCAACAGGGAAACCAAGAAACTGCCATGGGACGACAGAATGAGAGAAGAAGCAGAAAGATAAAACATAAAGTGGAAAGAGATCAAACAATTAACACAAGCCAGGAAGAAATGGAAGGAAATATACAATATAAATAGACAAACATGTAAAAATGTATTATAATGTATATAACTGCCTGACACGAAAATATGGTAGATAGGCATTCGATTAAATAAATAAAATAAAATATATTTTTTGAAGAAAAGGAATTATTTTTCTAATATTGGATTGTTAAGGCATCTACTTTGTGATAATTCATTTTAAAGGATAAATGACTTATATGCAGTAAAGGGTTTTTATGAAATTCCCAAAAATTACAGCAATTTCACTAAATGATTATCAGTATGTATGTGTTCACATAGTAATTGCAATTTAGATAGAATCAGATAGGTTGATCTCATATTTTTAATAGTTATCCCTCATTGAAAGGACTTGCTGAATTCAATTAACACCATCAAATAGGGTCATCCAAGCGGGCAATATACGTATTCACCTTGGATAATCGCTGACTCAATGTATAATTCATGCCGATATTTGCCCGATACATCCACCTCGAGCCGAGCGAGGTGAATCGATTATGAAACAAGTAATGTATTTGCATAATTTAACCTGCCAGCAGCCCTTAGGTAATTTAATATTCTTCAATGGACATATTATGAGGATGATTTTATGATTTTAAATATCGTTGTTTCATTATTGATCAAATAAAATAATTTTTGACATGGTATAACTAAGCTAAGTGACTCTGTACAAGCCCAAAGTAAGTCATTTACATATAGAGGGAAGAAAGAAATGGATTACGCCCGCAAAATAAGTTTAAGGTGCCGTGAGACGACTTTCGAGGAGCACGTCCTCCGTTGACATGTGTACATAGCAATAATACGATGGTAATAATGTATATGGGGCCAAATCGACCACTTTTGACCTCGACCCCTTTCGATTTGGCTGAAAGTTTTTTTATCTTTTCCTACCCTATGAAAAACGGTTCTCGAAATGTTTTCAAATTTTTATCCCCACCTCTAAAAAAGTTAAGAATTGCCATAGCTTTGTCAAAAATTGGCCGATATGGATGTTTTCTTTTTCAAAATGTTCGCTATTAAATGTACATTTAAAAAAAATAGAAAAAATTTGTTAGATAATAAAATGTATGAAATTTGTATACAACTAACCCTCTAGGAGGAAAGTTAAACGTTAACCACATCAATTAATCAATTAGCTGCGCTATATATATATATATATATATATATATATATATATATATATATATATATATATATATACAGTCCAACCCCATCTAACTGAGTGGACTGTTTCGAAGGTCGAAGGTAATAAAGATTGCTGGTGATTGTATTGAAGGAATGTAATGCATTTCTACTTGGACGCCTTTCTGCAGATAGGAACCAATCCAACTAATGTTAAAGTTGAGAAAATTGATTTATATAAGGATTTATATATAAATTAAAAATTATCTATTCATGTCAGGTTAATTTAGGACTAGAGCTTTAAAGCTATATGTTTTTACTTCGTTAAGTTAAAGTTTTTACCTTGAGAATAAAGGTAAAAGAAACGAAACATATTTTTTTGTGGTTGATTCCTTTTTTTTATTTGATTTAACTTTTCAGTAACATTCAACTTCAGCCTTTTTACTATGTAGTTGCATAAACTCGATAAATAAATAGTAGTAGCCAAATAAACATGTATTCTGTAAAGAAATGTTTAATCTATAATTTGGTACCAAAAAGGTCACAGCCCAGAAGGGCTTCTATAACATACCTCAATCCATAAAGGAGCTCATTCGAGTATGTATTTACTTATATTAACCATTTTTTTTTACAATCAAACTTTTGCCAGAGGGTTAATATAACAATTTTAGCACATAAATATATTCATATTTATGTGCTAAAATTGTATATCTTTAACCCTCTGGCAAAAGTTTGATTGTAAAAAAAATTGGTTAATATAAGTAAATACATACTTTGTACAATAACCTCTATTATAAAAAATAAATATTTACGATCAATTATTATTGAATTTACGAAGAATTTACGCGAATCACCTTTCACAGTTTTTCCGAGGTTTTCTGTGAAGTTAAGGTAAATACCGGGTGATTAAACTCCTCTGAGCTTCTCCCTTGATCGGCGGAAAAGCCTCATGGCTGATAGCCGTATAAAGAGTTTTTTTTAATTATTACTGAAAAACACTCAACACCACGCGTTGAAATTCAAGTAACGTTAAATATAATTCCGATTTTAAGCGACCGCTGTCCTAGGAAACCAGGGCTCTAGTTAAGCGGCCTTAACATAAAATTAGAGAAATACCGTCAGTAGTAATTTAGGTTCAATAAAAAATAGATTCGATTGTAGTACAAACTAATAAAATAAATTCGGTATATATAGTAATAATAATAATGTAATTCAAGTTATAATTAAACCCCGCTATTGGACGGTCACAACTTCCCCAACCAAAAAGTTGATCCCGGAAAGTTCTAATTTAGGCCAACCCGTTCCACGACGCGGGGGGGGATGGTACGCTCTCCGGCAAGACGTAATTAAATTAATTTCAGTGCTCGCGACGAAGTTGATATTTTTTTTTGTGCTAGCTCCCGGTTTTTATTACGGTGTAATTCACTTTATTGAATTATGTAGTGAATCGAACTTTTAATTCGATCCGCTCAATAGAGAGAACTTCGGCGAGCGACGCCCGGGCTCGATTTCTTTAGATTAATACCGGAGAACGCTGAAGACGTTTTTTTTTTGGTATATAAATCGGAAGCAATGCAATTTATATTAAATGAAATCTGAGTTTGTGTGGTGAAAGAAAGAATAATTCAGTAGTCATTACTTTAACTGGAATTTGTTAAATAATGCAGGCTCAGTTTCAAAATAAATTTATGTGCACTGGCCACATTCGATTTTTTTGCCCTGCAGATGGCATTTGCCACCAAAACATTTAAAAACCTCTACTTATTGTGCCTAACCATATGTCTGCTCTTAATCACTGGATATAATTCCAACAAGGTAATTTGAAGAAAATTCATGTATAGTTTTAGAAACTTTTGAATTTTGTTGTGCGTGAATAAAATGAAAGTCATGTGCAATAAACAGTGTGGTATGAACAGATGCACTGGCCACATTCGATTTTTTTATATGTTGTGAATAAACATAATTTTTATAATAATATATACCATATTTTTTGTTCTGGCACTTTTTTGTGTGCCAGAACAAAAAATCTAACACAGGATAGAAAAAATGGAAAGAAAGAAAATAATTTAACTTCAGCTTGGTGGTTTCTAAACGATGAATAGTGGTTAGGAAAAACCGACTAGTTTTACGTGGTTGGAGAAAAATTACTTTCACCATTTGGGCCTAGGTGGTGAAAGTAATTTTCCTTCAACCACGTAAAACTAGCCGGTTTTTCCTAACCACTGATCATCGTTTAGAAGCCACCAAGCTGACGTTAAATTATTTTCATTCTATCCTGTGTTAGTTGTTTTTTGTGACAGAACAAAAAATATGGTAGATATTATTATAAAAATTCTAATTTTGGTTGTATTCGCTTCAGCTTCTTAGTTTCTATACATTGAGCAATCGTGGTTGAGGAAAAAGTCGGCATGAGCGTAGCTGAAGAAAAATGACGTTCACCGTTTTTTATTCAGAACCACTGTTGCTCGCCATATAGAAACCACCGAGCTGAAGAGAATGCAATACATATTAGGGTTAGGGCATATAATATTTGTTGCATTCGCTTCAGCTCTGTAGTTTCTATATGGTGAGCAACACTAGTTCAGAATAAAGAAGAAGAAATACAACATGCATTAATTGCTCCTACCTAACCCTTTTAGTCCTGCCGATGGCATTTGCCACCAAAACATCTAAAGGCCTCTACTTATTGTGCCTAACCATATGTTTGCTCTTAATCACTAGCTATAATTCCAACAAGGTAATTTGAAGAAAATCCATGTGTAGTTTTAGAAACATTTGAATTTTGTTGTGCGTGAATAAAATGAAATAAGTCATGTGCAATAAACAGTGTGGTATGAATAAATAAAATAAATTTACATATGGCACATTTCGGCAGTCACACGAGACGTGCCGACAAGCCCTGTGCCCTTAAAAAGAAATAGAGTGGTGCCTTAAAATTGAATTGCGATTTAGTATAATAAGGCCCTATATAAGTACTACTGATTCTTTACCCAACGCACTAATTTAAGACTGAGAACGAATTATATAACGTACTTACATTAATACACATGCCGCGCATGGCTTCTTCAATCTAGCTTGTAATCACTGCACACCACACGCTATCACTACAGTTCATTTTAAATTAATAGTATTCACTATATTTTTTGGGTTATTTTTATTCCGCGAGCCAGCGCACGGCTCTCCGCCCGACACACTTCACTCAACTAGTCACGACCTGTCGCCTGATTCATGCGGCCGACAGATTGCAAACATGACGTGATCATACACCAATCACAGCGGCGCATTTTGATCAAAACAAGTTAATAATAGAGGAGTCTTATCGCGGTGACTGTATGTTTAACAATAAAAGTATAAATAATTTGTTTGAATCGGCGAAGAGGTCATATGGACACACACACACATATATACACACAAAAACACACACACAAACACACAACAAACACACACACAAACACACACACAAACACACACAAACACACACAAACACACACACACACACATACACCGAAACACATACACAAACATACACTAAAAGAGAGAGAAAGAGCACACAAGAGCGCATTTAAAGTGCGATAATATAATATAATATATAATAATACCACTATTCTCTAATGTATATTCCTCAAACTATTGTATTCTTTCGTTAAACATATTTTGATGCTTCTGTGTTCAAGTTTCAAATCATTTTCGCTTCTTTAAACTGATATAATAATCACAAATGTTGTGCGATTGGGACTAGACTTGGAGATATATATATATATATATATATATATATATATATATATATATATATATATATATAGAGAGAGAGAGAGAGAGAGAGAGAGAGAGAGATAGAGAGAGAGTACCCAATAATAGTTTTGTACCTAAATACATAAAATTTATTTATTTAGTATGAACATTTTCAAACAGTTTTGAAATTTACATAAATAGAGGGCCACTATTTAAGTCAATTTCAAAACTGTTTGAAAATGTTCATAATAAATAAATAAATTTTATTTATTTATGTACAAAACTATTATTTTAATCCAATACATGTAAGTTTCTTTATTAGTACTTTCATTTCTAATTGATTAACTGATTAACTTCTATACCCATGAAGCAAACCAGTTCAAATGTTTTTGGAGTTCTTGATAACTTCCCAACAATAATAATCAACAATAAATTTAAAAAAAAAAACCAATTTAAAAATCCAGGGCAGAAAGGGTTAATATTCAGTTGAAAAAGTAAAAAATACGTAGCACTTTATTACAATTTGCCACTTCTTTCGATTTAGTTTTTCGATGTTATTATTCTAGTGATCCTTTTCAGCAGTAGTGTGCAATAAAATATCAAGCAGGAATTTTTTTATTTCCAAACTCTAATTCGACAGGACTATTCGGGCTGTTCTTGTATTAGAACAGCCCAAAATAGCTCCTGCATGACAAACGAAAGCGGTTTATAATCTCATATGATGTTTTTTTAAGTAAAAACAGTTATAAAATTGATAATTACCAAAATGGCTTGAAATGATATTGTATAATATTCCGTCAGTATTAATCTATAATTTGGTACCAACAAAAGGTCGCAGCCCATAAGGGCCTTCTATAACATACCTCAATTCATAAAGGAGAGCTCGAATATATTTATGTGTTAAAATTCTATATCTTTGGCAAAAGTTAGATTGTAAAAAAAAATGGTTAATACAAGTAAATACATACTTTATACAATAACCTCCATTATAAAAAATAATTAATAATAGTAGTAATTGATAATTACTAAAATGGCTTGAAATGATATTGTAAAATATTCCGTTAGTAAAAATGTAGCCGGAGGTCGTGAAATTGATTAAAATGAAATTGTATAATATTGTCAGTTTTAAGAGGAGCGCAATAATTAACCGTACAGTTGACATTTATTAAATTTTAATAATTTAATAAAACCTACACCATAAGGTAGAAAGCAAACGATAATATATATAGTAATTTAATAAATGATAACTGAACCAATACATTAATTATTGCACTCCTCTTAAAACTGACAGAATATTATACAATTTAATTTTAATAAATTTCACGACCTCCGGCTAATTTTTTTACGACGTTCGCATTATAATTATAACACTACATGGCCATTATGGTAACCGTTATCAATAAAATGTGTATAATTATTACTTAAACACACTAAACCGACATCAATTTATTTTGTAAGGTAATGCAGAGATGACTAATGAGTTTACTCATCACCTGCAAAATGTAATGATATGACTAATACCATTGACTAAAGAATTTAGACCTCTCAATCAACGCTACCGCCGAATAAACGATTGCAAATCACATGTTACCTAATTAATAACGAGTATAATTACTCAAATAATCTCCATACAATGAATAAACCGTGTACTAGAAGTTCTATTATTATACATGTCAATCGTTCGTATAAAACCCGCGATAAATCACACAAAAACGTTCAGATCGACTTCAAATTAATACAAAGTGTGACTTACCTAGTTCCTGATAGGGTGTATCACTCACATTTTGCACAAACACAATTAAAACCAACTAAATAATTAAACTGCACTGTACTGAAACCGGCCGGCGTGCGCACAACTAGAGGTCAAGTCTCAACTGGCTCTCCGCGCTCTTCGAGCGCGCTGATAAGGTGACTAGTTTTTACGAGCAGATCTATTTTGAGGCTCGCATAAAAACGCAAACGACTTTCACTTGACTGCTATTGTGTTTCAATGCAATATTTTGTTCGCATGGAATATTTTAAAGACATTATTTTATTGTGTTCACTTTTAAATATAAACAAATGTTTGAATAGGTATATAATATTAAATTAAACTAACACCATCTAATAAGAAAGCATCAACGAGTATAGAATTCAATAAGAAAAAAAAAATAGAATAAGACACAGCAAAAAATACCAATAAGGCGCTAAAATACTGAGCCTTCTCAATTGCCACCAATTGAACATGTGTGGGATATGATAAATGATTAACAGCCGCCCCCAAACAATGTAGATGCCATTCAACAAAAGATTTTAGATAGTATACCTCAAGCTACCATAGATTTGCTCATTTAAATAATCGGCTAGCTGAATATGTATAAGGCACCTTACACCATTACACGATTAATAATACTGTCAAAATTTTAGAATAATGACGGTATTACTGTATGATAATATGTTTAAAATGTTCATTATTCTAAAATATTGCCAGTATTACTCATTGTGTAAGGTATATTAATGATATAATTAGGAGAATACTGATCTTTATCAGGATAATTGGTTACTTGATAAATATAAAAAGGAGGATTGAAGCAAATATTGACAGTACTAGGATTGACAGCATTATTGACCGTGTAAGGTACCTTTTACACTATAAGTAATACTATCAATATTTTAGTATAAGGAACATTTTAAACATATTATCGTAAGTAATACTGTCATTATTCTAAAATATTGACAGTATTATTGACCGTGTAAGGTGCCTTTATAATAACATGTTTAAAATGTTCATTATTCTAAAATATTGACAGTATTACTTATTATGTAAGGTATAGTAATGGCGGATTGCAGAGACTACTGATGTTTATCTGGATAATTGATTACTTGATAAATATAAAAGGAGGATTGAAGCAAATACTGACAGTACTAGGACTGACAGTATTATTGACCGTTTAAGAAACTTAAGGGTCGACTCATTATTAGTATTTACAATATTTGTATGTTGTAAATTTTCATCGTTTCTTAATAGGAATAAAATAAATAAATTTCATTAAAATACATGAGCGTATTCATTTATTTATAGCAGCGAGTATAGTATAAAGTTTACTTATATTTTGTATGAAAACTGGCTTAAATTGCGTTGCAAAACTCAATTATTTCAATAAACCCATTAACAAACATATTCCACTTGCGATAAATCAATCGCAAACCGATTACCGAAATGAGAACGATTCAATTGTAACCGCTCCAGCCACCCCCAAACTCATTGCAGTGCTTTATTTGTTTCAGAGGCGTCCAATCCGGCAGCCTGCAGGGTGACGCCGGGCGTCTGAACCCGACGCTCGGCCGGTAGCAACGAAAAAGCTACTGCCACATCAACAACAGCAAAACTCGGACTTTGTAATTAGGTAATTAAAAGTGCTATTTTTACGTTACATCCATTTTGTATGACTTTTGTGTTTGTAAATGAAAGTATCTCTATATACAACAACGCCGATGTGTAAGATGAAATCCGCTAAACAATTGCTCTTTTATGTTGAAAATAATGACTTGTTTTTGTGTGTGAGACAATATTTATCTACTAATTGGTAGCATCTTCTTGAAAATCAATAATATTATATATGCTATATAATGAAATATCAATACGATTCATTATGAACAGCCTGCAACAATTACAAGTATTTTTAAAAAATATTTAACCACTCGAGATTTTGTGTGAATTCATCCTCACTAGCTGAGCTACACTGACGAGATCTAATAAGATCGAAATCTAGATATGTAGATTGCTAAGAGGTGGGTTCACATTTATATATGTTTTACAAGTATTTTTAATTTAAAAACACTCTTTTTAGATCATATTGTTAATTAACTTTCAATTTAATTTTATATTATACGGTTCATCAAATAGTGATTTAAATATCAGCAATATTCTGGCTACTGATTCCTGAAAACACACGTTTACCTGTCAGCAAAATTCTGGCTACTGATTCCTGACAACACACGTTTTACACGTGTACTTATTTGAAACATGAACTATCAGATTTGAACTTCAGATCTCGGTCAATCCATGAGTTGTGTTTGTTCAATTCCTGTCTATTTTGTCAATTAAACCAGTGTTCTTCAATCTATGTTCCGCGGAACCCGAGTGTTCCACTCAAACGCTTTAAAGTTTCAATGCTGCAAAGGTTGAAGAATACTGAATTAAACCTTGCCCACCATGCAAGGTATTAACTAAGTAATTAAGTCTTTGGCCATTCCTGATTTATAATAACAATCAAAACAAAAAACTTCAAAAAATGATGGGTCAGCCGACTTTAAAACACACACATATATATATATATATATATATATATATATATATATATATATATATATATATATATATATATATATATTTATATATATTTATCAAAGTTTTTATTATATACATTAGTGTGCTTTCACGCTGCTCATCAAACGATTAAAACTGAATAAAATTGCAGCTTACATAATGATAACAATTTTAAGTTTAACTTTCAAGCGATTAATTGGTGCAGGTTGTTTTGAGCTCATAATTTTATCGAATTTTCAAAAGATGCTAATATATTACTTTAAAAAAAACACAGAATAAAAATAGAATAATTAGCCTAAAGAAATTTGTAGATGAATTGGTTGACAGTTTTCGAATTGTAAAAAATGTTAATAATAACGAGACCAAAAAAAAAAATAATAGTTTTTTGTTTTGTTTGGTGATTGGAGACGATTGGTTTGAGACAACACAGCTCAGTACTGCCAGTACAGATGTGTGTAATTGTGAAGCAAGCTTACGGTTTTATATTTTGTTAACAAATTGAAGAAAATTGGTTTTCCTTTTTGTAAATATAAATACACCCAATATTATTTTTTATTCGTGAATATCATGAATATAATGTTATAAAATTTCTTGTTGCTAAATACAGACATAATGAGGAGTAGTGGTGATTAATATCGAATAAAATCTATCGATAGTCGGAAAACTATCGGGGTGTTGAAATACACAAACAAATAAATCAGTGGAGTGAAAATTTCGTGAATGGATAGTAAAAATATATCATGAATATAATTTTATAAAATTTCTAGTCGGAAAACTATCGGAGTGTTGAAATACACAAACAAATAAATCAGTGGAAAGAAAATTTCGTGAATGGGTAGAAAAAATGGAACATTTCCGGCTGAAAGACTATGGCTGATGGCCAATTGGAGCAAGAACATGCTCTCCTGAATTAAATTATAATATTATCAGATGTACTACCATAATAAATATATTATATATCGCACTCTGAGATGACAAATTTCAAAAACAGTTTTTGAGATAAATGCATTTTAAAGATTGCAGTAGTTCCAGTAGTTTTACCATTGAGTATAATGTTATCTATTATTTTTTAATAATAATTTGGCGTTAAAATATACATAAGAATCAACAAAATAAAAATAAAAACCTGAAAAATCTTTGTGGAAGTTACGACACTTCTCAACTCACAGTGCGATATATAATATATTTATTATAGTGGTCATCTTAGGCCCCATTTTGAGGCCTAAGTGTCTGTAGCTGTGCTACCCTCCAGCCAACTATCCAGGTACATCTCATAATATTATAATGTAATTCAGGTTTTTATAGAGGGTTTTTAAGAGTATTATAGGGGCTTTTGTGATGCTGTTTGTATAACCACGACAAAACTTTGTTAGCTGCTGGGAATTAAAATAATCAGAAGTTTTAGGGGTGATTGCAGACCACAACTCGCCTAGTACTACTACATTATTTATTTTTCTGCTATAGTATCGGATTTTTGATAGTCTTGATTTCATTCCAACCAATTTAAAGTGCATTCCGACCTATTTAAACCTAGTACTACTACTAATGCATGCAAAAGGAACTATTTCTCATAGCTAAGATTGCAGTATGTTAATTTAAGTTAAAATGTATAAAGAGGCTTCACCTCCGATGGTACTTCAAACCCACAACTCCCACTTTTGAAATGACAGCACAAATGTACATCAATCGGTTGGCTTTAAAATATTGAGTTGGTTTTTACATATAAGGTTTGCTAAGCAACTAAAAAAAACGCAATATGTGACGCTATAGCTAATCTAGTTTATATGTGACAGTTATTAAAACTTCAAGAGGTGCTCGAAATTGCGCTATATATACAATATTAATGACTTGCATAATTTGGCGCTCACTTAATCGTCGGTGTATACGACTGTTGCAAAACATATTTCAACTAAATACGGGTTATATAATATAAGCAGAACGTGCTATGCTCTGGGAGTCTATTCTGTAAGTTCTGACTGATCTGTTACCCGTGGCACCCTAATAAACAACTGTTGGTACGGCCACGCTCTGCGAACGCTAGTGTAATACTGCCTTATATCAAATGTTATAACATTTCCAACTGCATCAATGACAGCTTCGCTCTCATGTGATGCAGTTGGCAATGGTTATAAATATATCAAAAGTCACGTTGAAATAATAAAATCGATTATAATTGGTTATTGTAACTCTTGACATATTTGTAACATTTACCATAAGGCAGTATTACACTAGCATTCACAAAGCGAGGGGCATACCAATAGTTATTTATTTGGTTGCCATGGGTTACAGACCTGACTCATTTGACGTTAAGGCAGTATTACACTAGCGGAACATGGAGTATACCAACGCTGAAATAGTTGTTTATTTGGCTGCCTTGGGTAACACACCACTCTAATCTTTATCGGACACGACTGAACTTATAGAATAGACGCCCAGAAACCTTGTAGTACACGATTTAGTGCATCTAGCTGATTTTGTTTATTGCTCACTTCATAGATCTCTAGATTGAAGGAGTTGGAGCAAGCGCAACGTGTTGCTCTGAGATTCTAGTGAGCGACAAATGAAGCAAATAAATATGCTGCGCTTATTAGTCACTGCCATGAACTTAAGCTAGCGATAACGAGCATTCCTATATCGCAAGTTAATGGTAATAAATCAACGAGAATGTAACAGTGAGAATCTAAGAATGTTATAAGATGAGAAATGAAGTATGTGTGTGTGTGAATTTTAGGATAAATCATAAGAGAACCTGTGGAGGAATAAAAGGGACAATTTGGATGAGTGAATGAGATAATCTAGACAAGCTATAGCGAATATTGGAGAGTCTTAAAAAGAACAATAAACTAATATTAAAGGATAAATAAAACGATTTTTTACTTTGTTTTTTATCACACTTCAGTTACACTTTGCAACTAGTTTCGGCTAAGCTCTAGCCATTTTCGAGCTCCTCCGAAATGGCTAGAGCTTAGCCGAAACTAGTTGCAAAGTGTAACTGAAGTGTGATAAAAAACAAAGTAAAAAATCGTTTTATTTATCCTTTAAAATGAATTATCACAATGTAGACGCCTTAACAATCCAAACTAATATTAGTTTTTGGTTTTAAATTTGCAGCGTTTAATACTACCATTCGACAAATGCAGCCATAAGGGTTTTGTTTTTTTGCATAATATAAGCCAGTTAAACCAAAATTAGGCATTTTAAAAAAAAAACTTTCTCAGTTTTTGTTCAAACCTATTAATTCTTATAACAAATCCTCACATCATGAGAGGGCAACATTACTCTAACTTTCTAGATGTACCTCGTATAAAAATCAAGCCACTTTTTTGATGCCGACCGACCTGCTATTTATATGTTGTGCTGTCCTCAGTTCAAATTCCCTTAGAGGGCAATGCTTTTTATATTTTTTAACTCGTTTTTAATCTTGGCGAATCAAGTTTTTTTTTGAATTAATTGTAGTTAAAGATTTGTTTAATAAGTCTTTCAATAGATAACAAGATAAAAACTACATCAGACTACTATCCAGAACTATCCAGACATTAGACTATAAAAATAATTATCTCATATAGCACACTGAGATGACAAATGTAACTTTCAAAGACAGTTTTTGAAATAAATGCATTTTAAAGATTGCAGTAGTTTTACCATTGAGTATAATGTTATTTAATTTTTTTAATTTTATTCTACACGTAAAAAAAGATAAATGAAGCGTTAAGAATACATAAGAAACATCAAAAAAATTAAAACCTGAAAATTGATTTTGGAAATTACGACACTTATCATCTCACAGTGCAATATGATCCCTCTGATCATATTGCACTGTGAGATGTTTCTTAACGCTCCTTTAATTTTAAATTCTTAACGCTCCTTAATTCTTAACGCTCCTTTAATCTTTTTTTACGTTTAGAATAAAATTAAAAAAATTAAATATTTTCAAGTTTTATAATTCTTATGTATTATTATTATTAATATTATGATTCTTATA
The DNA here is from genome assembly GCA_963942505.1 of Lordithon lunulatus. Classification (NCBI taxonomy): domain Eukaryota; kingdom Metazoa; phylum Arthropoda; class Insecta; order Coleoptera; family Staphylinidae; genus Lordithon; species Lordithon lunulatus. The sequence continues at coordinate 64,570,719 of OZ012667.1, forward strand.
TAAATATATATATATATATATATATATATATATATATATATATATATATATATATATATATATATATATATATCCACTCCTCTAGTGGACGAGCTAAATGTCATGAAACTTCAGGTCAAAAATACAAATTAGATTGATTGAAGTGAATTATACTAATACAGATTAAATTCGTTAGAAAATCGCTAAAATGTATTTCCAAAAAAAAGTTTCTGATGATATTTAATGAAAATCATCTAAAATTGTTTAAATATTGGGTGTATTTTTATTTTGAAGAAAGAAAAATAACTAACGTTAATTATTGATCTTAAAAAAACCAATACGCACATTGCCGATAGACAAATACTCTACACATCATTAATGTTTAGGTATATTGGATGTATGGTTATTTTTAGAGGAAACTCGCACTCTCGATGACTGTATAGCACGTTACGCGTGCGCAAACGCCCTTTGAAGGGCAACGCGACGCACTTTTTAGTACAATAAGCGCGGTTTTTCAACTTCAATCCACGGTAAACTAATCTAAAGGGAAAAACTTGTATATGTATAGAGAAATAAGCTACTTTAAGCTACCTATAGGTTATATATAGTGTAATGCTCAGAAGTTACGTTAGTAACATACATATTCAGCAAAATATTCAGTAAATGGATACTTATTTAGCAAAATATTCAGTAAATGGATACATATTCAGCAAAATATTCAGTAAATGGTTATTCAAAAACTGTTTTTTAAGTAATAATAATTTCTGTTATTAGCTAATACATATACGTAACATTAATAATTTGCTTATTCAAAAACTGTTTTTTAAATAATAATAATTTCTCTTATTAGCTAATACCTATAAGTAATATTAATAATTTGTAATAAATAAACCTGTAACTTCGCAAATCATGACTTGTTGTCATTGATTACTTTATTGTCTCAGGACTAAATTACTTTATGTGTCAGAGACAACAAAGAAAAGTTGTGAATTTTTTTTCGATTTTCCGACCATAATTTTATATTTTACATGCGATAAAGATAATTCTCGTGTCATGATATGGAGAAATATGTTGCCATAAGAACTATTATTAAGTATTAAGGTAAATAAAAGGTCGACAACATCAAAAGGATAAAAACCAACTGAATAGAAGTTCGGCAGAAAATGGATCAAATTATGGGAGACCTTTGTCCAGCAGTGGACGAAATTAGTTGATCGATGTAAAATCACATAATTTTCTGAAATTTCTTTCTATCAATATTACAACAACAAAAACCGGCAATATTTTCTATTTTATAATGCCCCGTGAGGAGGAAATCGTCGAAAGACACCGATGCCTCACTATCATTTCCTGGTGTTAGAGTTATGGGTACTGCCGGATGCACCCCGCGGAAATTTTGATCGGGGAGCCTACCGATAATGGTACTAGGGACATAACGTGAGATTTCAAATCTCACGTTATATCCGTAGTACCATACTAAACTCTCTAGTTCGGCCTGGTGTCTGTCATTCATGTCTGGTGTCTGTCATTCATGTCTGGAGTCTGTCATTCATGTCTGGTGTCTGTCATTCATGTTTGGTGTCTGTCATTCATGTCTGGTGTCTGTCATTCATGTCTGATGTCTGTCATTCATGTCTGGTGCCTGTGATTCATGTCTGATGTCTGTCATTCATGTCTGGTGCCTGTGATTCATGTCTGATGTCTGTCATTCATGTCTGGTGTCTGTCATTCGTGTCCGGTGTCTGTCATTCATGTCTGGAGTCTGTCATTCATGTCTGGTGCCTGTCATTCATGTTTGATGTCTGTCATTCATGTCTGGTGTCTGTCATTCATGTCTGGTGTCTGTCATTCATGTCTGGTGTCTGTCATTCATGTCTGGAGTCTGTCATTCATGACTGGTGTTTGTCATACATGTCTGGTGTCTGTCATTCATGTCTGGTGTCTGTCATTCATGGCTGGTGTATGTCATTCACGTCTGGTGTCTGTCATTCATGTCTGGTGTCTGTCATTCATGTCTGGTGTCTGCCATTCATGTCTGGAGTCTGTCATTCATGACTGGTGTTTGTCATACATGTCTGGTGTCTGTCATTCATGTCTGATGTCTGTCATTCATGGCTGGTGTATGTCATTCATGTCTGGTGTCTGTCATTCATGTCTGGTGTCTGTCATTCATGTCTGGTGTCTGTCATTCATGTCTGGAGTCTGTCATTCATGACTGGTGTTTGTCATACATGTCTGGTGTCTGTCATTCATGTCTGGTGTCTGTCATTTATGGCTGGTGTATGTCATTCATGTCTGGTGTCTGTCATTCATGTCACTTGTACAGTTTCGGTTGTCTATATGTATGGTGGCTTCGCAAGTCGTAAAAAAATGTATACATTTTTCCACGAGAATTATCTATCGCATGAAAAATTTAAAAACAAATATGGTCGACAAACAGGAAAATTAGTTGCTGTATTAATTCTGATACCTAAAGTAATTTAGTCCTGAGAAAATTACAACAAATCATGGAAGTCCTTTTTAAACACTGTCAGCTGAAGTAGTTGGTAGTAGACAAAGTCAGTCAACAATATAGAATCTTTATTGGGCTATACCAACAATATATCATATTTCATGAGATTAATATCTGTGTTACTAAGCTAATTTCCGAGCATTACCGAACTCCAATGTTTAATATCTTTAAATAAAAATGTGTGAAAACGTGAGAAAATAATGAAGCAAAAAAAAAAAACTTTCATACCATTTTTTACTAATAGCAAACCCAGAAAATATGTTTGTATACACTGATCGGAGATGAGCAAATCTTTCTAGTAATGTTTAGCTTAATAAAAAGAAAACTAGTAATCAGAGGGAATGATTATTATTATTATAAAAAAATATATTGATGAAAAAAGTATATTGTAGCTTCGGTGAGATCTCTAGAGGCTTAGCGAACGCTTTGATGTGACCCGCGGGCGCATTTAAACCGCCACATATCCGAAAATCAATTCCCCCCTCAGAACAATAATGCAACAATAAATACGCCACATATCAATCTGCTACCGTTAATAGTTTAAATATATACATAAATAAATGCGCCCGTGGGATGTTTATGTTTGTTTTGATTTGTTGTGTTTAGGGCGACGAGAGGTATGCGCTGCTAATTGTAATGTAACATCAGATGTAAACGGAAATTGTTTACGAGGTATAGTTCAATTATTGTTATGATTGTAATGAATGCAAGTTTTAAATGATTTATTGCTAAACGCATTAGACCATCGCCTTATACGCCAGTTTCCATCATTTTCATATCAATAGTCAGGAGTGATTCGCCATATCCATATTTAGTGTGTCTAGCTTTTGCTAGTCTACATTCTTGTATCTGTTACTCTAGCGCCCCGAGTTTATATTATTTAGCGCTTATGCAATGCAAATTATGTGATAATCAGACCATTAATATCACATTATCATTATACATCAGTATCACATAATGTAAACAACTACGCTTTTCGTAATAAATCACATTAATTAAAATATCAATTTTAAAACAATTACATTATCCGAACATACGGTTACATTACTGTTGGCAGCATATATTTCTCGTTAGCTTTAGAGTTTAAAAATATTGTAATGCGCTACAAATAAAACTGCGAGGCATCACACTGAAACGCGGCTCAATATTTTCTTAATCGTTAGAATTTCCGTGTGATGCCGCTTATATATTTTCCAGCCTCTTTTCCAACCACCCCCGCTCCATCGAACCCCCCCAAAAAACAGCTTTCTATATCGTTGTACTCATCGCCACATATCAATAATAGACTGCGATGTAAAAAGGACCCCCTTACCCACCTAAACATCAAACACACCCCCCCTTACTGTATACTAATCTAATAATCTCTCTTCATATCATTTGTATCGTTTTTATATTGACATATCTAGTTGAAATAATAATAAACAAAGAACGTAATAAATATTATAGTCTAATGAACATAGCCAAATTATGATGTTATATTATTATTATTATGATTGTACTCGTTTTGTATGTCAATAGAGAAATGAGAGGTAGATTTTACATGGCTACATATGTTGACCAATCATTAGACCCATAGCAGATATTTAATGAACATAAAAAAATATTAATAAATAAATGAAATGTCCGTGTGTGTTCTTTATGGAGTACAGAAAATGTTTCTTTAATAAAAAAATATATATATAATAATATCAATGGTTGTATTGTGGATCAAATAAATTTCCGTCATTATACTAAAACATTATACAAACTTATACAGTTCATGTTGGCTTGTCTAAACCATCTAAAGCCCGTATGAAATTATCTAGTTTCTTATATTGTTTTCGATGCAGATACAAACTACATAGTGTAACGTTATCAACTTGTAACCCATTTTTTATTGTATAATATTTTGGCGACTCCTAGTAAGATTTTTATTATTATTTTGTATTTCTATATTTTCGTATAAAAACGCTAAAACTAAACTAAACTAAACGGTTGATTGAAAATGGTTTGCTTTGAAAATTCTAGAAGCATTGTATGGAGTGGTACAAAAGTCACTTAGGATCGTGGCGACGTTTATTTATTCTGAACGGAAAATTATTTGATCTCATTGTTTTAATTATTTTTTGTAACCTTCTATTTAGACTATTGCAGGTAATTGCAGGTATTTACTTCTTTGTGGACAGAAAAAGTATCGATTGCTAAAGGTAAGTTTGAAACACAATTCATGTAAGTCAACTAAAAACATTAATATTTTAACTGTAATTTACATTATTAGTGCAGGAAGGCAAGTTTCCCGAATTCGGGAAACCGCCTTATCGTACGAGTAATGTATCTTATTTTTTGTACGAATAAATACTTAATTATTTTAATAATTAGTATTTTAATAAATACTTAATATTCATTTAACGTTATTTAAAGTTGTTATGTCACACTACCAATTAAATATAATTTAAGGTATATATGTTTTTAAAAAATATATTTATTAAGTACCATATCGTTAATTGTTAATGCTATTTGAAGTATAAGAGGTGTACGTTGTGTTTGCATGCATTTTCATATTTATAAATACACATTTACATTGGTACCGAATTTTAAGTAGGCAAGACTGGCTACTTCCTGCAGTAGTAGTAGCACTAGTGCGGAAAGTAGTATTTCCCACACCCAAATCAATGCGGGAAATAACTTATTCTTAGGACATGAGTACAAAAAATATGCTAACACTACTGTTCATTCCATATTTTATATTGATCTAGTTCTGACACTGCTTTCTTATTAATCTCCTCTGTACCACTTGTACGTCCTGTAAACATTTCATTTATTAGAAATAAATATGTATTATTATTATTACTTGTTTAAAAAAATACATAATAGTATTATACTCTTTGCTGTATGTAATTCTTCGACAAATACAATAAAATGAGCCTATAAAATATAAAGTTTTGTTAAACAAAAACATACAAACCAGCCGCTGCCAATCAATGCAGTAATTGAATGTAAAACAATACGACCACGCACCCATTATAAATTCCAGACGATCGTAAATAATTCAAAAACGCGCGATTTAATGTGTTCCTGTATGTCAGCGTGTGTGTGTATGCACATTTAAATATTGTAATTCCATTGTTTATACAGCTTATTGAACATTTTTAATATTCTCTATAAAGCGATTTATTTGATGAATATTCAAACACAAGTTGTATGGAGAAGTGAAAACATTAGCGTGACTAAAATTCTTACTCTTGTAAAGCCTATTAATATGAGGTAATTAACCCATAACTACTGAATTAAATAAATGGATACATAGGTATTTTTTTTATTTCATAGGCTTGCTTAAAATACCTACAAGTTTGATATAAAGCCCGCATGACATTATCTAATTTCTTATATCTTTTTCGATGCAGACACAAACTATACGTAGTGTCATATACACATGTAACAAATGATATAGCGGCAGAATAATAATAAATTCACTTAACAATAATAATACCGTAATACACAATGTTAATTTTCTATTTAGAAATAGAAATTATTTACCAACATCATAATTGGCCACTGCCGGCTAAACAAACACCTACACACGATGGGTCTGGTGGACAGCCCGTTAAGTAGAGGGTGCAATGAAGAACTAGAAACAGCAGAGCATGTAATATGCCTCTGCTCGGCTCTTGTAAACACTAGACATCTAATACTAGGGGAGTATTGGCCTAGTTTGGTTAGCAATGGCAACTCCTCAGTCGCCAGAGTTTTGCAGCTCGCACGCAAAATTGAATGATGGGACGAGTGAACAGCCTTAAAGGGAGGTTTCACAGTGGGCCCACTTTGAGGCCCAAGTGTCTGTAGCTATGCTACCCTCCAGCCAACTATCCATAACTATCCAGAATACAGCGAAAGAATGATTGTGAGGTTTAGATGTGGAAGTAGAGAGAGAATGAATAAGCACTGGGTGAAAGAGAGAAATTGTGTGGAATGTGATGAGGACAACTGGGAGTACTGGAGCACCTGCCCCAAAGTAAATTGGACATACGAGTAAGGTAATAACATAAGAAGATAAGAGGATTACTCGGCGAACACGGGCGGGGAAGAAAAAATGGAAAGAAAAAATCTTTAAAACAAAAAGTGACAATAGATAGGATAGATAAGATTATTTAAAATCGGCATTGCTTTTATTGCAATTTTACGTGATTTTTGGGAATTCATCTTGTTTTGATTTAGAGGATAAGTCAGGCGCAATCAGAAGGAGATTGTCGATAGTTTTCAGACGAAATATTCTACTAAAGGTCGTTTTAGACAAGACAATTTCTTAGCTCAAAAGTTGTTCAAGAAATGAATTCATATATCCTTCTCCCATACAATTTGTCCTTGACAAATGGAACGAGTTATATTTTTTCATTCGATCTAATTCAATATTTCAAATAATTTTCTGTATGATACGAGACAAGTTAGATTGTCTCGCATCTTGACTAACTTTTGAGCCAAGAAATTGTCGTGTCTAAAACGACCTTAACTTTTGAGTCAAAAAATTGTCTTGTCTCAAACGACCTTAAAGGATATCAAAATTTGGCATATTGACATTCATCAATATTTCGTAGCTTTGGGGATTTTATAAATTTTATATTTTACCTGTTAAACAACTAGTAGTCTACTATACATGTTTAAACAGGTAAACTGTCTAAGAAAGTATATTTGTATGAAGAAATAAATATGACTGTGAGTATAATAATTTAATATAGATTGAGAAGATGTGTTGATTTGTAATGTTTATTTTAGTTTTAGGATATATTGTAGTACTTTTTGGCATTCAAAAAGTACTACAATATATCCTAAAACTAAAATAAAACATGAACATAATATATAAACATAAAGGTTGGTATATACAAAAAAACTAAAAACCTAAGAAAAAACTACAAATCATTCAAAGTGTCTTCTATATCTCAATTAAGTGCTCATTCAGTAAAAATAACTACACACCAATCGTGCGTTAATCCCCTCATCAATAAAACATCCCTCGAAAATCCCCAACGATTAAAAAATTAATCCACTACAAGTCACCCCATATGTCCGCTCCCCCATCGGTGATCGGTCACGTTCGCTGTCGAGCACCAAAAAGTCACGTCCGTCTCCTAAAACCCCGTCAACCAAGCGAGCACTAGTTCCGCGCCGCACCGCCTCGCCGCTCTGGCCGCCGTCTCGCCGAAGAGGCGGGCGTTCAAGTTTATTTTCATCCTCAACTTCTTCTGTTTACCTCAGTTGACCAGCCATCGAGGCAGCGGCTGTACTGGATGCTGCGAGCCGCGAACCACCACGTGCGTGAAAGAAAACAGTCGCGAGTGCGGTCCTGTGGGTGGTGTGAGTGTTCCGCGAAAAAGTTGCAAAAATGTGCCCGCGAAGTGTCCTCTACCTACTAATCTTGATTTTCGCGGCGGATTCTGCGCGCGTCCGTCACCACTCGCCGACGGGGAAACAAGGTGAGTTATTTTTGCGAGAGTAAATATAAACTGTTTGTGAGACATGTCGGCGGCGTTGGGTTTTACTACGTGCCACCTTTACAGTTTGAGGTAATAAATGTTCAAAATTTTCGGGGAAGTACTCAAGATGGTAATGTTTTCATTGGGAATTAAATGTCACAAAGGTGCTATCAAAGTTTTCCAAAACGTTTCAACATATAAAGTGAAATATTACTAATTATAATGTTTGTAGCAAACTTTTATCAATTCTGTTGTCCGAGGAGATAAGTTCTCTTGGTTCCCACTTCCGGTTTACTGAATTCGATTAATTAATGAACATTAATGTGAGTTAACAACCAGTAAACAGAAATATATGTACAAAATCGTGTTTCAATGCGTTGATTTGTTTGTGCATACAATGTCGTATGCGAAATGTAAAACCAGTCGTTTTGTAAAACGTCCACTTATTTGGAACGTGCCTAGAGCATTTTAGAAAACGACAGAAAATTTCAGTAAATTTTCACTACGATCAACATCTACAAATCGGGTAGTCATAATCTGAAACAGTGGACATTTTATACAATTTGTAAAGCGTCCACTGTTTTAGATAATGACTACACGATTTGTAATAAAACCTCAGGTTATGTGATGCATATGATTAATACATCCCTCTGCAATCTATCCTCGATCCGACATATAAAAATATATGAAAATGTATATACAATGCATTATACAGTTGATTAAGAAGTCTAGATACGAGATAACTCTCTAGTCCATGTTTATACGCAGTGGTAAATAAATATTGCATTCGAGAAAACCATAAACATAGTGTTTCTCACTTAATATTTGCAAATGGCGGAAAAGCCTCACGGCTGATAGCCCTATAAAGATAGAAGTTTTTTTTATTTGCAAATGTAGACACAGCTTAAGGAAATCTGGTGTTGCACTTTGGGGAAGTCCTTGATGGCTAATAAATCAACAGTATGATTAATAGTTCTTCTTAAACTAAATGTAAATCTCTTCCCTACCTGCGTGCCCACCAAATGCAGAAATTAAGATTATAACAAGATTATAGCAATAGTTTCTTAATAGTTCTGTCACCTCTGGTTAAAACTTAAAGTAATAAAAGTTGTGGTTCGGGGAAGTCCCCAGGGTGCCTATTATACGAGCAACGTCTTTAAGTGCGCGCGCGCGTGTTTATAGTCAGCCGGATTATTGAAATGGTTTTGATGAATAACTTAATCGTGCCGGTGGGATTAGAATATGGAGATTGATATTGAAATGCAAATGGGTACAATGGCACATGCCTGTCAGAAGTCCTCAAACGATTTTGTGTTTACAAAACCGTTCATTAATAAACAGGAGCTGAGAATAAATTTATTTGATGTTGAATTTAATATTGAAAAGTTACGTCTATTTACAGTATTGTTCAGTTTTGCAAATATTTGCATTGTGGACGCCTCATATTTATCTACAAACCATGTCGTATGCTAAATTATGAATTGAAAAAGATACTGGGCTATATATTTCTAATTTTAAGAGATATTTTGGCCATCACTAGCCTGAGCTATGTAATGAGATTTTAATCACGAGATTACGCACATATTAATTGGATGAGTAGATAGAATAGTGAGAATTGTAAGAGCCATGTCATCAAAAGGGAGGAGGCTTCTAGAAACGACCACGACTACGGAAAAGATGGAACGACAACCTTAAGGGACCGTATTGAACGAAGACAGTCCTACGTAAGTGTATAATAATATATTAATAACACTAACTGAATTGTGTGAAAAACGTCCAACACTCGTTTGAAATTGCAGTTTTTTTCCCCGTACATCTCTTTGAGCAAATTTGCATGCGAAATTATTTTGCAAAACATAATACGGCCATAGATTTTCCTCGTGGAAACCATAAACCACTATCTTTCTCTCTCCGCGCGCGCGCCAGACGCTTTAATAATTCAATCGTGGGGGAAGGCCATTACGTAAACTCTGTTTGATCTACGCGGGCCTTTAATTGCCGTTTCGCACCTAGCCGAACACACGCGGCGCATTAACGGCCGATTATTAAATATTAATTAAAATCCAATTAGGCCATTCAGGCAGCGGTTGGAACACATCGGCTACGATTGGCCTCTGGGGCTCTTTCGTTCGTTGTTAATTAATGCAACAAACATAAGCTGAGGCTCATTACAGTTGTTAATTGAGTTTATTGATAAATCTATGTGGGTAGTCAATATGATTTATAGATTGAATGATTTTTTTTAAATGATACAGATATAAAACTGCAAAACATGAAAAATCTCAAGATCCAAGTAAAACAGAGTAGACAGCATTTGAAACTGCATTCGGTATTAGATATAAGATTAATCAGTTCGAGGAGATATCAGACAAGAAATTCGTGTTGTTCCCTATCTGGCATAAATAAACAAGATGTTTTCTCACGCGTGTCCCGGCCCTCCTCGTTCCCGGCCCGAAGTTCTTTATTAGATTAAGAAGTCGATGGATATCAATTCCAGCGTCCGACGTTACGTAACGCCCCGCGACCGTTTGTTTTGTTTATCTCATCGAGCATCGAATAAATAAACAAACGGGCTACACCTTTCGCTCCTTATATATAAATTATTGCTATAAATACAAAAGATGCTTATCTGTTTAAGATACATAGAAATTAATCAAAACTGGCGAGAATAACGTATGAACAATATAATATAATTAATTGATTATAGGTGACAATAACAAATGTGCAAACTCCGATTATTATGAAATACGTATGAAAAATATGTGATAATAAAGATGTAGCTGTATGAAGTTGACATTGTATAAGTTTGAATTTTCAAATAATTATTGTTTATTCACGATTTGTATAACAAAATTTTTCGTTTGTTCATCCTCCAAAACAAGTTATTACCAAAATAATTTTGTTTTATAAATTTGTATAAAAAAAATTAAATCAGCACCCTCCTGAAAATTTTTATTACATTTTTAAGCGGAAAACGTCCCGGGTAAATCCATGTTTGTCCATACACAATTTTCGATTGTCCATACTTATGTGGTATGGAGATAAGATAAGAGATAGAAATAAACTGAAATAACAATGAATGTGTATGTATTTACATCTCTAATCACACAATCATTAATTTAATTTTTCCACTTTTCACAAAAATGTTTTAAACCATTTAATATGCAAAATAAACAGAGGGGGACCTGAATGCATTTTCCACCAATTATCATTGGAGTCGTTTTTTTCATTTATAATCTTCGTTTATCCAACGATTTTTTTGTTCACCCTTCACACGAAAATTAACAATTTAATGTATATAATTACGGCATTTAATTTTTGTGTAGGCATTTTTCTAGTAATTATGATTGGAATCGATTGTCCATTTATAATTTTCGTTTGTCCAGACATTATTTTCATTTGTCCAGCCTTCATAAAAAAGTAATTAACAATTTAAGATTTAGAATGAATTATTAAGGTCCTGAATTTTTCTATATGTATTTTTATACATGTAGTTTGTTTTCTCTTCATTTACGTTTAGTGTGTTATTTGGGCACCAATTTGTTATTCTGTCAATATTCATACAAAAGGATATTGTTGAACTGTAATTTTTGTCTTAAACATTAACGCCCAGTTTCTCCAACGAATCTTAAAGCTCGTCTTATATAAGCTCCTCTTATATAAGCTCGTCTTATATAAGCTCCTCTTATATAAGCTCGTCTTATATAAACTCGTCTTATATATATATAACGTCTTAAATTTGTATTCTATTGCACCAAACATATGTAGATCTTACTTAGTCTTACATTGTAAGACCGTCTTATCGTTTTAATATCCGATTTTTGTTTGGTGCAACGCTTTAAGACCGTCTTATTATTGAGACGGTCTTAAACTAGTTAAGATTCGTTGGAGAAACCGGGCGTAAGAGTGCCTCCGAGGGCGACAAGCCCCTAGAACGTGAAATTTGGTTTAGTCGGTAGGTGCCCCGAACAAGACGCCGGGTGCATCCGACACTACCCCATGCCGACCCCCTAGAGGTCTTAATAATAAGACGGTCTTAAAATAGTTAAGCATCGTTAGAGAAACCGGGCTTAAATAACAAAAAATTCACCAAGTGGTTTGACAGTATCATTATAAAACACTTTTTCTATTATTTTGACTCTTAATAAGATTAACTAATAAACCATTAATCTACCACAGTGCTCTCTTTCGTGGCGATCAGTTTTCCCTGAACACGAAACGAATTAAAAGGCACGCAGATTTATGAACAGATACATTTCGCTCGACATTAATAAATCGCCCTTTCATTAACCGCGTTCCCGTTGTGCTCTCGATTTTAATGAAAATCATAACGACGGAGGTCGCAAATAAGAAAGCCGTCGCAGAGCTCCCTGTACAAAAGGCCGGCGACGAATGAACAAGAAAAACAGGACGAAAAAATAAATGCGCAAACAAAAACAAAAAAAAACTAAAACGGAACGTCAGATTAACATCGCGACCGCGTTTCTCTGGGGTCAGCACGCCGAAAAAGTACGGCGAGTGCACATTCGTAATTTAATCCAGACTGCGGTTTTAATCGGGCAGCATGTACGGGATACAAATTATAATACGGAATAAAATTTGTAATACAATAAGAGGAAGTATAGATTTTAATTGTTGATACATTCATAAATAAGCTACAAATACGTGTAAACATACTGTTGAGTAGTGTAATTATTATGATCATATTTTTAGAATAATAGATATACAAATTGATTATTACTAGAAATTTTGAATCCTACACTTTTGTTGCTTTATTGATTACATTTTTTTAAAAAAGATATGCTGATTCTCTACATCAGTGATTCTTAATCTTTTTGAAGTCAGGGAGCACTTTTGATCATAAGAAAAACTCGCCAAAATCAAAGAGTCAATCACGTACAGTAGATGCGCCAACATTCAATTTCAGCTTTCATATTTTCTTGAAGGACTTGCAACAAGCAAGCACCAGTGTTTTGCAGAGCACCAGTACCAATTACCATTGATATGAACTTTATTTTTGATTTTTACTCAGACGATTAATTTAAAACAACCCGTACAATAAAACCCTTCCTGCAGACTGTATTTTTGGGTGAAAATTATCAAAAAATGGCTTATTTTGAGCCAAATTAAATATAGAATATAAAATAGTACCATAAATTTAAATATCTTAAAACTTTGATTTTTTATATTTTTTTATAACTCTATCAATTAATTTAAAACAGTTCGTGCAATAAAACCTTCATGCAGACTTTAATTTTGGGTGAAAACTATCAACGCACGGTTTATATTGAGGCCAATTCAATATAGAATGTAAAATAATATCAAAAATATTTAAATTTCTCAAATCTTTGATTTTTATAATTTTTTATAACTTAGTCGATTCATTTTAAACAGCTCTTGCAATAAAAGCCTTTCTACAGACATTATTTTTACAATTTACAATTTACAATTTACTCAGTCGTTTAATTTAAAAGGGCCCGTACAATAAAACCCTTCCTGCAGACTGTATTTTTGGGTGAACATGATCAAAAAATGGTTATTTTGAGCCCAATTAAATATAGAATATAAAATAGTATCATAAAGTTAATCTTTGATTTTATATCATTTTTTATAACTCAGTCGATTAATTTAAAACAGTTCATACAATAAGACCCTTCCTACAGACTTTATTTTTGGGCGAAAATTATGAAAAAATAGCCTATTTTGAGCCCAATTAAATATATAATGTAAAATAATATTATATATTTAAATATCTTAAATATTTGATTTTTAATCATTTTGTATATCTCAGTCAATTAATTTTAAACAGCTCCTGTAATAAAAGCCTTCCTGCAGACATTATTTTTGGGTGAAAATGATCAAAATATGGTTTATTTTAAGCCTAATTAAATATGAAATGTAAAATAATATCAAAAATGTTAATTTCTTAAATTTTAGAATTTTTCTTTAACTCAGTCGATTAATTTAAAACAGTTCGTTCAATAAAAACTTTCCTGCAGTCTTTATTTTTGAGTGAAAATTATCAAAAAATTAATTATTTTGAGCCCAATTCAATATAGAATATGAAATAATATCATATATTTAAATATCCTAAATCTTTGATTTTTTATCATTTTGTATATCTCAGTCAATTAATATAAAACAGCTCGTGCAACAAAATCCTTCCTGCAGACGTTATTTTTACGTGAAAATGATCAAAATATGGTTTAGTTTGTGCCTAATGAAATATAGAATGTAAAATAATATCAAAAATTTTAATTTCCTAAATCTTTGATTTTTTATGTTTTTTTTATGAATAAGTCGATTAATTAAAAAAAAAGCTCGTGCAATAAAAACCTTCCTGCAGACTTTATTTTTGAGTAAAAATTATCCAAAAATGGATTATTTTGAGCCCAATTAAATATAAACTATAAAATAGTATCATACATTTAAATTTTTTAAATATTTGATTTTTTATAATTTTTTTTAAACCTCAGTCGATTAATCTAAAAGAGCTCGTACAATAAAAACTTCCGTGCAGACTTTATTTTTGAGTGAAAATTATCAAAAAATAAATGGTGTTGAGCTCAATTAAATATAGAATATAAAATAATATCATAAATTTAAATATCTTAAATCTTTGATTTTTTTTATCATTTTGTATATCTCAGCCAATTAATTTAAAACAGCTCGTGCAACAAAAACCTTCCTGCATACATTATTTTTAGGGGAAAATGATCAAAATATGGCTTATTTTGAGCCTAATGAAATATAGAATGTAAAATAATATCAACAATTTAAATTTCCTAAATCTTTGTTGTTTTTTAATGACTAAGTCGATTAAGTAAAAAAAGCTCGTGCAATAAAAACCTTCCTGCAGACTTTATTTTTGAGTAAAAATTATCCAAAATGGGTTATTTTGAGCTCAATTAAACATAGAATATAAAATAGTATCATAAATTAATTTTTTTTAAATATTTGATTTTTTATAATTTTGTATACCTCAGTCGATTAATTTAAAAGAGCTCGTACAATAAAAACTTTCGTACAAACTTTATTTTTGAGTGAAAATTATCAAAAAATGTTGAGTTGTTGAGCTCAATTAAATATAGAATATTATTATTTTAAATACCTTAAATCTTTGATTTTTTATCATTTTGTATATCTCAGTCAATTAATTTTAAATAGCTCGTGCAACAAAAGCCTTCTTGCAGACATTATTTTTGGGTGAAAATTATAAAAATATTGTTTATTTTGAGCCCAATTAAATATAGAATGTAAAATAATATCATAAATATAAATATCTTAAATCATTGATTTTTTATATATTTTTATAACTGAGTCGATTAATATAAAACAGCTCGTACAATAAAAACTTTCCTGCGGACTTTATTTTTGAGTAAAAATTACCAAAAAACGACTTGTTTTGAACTCAATTAAATATAGAATATAAAATAATATCATAAAATAAATTTTTTTTAATCTTTGATTTTTCATGATTTTTATAACTCAGTCGATAATTTAAAGCAGCTCGTACACTAAAAACGTGCATATAGACCAGTGATTCTTAACCTTCTTGAAGTCAGGAAGCACTTTTAATCATAAGAAAAAACCAAATTCACTTAAAAAAAGTGCTGGTATTAATTGTATTTGCCACGATATGTTTTTTATTATTAATTTTATTTTGTATCATATATTGTTGTCCTGCAAGTAATCTGTTGTCAGAATATTTTACTGTATATAGTAGAATTTCATTTTATTTTAAAGAACATACTACTAATAACCTATGATTTCTATTGTGATATTTATCGGTGGGTCAAAAGTATACACTCAGAATTTAATGTATTCAACGATGATGCCCCCTTCCTGGTGTTCCATCAGAGGCGCGTCGTGTCGTAAAACCGTCAATGTTAAAAGCCCCACGCCGCAGCGGACTTATTAAAAACACGCGTCGAAGATTCTTTTGTCGGCGCCACACCGCGGGCCCCGTAAAACCCCATCATTATTGTCCGGCCGAGCCACACAAAAAAAAAACGCAATAAAACTAATTGACACGTCGTCAGGGGCGGCGCTGCGGGGGGAAACGATAGCAGCCGCGCAACGGTTCATTGTTTCCTGGTCGTACGTGTAATCCACCCCTGCGACTAAAAGTCTCTCTCTCTTCGCTAACCAAGAGAGGCGCACTTGAGATGAGTGTGTATGAATACGCTCTTGTCATTTGTTTCGCGAGGGGGGGCGGCTGACGCCGCCACCGACGTCTGTCTGACTACGAGTTGAAGAGCGTCGCCTACAAAAAGTCGACTGTTTAAAAGCAGCGGGATTGTGTGTGAGTAGGAATGTTTCGAATTAATCAGCAATTAGCAAAGTATTGGTCGGTTTATAATGAAATACATGGCTGAAACGAGAGCAGAAACGATTTGCACAAACAGACTCAGACAACAGAAATGAAAGCACTTAAGAATGCATTAAGGGAGGCAATACTCATACTAATAATATAGAAGAATGGACTACCATCAGTGAATGGACAAGAAGTAGAAGGGCGGAATAGAAAGCACAATTCGAAAGCATATTCGGAGGATGGATACAGAATAGTGAGAATTGCAAGAGACAAGTCACCAATAGGGATGAGGTCTGCAGGACGACCAAGGTAAAGATGGAACAACAACTTTTTGGGGCCGTATTGAGTCATATTGTTCCTACGTAAAAGACATATATTCATCTACTCGCTATAGTGGTAAATTATATATATATCTATCTATCTATCGATCTATATATATATATATATATATATATATATATATATATATATATATATATATATATATATATATATATTATTTTAAGGCATTGGGGAGCCTGAGTTCGATCCCAGCGGGGACCGGATTTTCGCGAATAACCTTGCACAGTTTATCAGAGGTTTTCTGTGAAGTTAAGGTAAATACCGGGTGATTAAACTCCTCTGAGCTGCTCCCTTAACCGGCGGAAAAGACTCACGACTGATAGCCCTATAAAGATAGAAGTTTTTTTAAAATTATTTTAAGAAATATAACAATAAAATACATACGCCCTATTTCTCCAATGAATCTTAGAGCTCGTCTTATATAAGCTCGTCTTATATAAGCTCGTCTTATATAAGCTCGTTTTATATAAGCTCGTCTTATATAAGCTCGTCTTATATAAGCTCGTCTTATATAAACTCGTCTTATATATAACCACGTTTTAAATTATTATTCTGTTGCACCAAACATATGTAGATCTTAGTTAGTCTTACAGTGTAAGACCGTCTTATCGTTTTAAGATCCGATTTTTGTTTGGTGCAACGCTTTAAGACCGTCGAATTATTAAGACTGTCTTAAACTAGTTAGGATTAATTGGAGAAACCGGGCGTTAGGACATAACAATATACAGGTTTTTATCCTACTGCATGTCAATCTCTAAGGAATTCTTTGGCCTAAATGATGTTGATTATTTTCTATATTTTATTTTTCAAGTTTTCTTCCAAATTGCACCTCCAAGGAGATAAGAGGTGCTCAAATAAATAAATAATAATAGTTAGCTATACATTTTGAATAGATCATAGGAAAATAATATTAGATACACAATTGGAGTATGTAACGCCAATATTGTTGATAGTATTTTGAAAATATTTGTGTTTTATTTAAAATTAAAGTAACTGTCGGTTGATTAAACTCCTTAGCTTCTCTATATAGACGGAAAAACCCTCGGTCTAATATTCCCACAAATTCGTTTATTACAAATCTCTGTCTGTCTTAATTCCATAAAAAGTTACAAATTCAAAATGAATAATATATGATGCGGTAAATTCTGTAAAAATGCTATCTTAATTAAACTGATTATTACATGTTGCACTTTATCATGTAATAATTCGATTCAGTTTAATTAAGATCTCATTTTTTACAGAATTTACCGCATCTTATATTATTCATTGGCACTTAATGAAACCCTTAATTACTACATGTAACCATCGCAATCTTTGCATACATCTATGTGAAACGCAAGAACTAGCAGTTGTCTTAACTTGACGTCCCATTGCAACGAGTTTCTCTAGCTACCGACCAGCCCGCGCGAAACCCTCGCTGTGCTGTCAGAAACTCGTTACAATGAACGTCTAATCTTGACTGCCGCCGCGCAGATAATCGCATGTTCAACACCATAATCCCAGATAATTATGTGTGTTTATCATTAGTATACTTTTCTTATTGCATGTCCGCCCGGTTGACGAGAGCCCGACGTGGCGCGTTTGAAATATGGCAAGCGTTCCACTTAGCCCTCCATACCACCGTATCTAATCAGCCAGAATCCGCCTTCCCAGAAGCAGCAAAACCAAAAAAAAAAAAAAACAGCAACATAGCTATAAATCGTAGCGTTTTTGAGGCGCCAACGTCGTTTTAAATTGTCGCCCTATTTTATGGTTATTACGCGAAATAAAGCATCAAACGAGTTCCGGTGTGTGGGAATAAAGCGAGGGGCTATTTTGGTGACGGAGCAAAAATAAAATATAGATTATAAATAGAAGCGTAATTATAAGTCGCCGGTTTCAAAGGTGCTGCTAGAGTTAATAAATCCAAGAGGAGTAGGATGTTTAAAATTAAAATCATAAAAACCGTTGTTATAGGTGCAGATGAAGCACCTGTTGAATAGGTGATAAAAATGGATCTAACCATTTCAGCTGTTATAATTAATGCATTTCGCTGTGAAACACTTGCGATTATTTTAATTTGTTCAGTTAAATCAGAAGTTTTTCTGTATATATTTCGATAGATAGACAGATAGATAGTTAAATATATAGATAGACAGATAGAAAGTTAATTTTTAAATAACATTACTAGTTCTGTATAAATTGTACAGTACTATGGGGAAAAAGTATGCAGCATAATTATCATTATATGGGACAAGAAATATGCACTTAAAAACTTAACATGCAGTAGGACATAGATGTTTCCGACGATAAATCCGGTGTTGGCAGACACGTCATGGAACAGTGGTAATTTAAAATATCATTGCAATCGGGCCTGAATATTGGCTGGCAAATTTTAATTACGGCATGATTTGATGGGAAGTTAGTGGCAAATTTAAAGCTGGTGTTGCATCTCGTACTAGATGAAATCCCCATCGTCCGACAGGATAGGTTTATCTCGTCAATTCTTCTGAACCATCTGACCACTATTTCTATACTTTTAGTTTCAAAAACTATCTACCCCCGCTAAGTGGTCTAAGACGATGGTCTGAAACCATTGCGTACGGAACGTTGGTGGTTCGAATCCACCGCTAGCCGAGAAATGTTTCCACAAAGAATTTACCATATTTAGCATATCATGGATGTTCTATGAGGCACAATAGGTACATGAAGGGCCGCAGTTAACACAGCCCAGGGGCGGGAGCTGTACTAACCGTAAAAAAGCACCTTTTCGGTTATACATATTTATATCAACAGTTCTCTGCTAATACACACAATCCACTTATAAAATGATAAACCCCAGTGTACAAAAGTTAATTAAACGTGCAGGAAATCGATTGCGGGCCGAATTAAATTAAATACTTGTGTTCATGCGGGGAAATGTTAAAAAAAGATTTGCATACGCAAATTGATATTTTTGATTAAACCAAGCCTGATTTAATTTAATTTCAAGCACAGAGAGGTTCCCAATTTGTTCCCCTAATAAACGGCACAACAATCGCTGCATTCATCTGATAGCTTTGTACGCGTTCCTGAATATAAAATGAGATGAGGACAATGAAGTTGTTATGTTGGATACAATTAATATTGTTATTGGTGCGTTATATATTTTCATGTAAGAAATAATCTGAGCCTTGAGATCTTGTATTTTCTCGGTAGTTTTTCTTGTATTTAATTTACTTTAATTATAGAGCACTCATCCTATAAATCCGAAGTTATACTTATGCTTACTTATATTTATATGTATATATTTATACTTATGCCCGAATTCAGCATCCCATAAACTTTATAGGTCCCATAAGCTATTGGATGGATAAATTGACAACGTCATTGTGACAGAATATGCCAAAACAGATGTCAAACATCTTGAATAGCGCTTGCGATTGGAGCTTTGATGATACCTTTTGTTTAATTATTCAGTGTTTGCAATAGAGAGAATCTAAAGCAACTACATTCATTAGATAATGTATTTATTGTTGCTATAACTATGAATACTTATGGGTTCAATAGCTATTGATAGATATTGTCCGTATTCACCGACGTTCCATAAATCTATCAATAGCTATTGAACCCATAAGTATTCATAGTTATAGCAACAATAAATACACTATGTTATACGCTAGACTCGGTTGTATATAAGTATATGTAGTTCATTTTCTGCCATCAGCTAGAGTATCGTCTATAGTCGGAATAGACCATTTTTGGAAAATGTATGTGTGGATGTCTGTGTCTGTGAACAAAATTACGGGAAAACGGTTGAATAATGGGATGAAATTTGCAAATTGGCTGAGAAAGCTAGCCGAGAGTAAATTGACTCCGCAGATGTAGAAATGCATATAGAAAGGAATACAATTAGAAATTATTAGAAATAAATGTGATTTATGTATGATATCAATTTGAATTAATGGTGTTAATTAAGTGTATTTTAATATAGATGTTAAACACGCTACGGCGTACTATGTACGTTGCGTCAATAAAAAAGTATGAATTACCGCACGTTATTTTTTTAATTTCTCTGTGTATTATGGTACCAAATCTAATATTTCGTATTAATTTAAGTATTTAATAACAAGCAGTGAGAAGCGTAGTATAATCCAATTTTAATAGCTGCCTTGTATGCGAAATTTCATGCGGCTTATGTTTTTATGGTGCACAAAGCAATTTAAATAAAGGAATAAAAGGTATTGAGGACGCAGACGGCTCCTCGTCGAGCCAGCTGGGAGTGCGTTGGGAAATATCAAATTTCCAAGGAGGCGCGCGAGCGACGAACGTGCGAATGTGCAGTGTTATTGCAAGCAGGGGGAAAAATAACCAGGAATTTAATATACACAGATGAGATTTATATGAATAAGAAAATCAACAACACAAATTATGTATTGAATTTAATGTTTTGATTACTTGAATTTAATTTACTATTATCAACATCGACATCGATATATATATATATATATATATATATATATATATATATATATATATATATATATATATATATATATATTGCTGTATAAGTATAATCGTTGATTGAAGTATAAATACTTCAATCAACGGTATAATTCAAAATAGAAAACTATGTTTGTACCTTATTAGGGTAGTGCAGCAATAAAACGCTATTTTACTTGAAGTACGTTTTACTTCCTTCTTGCCAATATTTCGTAGCTAACATAGCTACTTCAACAGGGCTCGGACTATCACGTACTCCGAGCCCTGATGAAGTAGCTATGTTAACTACGAAATATTGGCAAGAAGGAAGTACCACATCAATTAGCGATTAGAGGTGGATTCACACTTATATAAGTCAATACAGTATAATTCAAATATAACAATACTTTTAATATTTATTTATTTTTAGTAAAATTTCATTTGATTAAGGATAGAAATAATGAATTTACTTAAATCTAATAAAATCTACCTTACACCAATTTGGTTTTAACTCATTCATATAATCAAAAATGTTCTTTCTGCTTAACAAAATTTGTATTCTTTTTGTATATAATTTATGATGCTGAACGCATATTTATCAAGGGGACATACGTTAAAAATTACATTTCTACTATTAATGTAAATATTGTATAGTAAACTTTAAAAACATACAAACTGCATCCCATAAAACAGCAATAACTCATCCCGCTATCAATATTAACGCATCGTGAATTATTACGAAGAGAAAACGCGGCTTATTATTACATGGTTATTAAACGCTGCCTACGTATATAATTTTATAACTCATTCATTATTGCTGTGTGCTGGGAAAGTATGTCTATTTATATTATGAGCCACCCTCTATTTCTAACAATACAATAACTACAATGGGCGCTGTGTCGAGCTTAAAAAAATATATAATATCTGCCTCGGCTTGAGTATTGGAGTGTTATAGTTCGAATCCTGTATATGTGATTCTCAACAGGGGTTTCGCAAACTGAGTACACCTAGTTTTCTACACAAATTAACCGAATTAAAAAAAATAGATTGAATCACACTGTATTATTAGAAAAAACAAAATCAATTCTCAATGTTTTTTCCTATTTAGTTGATTTTAGCCTATAGGTATTAATATGTATCAATAAATATTACTGATTCATTTTATTTACGAATATTCTACATAGTTCTACATATAAATACAAAATATGTAATCAAATCTCATGTTGATGTTTTTTTCCCTCTGTCATCGCCGCAGGATTTATCGGTTTGATTTCCTATCTCGGGCTAATAATATCGAGGGATGTTGTGGTTTGTTCCCTGTCTTCTATTTTACTTCAAATTGTTATTTATAAGTAGATTTTTAATTGTTGCCTTCTATTTTACTTTAAATTGTTATTTATAAGTAGATTTTTAATTTTTGTCTTCTATTTTACTTTAAATTGTTATTTATAAGTAGATTTTTAATTTTTGTCTTCTATTTTACTTTAAGTTGTTGTTTATTAGTAGATTTTTTATTATTTTAATATGACATCTATATCTCTCTATTTCTATAGAAAGCTAATGCATAGCTACCGTTATATCTCAATTTGCATTCACAAACTTCTCAGCATGCGCCCACCACTTAAACTCAGCCGTAGGTCGTACAAACTGATTTCTCCAAGACGACCCGTGCGAATAGTTCTACCTTTGATCCTGCCCGGAGGCCCTTTCGGCCTGTTTAATTAAGTAATTGGGACCCCGGCGGCTAGTGCCGCCAACAATAAAAGGAATCGACTCGCAATTAGCGGACATGACTCCGCGGTATTTTAATGAATCACAGGAAGCGGCGCAGCAGCAAGGCTCTCCACCGCGACGGGTCGGATCGGATAATTGCGAATATTAAAACGGGCCGTAATAAAGCGATATAGGTAGCAGCCAGGCCCGCGTTATAATTATATTTGTACACCGCACAGGCCGGAATGTTTATGTTATTTCTTAGTCGGTTAAACGTTTTAATGGGGGCATGATTGATGATTGCAATGATTACGAGGGAAAGGAGTTAATTGAAATGCGGGATGCAGATATAATGAAATAAAAAAGTACACGAATTACTATAATTACAATAATTTTGAATGAACTGTTATGTATGTAATTGTAAAATGTATTCTTATAGATATAGACATTTAATTAGGATGAACAAAAATAATCAAACAAAACAGGTATGGGAAGCAAGAACTGGTAATAAAAGAAGAAGAGTTAGACCAAGAAAAAAAGATTGGGACAACAGAATAGAGGAAATAATAATCAAGAAAGGAAAGACAGTTAAACAAGCAAGAGAACTGGAGATGAACAGAAAATAGTGGAAAGAATTTACAAATCTATAAACAACAACAATAATTGTATAGTATAATGTTAAGTCATGTAAATGCAATAGCTTACACCGAAAGGTAAAAGACAAATAGACAATATATTTGTCTATATTTTGTATAGTTTAGTTAACTAATAATAACTAGGTGAAATGCCCGCCGTTTGAGGGGAGGATTAATAAATTCTGTTAATTACAAAAATGCGGACGAATTCTTTCTTTTAATATAATGAATAAAATGACTTAAAACATTGCTATTACTTCAAAACTCTTAATACTTCAATTTCCATCGATACGTTTTCGAAATATTTTTTGTTCATTATTTAATTGAAGTATTAAGAGTTTTGAAGTAATAGCAATGTTTTAAGTCATTTTATTCATTATATTAAAAGAAAGAATTCGTCCGCATTTTTGTAATTAACAGAATTTATTAATCCTCCCCTCAAACGGCGGGCATTTCACCTAGTTATTATTAGTTAACTAAACTATACAAAATATAGACAAAATGTTGAATGTAAAAACTCGATATCATCAATTTTGTATGTTTTAAACACAAATTTATAAATACCTACTTAAAAATATCGATGTATGGATACTTTTCAAACTTAGAGTCAATAAATTATATTTTGAAAAAGCCGCACACATGCATATAACGTTGTTCTATCAACATATATATTATATGTTGATAGAACAACGTTATATTATTTGAAAAATATCCATACATCGATATTTTTAAGTAGGTATTTATAAATGTGTGTTTAAAACATACAAAATTGTATGAAATGAATGATATCGAGTATTTATATTCAACATTTTGTCTATATTTTGTATAGTTTAGTTAACTAGGTGAAATGCCCGCCGTTCGAGGGGAGGATTAATAAAATATGTTAATTACAAAATCGCTTACCATATACGAACCTTAATGTATTCGTGTTCACGAAAATGTACATTGTTGTACAAAAAAATCGATGAACATTTTTTCAGTACAAAAATGTTTAAATAGGATTTAATTATATATTGAAATTTGCCAAATGTATACTAAAGCATGACATATTTGCTACACTCAGCACCCCATCATATTACTATTTTTCCTTCGTAATGAAAGTGTTAAGAAATATACAAGCTGTTAAAGTAAACACTCGAGTTACCCATTGAAGGACCCGTGAACGCTTTCGAATGTCATAAACTCGACCATGGGGATACGGCTTTAAGTAAACAGGCACAGGTAGAAGGGAGCGGTCAATCGTCGTCCCGTAACAAATCCGTTTTCGGTTTCCAAATTGGGGGGTAAATATCTAATGTTTCTCGGAATTGCTCCGTGTGCGGTGGCTACGGTCACTCCTCCGCTCCACTAATCGATCCCTTGTTTCAGAATTGTCCATAAATAGAGGATAGATAACGGAAACGGGTCAATTAGATACTACTGTTAATGGTTAACGAAATAATCAACTTTAGATGTTGTGAGGAAACATCAAAAAACTGTCTTACAGATGGGTCTAATTAAAAAAAGTTAGTTATGTAGTTTAGTTTGAAACGTTAAAATGATGGCTTGTTATCACTACCACACAAACCCGGCGGTAATTTGAGTAAAATCAGACGGCCAAAGCTAATAGTTTTTCTAAAACAAATTTGTACGAAAATTTTATAGAAACAGTTATTAGAATAAAAAGTAAAGTAACAAAAATGACACCCAAGTCAGTAGCCGAGCGATTAGAGGCATTGTCCGTCTCGTATTGAGCATTATGAAAAACAAAACACCTCTGAAAAACTTGGAAAGGTGATTCGCAAAAATTCGCCCCGGTAGGGTTCGAACTCAGACTCCCGTTCGAACGGTAGGGTTCTAGCAATATAATAGTAGTAAGTAGGATAATATATCTCTTATATCAGCAAATTAGCTATCTGAGAATATGAGGTTTTTTTATTATCAAATGTATACATATTTAAACATAGATTATTATCTTTTGTTAATTGATTTATAATATTATATAATATTATATAATATTATATAATATTATAAATATATGACTATATGTAGAATGTTTGAATATAATTTAAGCATTTTTGTATACATTTCTTTCACTACACGACACTGTATGCGTATTGAAATGATCCATCTCCGTACACAGAACAATTTTATTCTGTTTGACAATTTGCAATTGAAAACGAGCTGTTTTTGCGTCTGAAAATAGATGTATCGACGGTGGAATCTTCGCGAGCGCAGCCGTAATTCCCGTAGTTCTCATAAATATGTACCTGAAAAGGTATGATTCCTCTTAAGGCCGTGCGACACAAGAACAAAGTCATCGACCGAAAGAGGACGTCCAGCATCAAAACAGATGTATTTTGCAACCTGTGTTAAGTGGAAGTTTTGGTGGCTCTGCAGTTGGTATATGCAAATATTTTTCTTTATGTATTGCTGGGATTGTTATAAGTAATGGGGCATCTGCCAGTCAGTCGCGAGATTGAGCGGGGAACCGATCCACCCACTTCGCAGTCTGCTAATTCGCCCAGACAGACCGGCTTTTTGCCATCATCGGCAACTGCAGACGTAGTGAGTCATCTACTTTACAAGCGACTTTAGTACTTGTATTACATTTAACAGAATAATAAAAAAATAGTATTAACACGACGATCTAGGGCAGTGGTTAGCCGCTTAATGAACGGGCGGCCCAGGTTCGAATCTCGGCCAGGGTACCGTTTGTTGTTCGGATACAATTAACGATACCTTAGAAAACTCTGAAACGATTTTCTGAAGTAACAAGTCCTAACACCCACATACACATACATTAACAAACAGCAAAAGGACCAGAAGATCAATAGCCAGTTACAGAATTGTAACAAATACAGTAACTACTACTGATAGAATTAATAATGCAAGCGGAAAAACTCGTTAACCAATAATAATATGTATCCCAATAAATATGTATTCCAATAAATATTTTTATTAATATTATTTCGAATTATTATTGTTGTACTACTCTTATGTGAAGTGGATCTAACGTCCGGTTTCTCAAGCTCGTCTTATATAAGCTCGTCTTATATAAGCTCGTCTTATATAAACTAGTCTTATATATAACCACGTCTTAAATTTTTATTCTGTTGCACCAAACATATGTAGATCTTACTTAGTCTTACAATGGGGGACTTGTGACTAAGGAGTGGAAAGCAATTTATGTAATTGTATTTAACTTCTCTAGTTTTATGGCGTATTTTGATTATTTTTGCAAACTGCAACTAAATTTGAGTAATTTGAGGATCACATATTTCCTTTTTAATGGCGTAAAACTATATTGAGCTTTTAATAACAACTGTGTAATAAAATATCATAAAATATATCCAATGGACTTTGTTTTTGGTTCTGTAAAAAATTTTATATGAATTCATGACAATAATTTATAGTTATAGACATAGTCTATTACGCAACCTTTACAATTAGTAAACATAATTATTTATTTTGAACACCGAGCACCACTTTAAAACGAAATCCGCGCGTAATGCACCCACATTTCACCGTCCGGCGCGGATTTATTGCCACCCATTTCGCGCAGCCTCGAAAATTCCTTCTTAATTGGCGCCGAGCGGTCGTCGGTGAAAAAAAGAACATTGTACAGTATCCCATGTTAAATACGTGTCCCCAACAGCGCCGAGAGAAATTTCAAAAAGAAAAGCAAGGGGGCCCGGGAATAGAAGCCGACACAAAAACGTAATTTACGGCGCTCCCGCGACGAGAATAGAGAGGTAGGGACTCATAATTCCGTAGGATATTTTTATGGGATTCCGGCTAATTGGTTTCGTGTTGCCCGCTCTCGCGCGACGGGTAAATAAAATTATGACGTTCCGTCATTTTGGTGGCGGTCATTTCGGATCGAAACGCTATTGTTAAGATGGCAGCAATCGTATCAAAAAGGGGGTTATGTTAATTGTGAAGTTTAATTGGAAGACTTTCACCTGGCAGCGAGACAACACGAGAGACAAGTGGAAAATAACAGAGAAGATGGGCGAAAGTGTACCAATTATTACACATATCCACGTACTTCTTCAATGAGCGATTCAAGCACGCAATTATTATACAATATAATACAATTTTTAATCGTATACAAGTAACATAAACCGGTAGGTGGGTTTCAGTTCAGAGTTTTTGCTCTTACTAGTCTACCATCCACACCTACAAAATAAAGGGACAAACATAGAAGTTTATAACTCTTAAAACTAACATAAAGGGATAGGGTATATTTAATTTTATCTTTTTATGATCCATATGTTCTCCCATGTTTTGATCGGTCGTCCTTTCTTCCTTGCCCCTTTAATGTTGTACTTGTTTGTTTCGCTGTTTCTCTATTTCCTTTTCTTATAGTGTGACCAATTCATTTTCTTCTTTTTATTTGTATTTGTTTAGAAGCTTGTTTGCATCTCTTTCATAGCTATATGTTAGTTATTTTGTTTGGCCAATAGATTCCTAGAATCGAGAATCGAGATGCATTTGTTTACGAACGTTTGTAATTTGTTTCATGCTGCACGAAAATATTAACTCTAAACTATGATTATTCTAAATTAAGTTTGTCGTCATATACATGATTTCTTCTATATTTATTAATGCATCTCCTTCGTCGGGTTTCTCTTTATTCATCTGAGATATGTAGATTGCTAAGAGGTGGGTTCACACTACCATCTATTAGATTCGAAATGCGTGTTATTCGATATTAGCCTGATATGTTGTTGTAGTGTCAAATCTCTGATGTAAGTAATGGATCGTTTTATACTTGAAAATCGAAAGTTGCATAAACTGCACGAAAATTGAGAAATAATTTTAGTCGAAATGAAGCCCGTTCAGTGCCTACTGTAAGAAAAATCGTGAAACTGTATACCTTTTATTATCCACATCCACTAGTATCTACATACAGCCACATGATATACCACTCAGTAGAGTAGTACTCTGTAATTCAAGATAACAATCGACTAATAACAATTTAATTTTCTAAATGCACAGGCCATTTTCTAAAATATTATGCGTTTTCAGTTCCAACTAAAGATATTAGCGAGTACAACTATCTAGGTGTATGTAGCCCGAGAAGGGCCCGGTGATTCCGGCATTTCGCACATACCAACTTAAAGTAGATTTCCGAGTAAGCGATAAAATATTTTCAACCATTTGATATATATCTGGGATCCGAGTTACTGTTCATGCCGCGTCGTCTCGCGCGCACTGAACTTTCCGCATGCATTGAACATGAGCGGGTAACACTATTTTCCGTAAAAATAAAATGAACAGCGAGCGAACTGGTATTTATTAGACGCCGTCAACCTTTATGGATTTCAAACGTTCGAAACTCGTATGCAGAATGGCCATTCAGCTTACAGAAAAAGTTTCATAATTTAATACGCACGTCGTACCCTATATCTATGCTCATAAAGGTCCGTTTAATAAAAATTAGTGCTTGTCTCTATACCATTTAAAACACTGAGGTTTCATGATGAATAACATATTAAAGTTATGTTATAGCGGGTTATCATTGATCCCTCAGTTTTACCAGAAAATAATTGAGATTTTATAAGAACATACACAACAATCTTAATAAAAGCAGATATAAGGGTATGAGTAATGGGTAGAGCGGAATAATTGAAATGGAAGGGAAAAATGGCTAAGAGAGTGAATTGCTTTAAGTATTTAGACTTTTGGTTCGACTGCAGAGGTGCATCTAGGTTAGCTAGGTATTTGGAGTGGATATCAATGGCGGAAGACGAGAATGGCCGGGGGATGGCGAAGGGAAAATGAGATAGGTGGATGGTAACCTAGAAATAGCGTGTAAAATCTGGGATGTGTGTGTGAATCCAATATTATTGTATAGGGTGAAAGCGTGGGGATTGCGAGAATGAGATATAATCGAAAGGAAACAAGGCTGCTTTCTGAAGAATCTGCTAGGTCTCGAAAGATCGATGCCTGTGACAGTGATCCTGCAGGAATCTAATAGGATGAGAATGAGGTGAGCGTCGTGTGGAAGGGTAATGAAGTTTGAAGTAAGATTGCAGGATGTTGTGTTATACTTAAGCGACGCCCGATTGTCTGGGTAAATAAGCAAATCGGTCATTAAGTCACAGCGAACCTCTAATGACCCACCAACCCATTATCGGCCGGTCATTACGAACCCATTAGGACGACACAGAAGAGGACGGAGTGGCAAGAGTACCCTCAGACGAGACAAGACGCCACACACATCATAGTCTTCACCCAAACAAGATCCACAACATTCAACAAATCAGCAATAGTTTTAGTCCTCAGTTATTGAGGTGGCGGAAACGACGCTTCCAGTTCCTTCCGACGACGTTCCACGAGTTAAACAGTTGGTATCCAGCGATGGTTCAACATTAGCGGCATCGACTCGGCAACTGGACCTCAGTATTGGCGTCATCTGCAGGGTCTTTCCATCGGTACACATCATTTTAGTGACAGCGGTGGTCCTTCCATCATTTCACATCAAGGAGTTGGGGAAGAGAGACTGGTGTGGGAGGTTTGGATGGATTATAAGAGTAGGGCAGAAAGCAGATGGAAAATTAGAAGATAAAAATGAATGAAAAAGTCTGAGGTGTGGGTGGAGGAAAAGCAGATAGGAATGGGTAGTCTAGAAACTGAAGTCAGGGATTTTGAGTGGCAAGAAAGGCAGATGAGAATGGCCCATTCACAATAAGCGCGGTAGGGGTAACGTAGCGGTAAGCGAAATTGCAAACATGAATAAAAACGCGGGCGTTTACAGCAGGGCAGTAAAACTATGACAGAACATGGGTAATTATCTCGACCATAATTATCACATAGCATTACCGCCGAATTCTGAACGTCTGATTTCTTATAGCCATGCAAAATTTTGCTTACCGCTACCTTACCACTACCTCGCTTATTGTGAATGGCTCATTAGACCTCGTACAACCCTAGTTATGTGGAATGGAAACTGCAGGGGAAAACCCCAATCCACATAACTAAAGCAGTATATAAAAACTTGATATAATAACATAATATTTGTTTCTCAAAATAATGAAAGATTAAGGGGGGCGAAAAGGGCCTAAATCAAGTAGGTGGCATTAGTTTATTAGGATGATAATAAGTGGCGCTAGTATGTCAAACAGAACAAAATAAAATGAATGAATTCTAATAAAATAATAAATAACATCATTATTTTAAGCTGTAACTCTAAAAAAAAACATACACTTTACTATACATCGTCTAATGAACTTGAGCTGCGCCACAATTGTTTTTAATTTCTTTTTCACCCCTCGGATGCATAAAGGAAACTCGCAGGCGCCGCTGGATTTAATTAAAGAATAATTAATTCCGCCTTTGTCCGCGTCTTCTTTATTAAGGCGCGCATACAGTTAATTTTAAAGCATTAGACAACACTCAGCTGGTTGTGATTGCATCCCTTTTCTAAACGCGCAAAACAAACCGGGATTAAATAAAGCCCGTCTAATTGCGCCAACAACTTATCCGCGCGCGAAATTTTTCCTATTATTGGCGACGGTTAGAACGAGCGGTCGCGTTCGTTTCTTTCCAACGATTAGCCTGCATGAGGAAACGCAAATATAAAGACAATTTGTTTAACAGTCGAGTTGTTTACATATGTATTAACCACTCATTCTTGTATTTGTTTTTTTTTAAATTCATTACCTGCTGGAAATTCATATTGTTAAATATTGGCATTTAGAGATAGTAAAACAGCAGAAATTAACTGTATACAGAATTCATTGCACAATTTTAATTAAAAAACCGACACCGGACGACAGAAGGACGATGGACAGCTATTTTCTAGAGGTAGTCTTAAAATAATCAGGGATACTTTGTTAAGTAGTTTACTTTGTGATAATTCATATGTTTTATATATATTTTATAGTTTTATAGATGTTTTGTGTAATTGTATGTTTTTATATACAATTGGTTACAATATCTTTAGTTATTGGAGGAGCTTGAAAATGGCTAGAGGTTAGCCCAAAATAGTTGCAAAGTATAACTGAAGTGTAACAAAAAAAACACAAGTAAAAATCGTTTTATTTATACTTTAATACAATTTTAGTTTAAATACTTATTATGTTCTTGCATTTTCGATTGCTATTGTATTTTTCTCTCTATATAATCTTATTGTTATTTTTATCACTTCCTGCAAGCATTATCTCCAGCAAACCATCGCAAGCCCATTTAATGGGGTTCCGTGTGAGGCGTGCGGTCGTCAGACCGACCTGGAGATTTCCTTGCAAGATGAAAGATAGAACGCAGCAAGGTGTACTTCGGCTTGTGTAATCTTACGATTTAATCGCTACCCCCATTTGTCAGAAAAAATAATAACCCTAATATCTTCTTTGTGCACGCCTAATACGTTCCCGTATCGTATCTGTTTAAGTATTTTCAGAATAAACCCTTGTTTTCTTGTTTGTTTTATTATGCAGGGCTCTCAATCGCACCCAACTATAGCTAATTTAATAAAACAAAGCTATGTTTATATAATTTAGTTCTAAAAGAAAATAATCATATTACTTGAAATTAAATTTATTAATAATATCTTAAATTTAGTATTAATATTGGAACATCAATGCAGACGACACAGCGCAATCCTATACCAATGGTAATCAGTAGAAACAAAAATCAAAATACACTAATATTTAAAAAAAAATAGTACTGGCATCTACTAGCCAATACTAATTTAAAAAAAAAATATTAGTGTATTTTGATTTTTGTTTTTACTGATTACCATTGGTATAGGATTGCGCTGTGTCGTCTGCATTGATGGGGGGAAAACAATCAAATCGTCCGAATAGAATGGAAAATCGGAGACAATGAATGACACGATGGCTCGAAAAATAAAACAATGCGTCGTTTGAGGGGGCGCGCCCTTTCAAACGTCGGAAGAGTGGCTCGCTTTTTCCCGTCTGCAGTGCGTCGCTCAAAAGGCGGCAGTGAAAAGGGCCCTGCGCTGTTATCGGGGGGAAGCGCTTTGTAATCGACGGAAATGGGCATTGGATCGCAATCGGGATAAAAATCACAGCTTTTTAATTCATCTATAGAGAGTTTATAGTATTTTCAAATTATAATAGAAAGGGAGGTTTCTGAAGAATTTGCTAGGGCTCCAAAGGTCGACACCGAGGGCAGTGCTGTTGCAGGAGACAAATCGTATGAGTATGTGGTGGGAGTCGTGTGTGAAGTTTGAGGAAAGATTGCAGGATTTGGGCAAGGAAAGACTGGTACGGGAGGTATGGATGAGGTGTAAGAGTAGAACAAAGAGTAGATGGAGGAAGGATAGAGAAAGGATGTATGAAAGAGTGGGTATGTCTGAGGTGTGGGTAGAGGATAAGTTGAGAGAAAGGGGTAGCCTAGGAACGGAGATAAGGGAGAAATTGAGGGATATTGAGTGGTAAGAAAGGCAAGTGAGAATGGCTGAGAGCTCATACAACCCTGGCTACGTAGAGTGGCAAGTTCAGGGGAAACTCCCGAGGTACTTAGCCAGGGGAGAGTGGAGCAGAGAGGACAAAGTATGCATGGCATGAGCGAGGTGTGGTTCAGAAGAGCGAGGAAGAAAAGTGTGGGGTACACCGCGTGTGCGCTGTGTAGGAAGGGGAGTGACACGTGGTGGCACCTTAGCAAAGAATGTGAGGGAGTGAAAGAAGAGTGGGTTGGAGAGTGCAGAAAGCTGAACGAATGGTTAGGAGAGGATGGGAAAGGCGTGAAAATCTGCAGGAGGCTGACGTAGGAAAGGAAATTGGCGAGGGCAGAGGGGGTTTATTTTAATGGATAGAAAAATGTATTTTATGTTAATTTGTATTCTTTTTTGTGCGTCTTTTTTGATTTCTTTCTGTGAAAGTACGGTTTAGGAATGTGTGTGAAAGGGAAGGGTTGGGCTGATATGCCAAATAAAGGTCTTTTTTTTAGTATTTTCAAATTATAACACACCACTTTATTACACCTGTAAAAGATGTTGTTGAGCAAATAAAAAAAGTTAAGGTGGGTTTATATTAAAATAATACTTATGACAAGATTTCGTTTCACTAAAAATTAAAAAAAACAATAAAAACCAAAACGAAATAAAAACAGTTACAATTTTTTTTGCTTGGTTGTCTTTGAAGTGGACAAGTGTGGGAAGGAATAGGTAGAGACCCAGGCATATGCGCAAATGAGGTTCGTAGTATACAACTTTGAACACAACTAGTGAGACAAATTTACTCACAATACCTGTTTAGGGCTAATAAAGTTCGTCTAAATGACTTTAAAAAAAAACTTCCTTTATAGGGCTATCAGCCGTGAGGCTTTTCCGCCGGCCAAGGAAGAAGCTCAGAAAAGTTTAATCACCTGGTATTTACATTAACTTCACAGAAAACCTCTGAAAAACTGTGAATGGTGATTCGCGAAAATTCGCTCTCCGCTGGGGATCGAACTCAGGCTCAGTACGAGACGGACGACGACTTTATTTCAGCTATAGGCCAGAACTTTCAATAACTATGTAAAATCTGATATCAACAAATACGAAAACATCACATTCATTGTGGATATATTGGATAATTGTTGGTACTACCGATAAAAACAGAATCGGAAATTTGTATGAAATAATACAACATTTGTCAATATTCATAAACCCCCATCTAACGAGGGTGCAATAGCTACAGAAACTTAAAAACCATATCAGTTTAAATCCCAAACAAGTAAACCTGAAATTAGATTAGGACGAAAACAAGAATGCTAGAGTCATTTTTATCTTTTGTTACACAAACCATACTTGATAACTTTAGGTATACCATTCATGCTAGACAACTTTTGTTATACTAATCACCCTAGGTAACTTCTAGTACGCCAAACACCCTATGCAACTAATGATACACGAAATATACTAGACAACATTATTTACGACAAACATTCTAGATCATTTTTGTTACACGAAATATCCTAGGCAACGATTTATTTCGCTTTCAGGTAAACCATAAGGTTGGAACTGAATACCTCGGTGAAATGAAGAAAACTACACCCCGTAAAAAGTGGGTGTCCTTGTTTAGCTATGGCGCAGGTGCGTTACGTTACGATTTATTTCACACGAGCATTTAATAAATAATCCATATCACCAACAGTAGTTTTATTTGTTTTAATTCTAGTAAGACGATAGCATCACTAACTACTTGCATTGAGACATCACGTATGCTGATTTGAATTAATTCCGGACGTGTTACATCCTCACTGATTTATCAATTATTTATATATTCACCACCAACACCATCACTCTCTAATATTAGGCAAGCTGTTGGTTTCATTCACACGTTACTAATGCTAGACGATTTCGCATGTATAATAAAACGCGGCATTATGTATTGTTAGGCTAACAAGTCCTAACACTAAGATACACATACACTAACAAGGACCCCAGAATTCAGTTACAAATTGTAACAAATACAGTAATTACCATGGGGAGCCGTATCATAGTACAATTTTCGACTCATTCTGCGCATTGTGGAAAACAAAAATTGGTAACTGTTGTTTTTAACTGGGGTAAATTTGAAAATTTGGATACGTTTTCATTAAATTGCAAAAGTTTCAAGTTTGTATCTAAAGGTTCTCACTGTAATATTCATGATAGTATTTAACAATTTTCGACTCATTCCGCGCATTGTGGAGAAACAAATGTTGATAACTGTTGGGTTGTTTTCGACAAGGGTAAAATTGAAAAATTGGATACATGTTCATTAAATTTCAAAAATTTCCAGTTTGTAATGCCTATCTAAAGGCTTTCACTGTAAAATTCATGATTGTATTTAACGCATATGTTTGTCGACTAATAATGATTACAGTTGTAATATGCATTATCACGACTCAATATTATTTTAATGCATAAAATTTAGCTGGGTAATTTATTTTTTGTAAACGCTTTTATACAAATATATCGCATTGTGAGATGACAAATGTCGTAACATCCAAAAACAGTTGTGTTTTTTTTTGTAAGGGAAGAGGGACGAGAAAGCACATTTGCACGCTAGCGAGAATAGTAGAGATATACGTTATATAAATCATCAATAATTTTCGAAAAAAAAATGTACATCACTTTTTGTCAAACATTTGTTTCTATTGCCGACCGTTCCTCAGGAAAAATGTCATAAATAAAGATGTAAACCATTAAATTTACTTCAATTTTATATATACTTTTGCTACTATATTTGATATTTGAAATAAATACATTTTAAAGATTAAAGATAGTTTAGTAGGGGAGTGCTGGCCAGTATGACCAGCATCGGCAGCTCCTCACCCGCCAGAGTTTTGCAGCTCGTACACAAAATTGACTTGTGGGACGAGTGAGTGGCCTTAAGGGAGGTTTCACAATGGGCACATTTTGAGGCCTAAGTGTCTGTAGCTATGCTACCCTCCAGCCAACTATCCAGAACTATCCAGTAGATTAAGTATAATATTATATAATTGTTTTAAATAATAATTTGGCTTATTCTAAACGCAAAAAAAAGGATTAAAGGAGCGTTTAAATATACATAAGAATCATCAAAATAAAAGACCTGAAAATTAATTTTTGAAGTTACGACACCTGTCATCTCACAGTGCGATATGTTGATATAATACGGGTCGAATCATTGCAACAAAAAACACTATTCTCTGGTTTGTTTAAAAAAAAATTGTTTTCAGCATTTGACCGTCTAATCACCGCCATAGAATTTGCATAATTAATCCCGTCCGCACATCAAATATGCTAACTTAATTAAAAACATTTGCGCGCACGCTGCCGGATGCCCGGCGCGATTATTTAAATAATTAAGCGAGCCGAAACCGTAATTGCAAACGCCGCCGCCCGCCGGCCGCTACCGCCTCCGGGACGGCGCTAATTAATAACGGATATTTCGCGCCGGCACGTAGCTGCAGAAACTGCAGGAAAATAAACATGACAACATCAGAAATGTATCAAGAATGTAAATGGTTTCACATTTAATTTAAATTCAGAAGTTTCAGAGTTATTTTATATTGTTTAATCATATAGAACCACTCATAATTTTAGTTAATAGCCGATTTATTTTTAGTATTAATAAAAATTGATAAGATATTTTTAGTATGGCTTTGAAATAAATTTTTCTACGACCCCGTAAATATTTTTCGCTACTTTCGCTTTATCATTGATCTAGAACAACATTTGTGACACGTAGGGTCCTTATCAATTACTAATTTTAACAACCACCAATAGTTCAATATTTATAGTATTAACATCCCTAATTATATAACAAAATTATGTATATACAAGTATAAAACAAAAGCAAACAAGAACACTTTTCTCATAAATATGAAACCAAACGTAAATTGAATGTAAACATCAAAATTCCAACTAATAATCGCAACGTCTTTCAATTGTTAGTAATAAATTATTTAATATAAAATGCAGATAATTTATTAATGTATGGTATGGGAAGCAAGCACTGGAAATAAAAGAAGAAGACATAGACCAAGAAAAGAGTGGAACAACAGAGTAGAGGAAATAATAATCAAGAAAGGAAAGATAGTTAAACAAGCAACCGAACTGGCGAAGAACAGAAAGGAGTGGAAAGCATTTACAAATGTATAAACAACAACAATTATTGTAAAGTACAATGTTAAGTAATGTAAATGTAATAGCCTACACTGAAAGGTTAAAAGGCAATTTTTCAAATAATCTTGTAAATATAGAAATTGATAAATGTGTACGCACATACATACAAGTACCTAGGCATTTAGGTGCATTAATAGATAAAAAAATCCTTTATTGTCGACTATAATCTATCTCTCCAACACTGACTCTACTATGTATTGTAGCAAAATAAAATTCCTGTTTCCTGTTGTGACTGTGTGTTGTTGGCGAGTTGGGAAATAATTAAGTCTGGCCGTCGTCGGGGATTTGTGCGTGGCCGAATCGCAAAAATCGAAAAGTTCAGGAGAGCGATGAAAACACATCTGCCGTCTGCGATATATTTACGCCGGCACGTAAATAGACTATGTGCGTGATGTACTGGCCGAAGAGGTGGACCGTACGCGCCGTGGAGTCGTGCTTTCGCATGCACACAAGTTCAAAAGCAAGGTTATATTGGGATAGGTTCGGGACGGCGTTATAAATACAAAAATATTGAGTTGAAAGGAATTTCAATTGGCCAGGATCAGATATTAGGCAGTCAGAAGAACATATTGTGGGAACATTTTGGTTTCCTATCACATGATATTACGACTAAAAAGCCGTGAGGCTTTTCCGTCGGTCAAGGGAGATGCTCAGAGGAGTTTAATCACCCGGTATTTACCTTAACTTCACAGAAAACCTCTGAAAAACTGTGAAAGGTGATTCGCGAAAATTCTCTCCCCGTTGGGGATCGAACTCAGGCTCCCCGATGCTCAATACGAGACGGACGACGCCTCCAACCACTCGGCCACTGAGCTGAGTTATCACGACTATTTACTCAAAAAACTTGTTTTATATTTGTTATAGTTATACATTTTTAAATATAGGTATATTAAGACTACTTAGGTGCATGGTTGCTGGGTGCATCGAGTAGCTAAGTCATCATGTTGCCGGTTCCTAGCCCGGATAAAAGAGCAGGTTTCTAGGATAAGGCCAGCGACCTGTCCTACGAAAAGCGAAATTGCTCACAGAACTAATGCTATTCCTTGGAATAGGACAGAATAATGTAAGTTGCAACAGACAAATCGCCAAGAAGGAGGAGACCTCCTAAGACGACCATGGAGATGATGGAAGGAAAAGATTGCCTAGATAAAAGGAGAAGAATATAGAATATTATAATGAGTTTTTAATAAGAACTATATAAAGGAATGGCATAGAATTTATGTACGTTGATAAGAACAGATTGTTGTTGGTTCTAAAAATTATTTAATAAAAATTGAAGATTATTTATACCGTCTAGGTTATCATTGTTATAAAAACTAATTTTTAATGCAATACAATAGTTTGCGAATGCGAACTAGAGCGGTTTGTAGGGTGATTAAATTCAACTTGAACTAAAATAATAATATAAATCTAGCCTTTTACAACACCTAACTAACCCAATTAGTAAAATAAATGTATTGAATTCTATGTAATGTTGTTGTGAATAAAGATAATTATATATATATATATATATATATATATATATAAAGACTGTTATTATTGCCAAATAGTAGGCTATAAATATGTAATTGCAAATTCAAAATTATATATATATATATATATATATATATATAAATCTAAATAATCTATCAACTAAGGGCGGGGTCTACAATTTACATTTAACTGGAGAATAAGGTTATTCGTGAAATAAGTTTGAGATATTATGTCAAACTTATTCCACGAATAGCCTTATTCTCCGGTTAGATGTCAATTGTAGAACCGGCCCTTAAACCTAAAATTCGAAATGTGGTCAGTTTAATATGATTTAAAAACAACAATATCTGGCAAACGTTACCCTAAAATAACGCAAAATTAAATGCCGACCAGTTTGTTATTCGCGGCGTGGCTATATAATTCGTTTGCCACTTCGATAACGCAGTTAATAATGTCCCGCTAATCACTTGAATGCAACGCATCCAAAACACGTGCACGCAGCCACTGCAACCCAAACCCACTGATTCCGACTAACGGCGAATTGTCCCTGAGTTATAAAATGTACTTTTATGTGCAACAGTATTGGGACAAAACTGAAATACATATATAGATTTAAGAGAACAAATACAATTAACACTTTAATTAAAAAATCAAAGTATAAATTGATTTTATGTTTTTGTGTTTATGATTAGTTTGAAATTATTCACTTCGATTTTCAAAGAAGAAAGATTATTTATGTTTATCTTAACCTTATAGATTAGACAAATGTGACTGATGATGATTTTAGATTTTTAGATCATTAATTATTTAATTTTATAATTTTTAGTATACTATAATTTATATTTTTGTGCGATTATTACGTTTTTACTATACAGTATAGTAGTAATTAAAAATTAAAATGAAAACTTAGTTTATCTAATATATAAACCATGACATAATATTGAAAGAAAAAGTCCGGGTGAAGCTGAAAAGTCCGAGGGTTTAAAACGTTTTGTTCTTGGTTGGTAATTTTACAGATGGCAACCCTCTCTATAGAGAATAAATAAATGCCCCTCTATAATTTTTAAATTAGTCATTATTGACTAATTTAAAAATTATAGAGGGGCATCTATTGAAAGTATGTTTATTCTGCATTCAAATAAATAAAAATGAGCCTCAAGGAATTATTACCGCCATCAAGATAAATCTTGATTGCGATTCAACTGTATTAATACCATAGTAATTCGCTACCGCCGATTTTTCGTTGTGTGTGGCTCAACTCCGCGTGATGCTGATGCCATTGTGCGATTTCGGACCAGGAGATTAATTTGACTGTAAGAGCTCCCATTTTTATCTCCTTTGTTATTTCGTTTTTCTCTTATTGCGTCCACGGTAACGGGACCCATTCTTCGCGTAATTCGGCCCGTTTCTCTTCCACTATCTGGTGCGTGGGAACAGTGCTAAAGGGCACGACATGCTTAATGAAACGATTTCGAGAAGGAAAATTATAACGCATTCGTCAATCACTGCACAAATTTACTACAAACATCTAATCAAAGTGCGCAAGGTGATTTAAATGTGTGTCCCACCTGTTGTGAATGTTCAGAATAACAAAATTGGGCACAAACACTAAATAGTAAATTGAAAAATTGCCAATACTCAAATGTTACAACTAACCCCCTAGGAGGAAAGTTAAACACCATCTGGCGGCACCACATCAAATAGCAATTGTGTGAATTCATCCTCACTAGTTGAGCTACACTAATAAGATCGAAATCTATTGCTAAGAGGTGGGTTCACACTTATATATGCCAATACTCACGTTTTATTGGACTCAAATTTTATATACGGTGGGTATAAAATAACGTATATCCTTTTTTAGTACGTTCTCGTGGATTATCGTTACCTCGATTATGCGAGAAATAAAAAATATTATCCTCTCAATATTAATTCGCTAATCTTTTTGATGTTTCTCCGTAGCTTCTCAACGAACCCCTAAATCGTGTGACTTTAATGCCACAAAATCCAACACGGGTAATTCTAATTTATGTTTGTCAGTCGTCGTGTTTGACGCCTCGTTTATTTACATCAGTGTTCGGGACTTATTTAAAAAATACACACCGCGAGCTGTTTATGTCGCGCGCGCGCGCTTTATATTTAGCCTCGTTTGCAGCCCCATCCGAAAATAGATGGTGTTAAAAATGCGGGTCGGTTGGGAGAAAGGTGTCACACTATAAAAAGAATTATCGTAATTAAAACGGGGTACTTAGGAATTGTGGTCACACGTGGGCTGGCGACAAGTTATCACTAGAAGAATTTGTATAGCTGAATATTTTACATGGATAACTTTGTATGTCGAATTTTCTTAAAATGTTACGGAGCATTATTATAAGTGGCCATACATGAATTTGAGCTTCCCTACAGGTAATAGACGATTGCTATCTTCAGTCTCGAGAGACGAGTTCTTATATGCGGCTCCAGTCTGGAGAAATAGAAGACATAAATCATAAATCAGAAGCGAAGAAAACATCAGAAATATATTTGTGCTGATATCTTAAACAGTCAACAATAACGTTAGAATATTGTTTCAATAGAGGGTACTAATCGGCGTTTCTAATGGTATGAGCATGATGACGGTTATTACCATATGGGTGTGCATTGTTAATTTGACGTGGTGTCGTCAGATGGCGTTAAACTTTCTCTTTAGAGAGATAATTGTATAATATTGTTTTCAATTATTTCTCAATATTTCAATAATCTATCGATGGATATAAAACGAGTTATCTGTGGTTTGTTTCCTGTCTTCTATTTGATTTTAAGTTGTTGTTTATGAGTAGATTTTTTATTTTGAGTTTGAAGGGGATTAATTTAAGTGTTTTAAACTACTCATTTAGTTCATTGAATTGTTTATGGTGGCTGTTGTTAATGTGTGTGAATATTTTGTTTTTGTGTATTTTTCCGTTCTAAGATGTGATTTACTTCCCGTCTGATGGTCATGTATTTGTTTGTTTGGTATTAGTTTAGTATATATTTTTATTAGGCTCTTTTTAATTTTGTTTCTTAATTATGTAATTGTATTGGATTGATCCGGAGTCTACTATATGATAATTCATAATAATTAATAAATAAAACGTTTTTCTTTGTTTTTAAAAAAAAATTCAGAACCACATGATCACCCTAAACAATCTAGTATGATCTAGATTGGTTAGTGTCATCATGTGCTTCTGATCATTTTTTTTTTTAACAAAGAAAAACGTTTTATTTATTAAGTATTATGAATTATCACATAGGAGACTCTGGATCAATCCAATATTTAGATAGTTTCATAGTGAATTGTGAATTGTGAATAGCCTACACCGAAAGGTAAAAGGCAATTGATAATATGTATATAACATAGTGAATTGTGTTGGGCTTCAAAAATATAATTACCTAAACTAGAGCATGGCTACTTAATAATTAATAATTAACAGCTGTAGTGAGAGGTTTATGTCATTGTTCATTAGTAAAGACTGTGAGAGGTAATTATCGGTAATCAATTGTGGACATACTAAGAACATTTCTACTTTGATTATAGCATCAAACCAATATTTTAGAGCATGGCTACTTAACAAAATTTACGATTCTTAAAAGAGTTTTTAAAGATATATTTTCAGGTGAAAACCTTTTCTTATATTCAAATAGTATAGGTTTAAACTTTTAAGCTGTTAATCTTTCTTAGATATACATCTGATAATACCTGCAATAATCAAATTGTATACCCACAAATCATCCTGAAGAGACATTAAATCTACGCATTCCGATAAATATTCACCAACAAACATTAATCACCAACTCAAACAGTACTAATGTAAACAAATTACGTAAATACCTGATAAATTACTCAATATTTTAATAATCCCTGTATGTGATTTTTTGTACGGCCTGAAAAAATTGGTGTCGACAATAAATTGGTGGCCGGGCCCCCGGTCCCACGGGTGTTTTATTAATGAGGAGTGAATAATTCGGACGCGCGGCCGGTAAATCATATCGACTTTATGCGCGTCGTAAATCCGAAAATATTCAATTAAATTAATGAAAAGGGGCACACGGTCTGTGTAAATTATCGCCGCCGTTTAATTTATTTTATTGGCCCTGTTTGTTTATGATTTTTTTTTCGTCTTCCTCAGTGCGGCCGGCAACTCGTTTTATTTGCTCGGCAATAAAAATAAATAAATCGGAGTTTATTTACATAATAAAATAATTATTGGTGTTTAAAATGTCGGTTCAAAATATGAGAGGAGGGTTTGTAATTATTTTTATTGCGAAAACATTTCTTTTGGACTAGTTTTTAGATATGTATTAGCATTCAATTGAATATTTTTTTTGAATATATTAATTGTTTGTTTTTTAATTTTGAGTAATTAAAAATTTTACAATCAAAATTTGTAAAAAATAAATGGCCTGTTTTGTAAACTTGGATGATGTTGTGCAGCAGTCGGTTGCAGAACATCATCCAAGTTGCCAAAACAGGCCATTTATTTTTTACAAATTTTGTTTGTAGAATTTTGTATTACTCAAACTTGGAAAACAAACAACCAATAATTAATTTAATAATCATTTCAATAAAATAAAATATATTTCTACTATAAAATATTGATTTGACACTATAATCAAGGTAGAAACTTTCTGATTATGTCCACAATTGATTACCGATAATTACCTCTCGCAGTCTTTACTAACAAACCGAACAATGACATAAACCTCTCACCACAGCTGTTAATTATTAATCACCAGTGCCAATTTGCATACACCTTCCGCAATAGCCGCTCGTTAGAGTTCGCAAAGGGGGCGATGGATTTCTTCTAAAGTCGCTTCTCTCAAGCATTAAATTATCGCAAATGCCTATATTTACCAAACAGTTGTGATTTATTCAGCCGGGCACACACGTACGTGTTTATTATGCAAATCTAGGTGTATTTATTATTTATCCCTAAATAGAACGCAAACGACGTATGGACGGAGATAATGAAAATTTATGCGCTCTTTAAATCTGCTGCTGGCGCGTTTCATCGCGCGGCCGCTTATCAATAAATCGGTGTGTATGTGTGTGCGCGTATTTTTTTTGTTTTCGATTGCTGTGTAATTGGTTCTTGGAATAGGACAAGCTTGTTGTAGCTATAATGTACCGATTAGCTGTAATGGTCTGTCAGTGGGGGTTTACTAAGGTTTCACTGCATGACAAATTAATGAAGAACTGTAAGTAGGACTTTAATGGTTTGTAAATTTCTATATGCGGTAATATATCATATTATTGAGTAGATTAGTTATATAATGAACATGGGAACTATACTATTTGTAGTGTTTTTACATGGTTTACATATCGCTTCGTTGATAGAAAAGTGTCACAGCAAAAAAATTGATTTTTATATAAATTATATGTTCAAAATCAAGCTTAGGCTCATATACTTAATATACATACATATGTGGAAAACAACATATTAGTGTTTTGAGTGTATATTATAAAAGATCTATTATATTAGTAGTATATGTGAGATGACAAACGTAGTAACTTCCAAAAATATTCTTTTGGCGATACCGCTATAAAGAAGGACATTTAACCCACGAGACCAGAAGCTTAGAGGAGTTTCGGTATTTACCTAACTTCATTGAAAACCATCGAAAAACTGTGAAACGCGATGGTTCTTTCTATTATTAGTTTCTTTTGTCAATCTAAAATCCGATTTGAAGGTTGAAACGGATATCCATATAAATCTAAAAACAGGC
The DNA here is from genome assembly GCA_963942505.1 of Lordithon lunulatus. Taxonomy (NCBI): domain Eukaryota; kingdom Metazoa; phylum Arthropoda; class Insecta; order Coleoptera; family Staphylinidae; genus Lordithon; species Lordithon lunulatus. Next base: position 64,614,907 of record OZ012667.1, read on the forward strand.
CCGTTTTCCCCACTAATTTATTCAATCTTTTTAATCCCCAATGTACAAAATGTTTTACAAGACTATAAATCTCAGATTGAAAAAAGATACGGCCGTACTATCGTTATAAAACTCGAGACACTCAAGCAATTTAAAGATGTATGTTAAATTTCCGTAATACATCAGTACATTATACATTTCCAAGCTCCCCTCCAAAGTGGGTTAACTTGTAACAACTAAAATGAATGTTTCAAATATAAATTCTTGTTACGGGGCCCCTATTCACGGGGGTATTTTATCTACGTTAGAGGTGGTTAAGTGCTGACTAGATGACAGGCCGGTCGGCGGCGCGACGGGGGGCCGTTCCACTTGTTATGTGAAGAATAATCGGGGCTAGACAATAATAGACAAATATCCCCGCGGAGCTCGCGACAAGGGGTGCGACTTGAAATATGCGGCCATTGTTATTACAACCCGGCCGTTAAAAAAAATATTATACGAGGAGATTTGTAAGCCAATTACCGGGGTGTAATTAACTTAATATTTTATTTATACAGCCGCGGGGCTTAATAATTAAGCGGCCGCGTCAATTCCAGATATTCATAAACGCCGGCCGGGGCCCATTAAAGCACGCTTCCTTATTGCCTTCCAGATGGGTTATAAGAAGTTCAAAAGAAACAACCGAAAATATGAACTAAAATAAACTGAACGACACGTGTTTTTGGTTAATTGATACGAAAACCGTTTAGTGAAAACACTATTGCATTGTTAATTATTTGACTGAATGCGATGAAATTATTTTTGATGGGGTAGTTTGGGAGAATTTGCGATTATATATCTATGTGAGTGGCTCTTCAGAAATAATTGAAAGTGAAAATGTTTAAAACTAAGTATTATGTATATTAAAAAAATGTGGATCTCAAATTAAAACTAAATTGTTGTTAAAGACAACTCAATCCTAGGCTCATATACTTAATATACATACATATATGGAAAACAACATATTAGTGTTTTGAGTGTATATGTAAAGATGTATTATATTAGTAGTAACGATATATACTACTCGCTGTTACATTTTTTCAACAATACTGTATGGGATGGAAGCATGAACATTAAAGCAAAATAACATAAAAAACTAGAGTCCTTTGAGATGTGGATCTATCGCCGCATGCTCAAGATATCCTGGACGGACCTAGTAAACAACGAAGAAGTCATGCCAAGAATGCATAAAGAAAAAGAACAAGGATCAGTTCTTTTTCTTTATGCATTCTTGGCATGACTTCTTCGTTGTTTACTAGGTCCGTCCAGGATATCTTGAGCATGCGGCGATAGATCCACATCTCAAAGGACTCTAGTTTTTTATGTTATTTTGCTTTAATGTTCATGGTTCCATCCCATACAGTATTGTTGAAAAAATGTAACACCGAGTAGTATATATCGTTACTACTAATATAATACGATCAAAACACGAATGCTAGAGTACTTGGGACACATCACCCGGGGAGAGAGATACTCTATGTTCCAACTGATCATGCAAGGAAAAATACAAGGAAGAAGAAGCATTGGGTGTCGCAGAACCTCATGCTTAAAAAACCTTAGAGAATGGTACGGACAAACATCGGTCGGACTATTTAGAGCTGCAGCGTCAAAGATTAGAATCGCCATGATGATTGCCAACCTCGGATAGGAGACGGCACCACAAGAAGAAAAATTCAAATCAAAACTAAATTGTTGTTAAAGACATATTTGGCTCCATGAAAAATGTATCAAGGCTGTGGTAAAAGGCCTGGGGTTTACTAGTGGATGGAAACCATAGCGGTCCTCCGGACGAGAAGGCTGATGGGAATGAACAGGCCATTTCATCCTACAAGCACACCAAAAATGTCCTACGAGATGAGATTCGGGACTTGGCTTTAAAAATAAGGGCAGACATGTTTACAAATCAGTATACAGTATAATATATACACGTATAAGAATTATTATGGGAGTGAAGTGTGATTAGTAAATACGGAAATAGAACGGTGCCTAAACGCGGTAGAGATGGACTATCTGAGACGGAGTGCCAGAGTATGTGTAAGCTAAAGAAAATTCCAAGCTATCATATATGATTTTGCATGGACAGTATTAATATCCGAATTCAACGAAGAGGAGGATGAGATGGTTTGGATATTTCATGCGTATGGGAAGGATGGCCAAAGAAAACATTCCAATAGGTACCCCTCAGTCTCATACACTTGAGGGCAACTGAGAAAATCGTGGAATGAAAGCATGAAGAAGGTGATCAGAGGCTTAAACGAAGAGGGCGCGAACGATAGGAGATTAGGAGTAGAAGGCAGTCTGTGGCTATAAATATTGAAATATTTTAATCAAATCAATTTCAAATAAAATACACATCACATAGTAAACAACTCAATTCCCGCATTGAATTTCATTACGATTTCAATTAATTGTGATTTGCAGTAATGGATAATTGGATAATTAATTGCCAACGCCGTTCGGTATTGACCGCTGATGCTGTTTTATCTGTAATGGCATCGAATTATATTTATGAACAATGCTCTCAATTTATTGTCAGTTTGCATTGTCACTAGTCTTTTATTTTATTTTATATTGGTCGCAGCGAATATATTTCTACTGATATTTATCGCGAATTTATTCCATTTGGCGATTGTACAGAGCAAATGGCTAAAAATCCGTATATTTATTTTATTTCCATAAAAAGGATATATAATGTGTATTTCCTGTTTTACTAAAATCAAAATTATACATGAATTAATGCGGGGCATAGATTCAGAACTAGTAAAGGAGAAATATCAATACTGTGCTATACAGATGACGCAGTAATCATATTCGAGAACGAGGATGAACTACAGAGGCTACTACATCAATTTTACCTAACCTCGAAACGCTACAATATGCTGATCGCGGCACAGAAGACAAAAACACTAGTTGTAGCAAAAGAGCCCACAAGATGCAAACTGGCCATTAACTACGTAATAATACAGCAGGTAATGTCCTTTAGGTACTTAGGGGTAGAAATAACCGTCCATCAAGACAGGACGTCGGAAGTAAAGAACCAAACCATTAAAGTATCTAGAATATCCGGGTGCTTAAGGGACATAATATGGAAGAACCCATTCCTGAAACTGGAATCAAAGACCCGAATATATAAATCATGCGTTAGACCAATAATTCCATACGCCGCAGAATCTAGAGCAGACAACAGCAAAACCAAGAGCATAACCCGAACGGCAGAGATGAGAACGCTCCGTGGCAGAATACCCAACCAAGTCATAAGACAAATATGCGATATACAGAACATAGTAAGGTGGAAGAGGCAGAGACGACGAGAATGGAACCAACACATTAACAGAATGGAAGACATCAGAATTGCAAAAATCGCTAGAGACGGCAACCCACATTCTAAAAGCCCCCCAGGCAGACCACCAAAGAGATGGAGGGATAGCTGGGTGTCGACATCACAAAAAAACCCCTTAAAGTTGTAAAAACAGACTGTAAACCTATTTCAAGAAGAAGAAGAATTAATGCACATATAAAGGGTCATTTACAATAAGCGTAGTAGTAGTAGCGTAGGGGTAAGCTGAATTTTGCATATTTATAAATTTAGGCGTTTACAGCACCGCGGCAAAACTGTGGCTATGAAAACCCAGAGGTTCAGAATTGGGCAATGGGGGATAATTAAGGTAGAGGTGATTACCCATGTGCTGGTAATCACCTATACCTTAATTATCCCCCACCATCACTGCCCAATTCTGAACCTCTGGATTTTCATAGCATGATATTGCTACACTACCGCGCTTATTGTGAATAGCCCTTTAGTTAGTCTGAATACAGATAACGTTTTGGTTAATTTGATTATGTAGCTGTTAGTGCTGTTTCCAATTTATTTTCTTTTTATGTACAACTTTGGTGATATTTTATATTGTCTTCCAACAAGAGGTGTGATTTTAAATCAATAGAAAACTGCAATCTTTTTGTGAAAAGTGACGATATTTTAACTTGAAATACAGCCGCAAATATGCGAAAAACTGCTGAAAAACTTCATCACAAGGATAACCGATAAGCCGAGGTGTACATTTGACAGATTTTGTATTTCATTACTAACCTCAGAGTTTGTATTTTAGATTACAATAAAAATATCATATTTCACAAGAATATTGCGTTTTTCTATTGGCCCTGTGTAATTTATAATCATTACAAACCTATAAATATGAGTTTTTTTTAAATTTAATAATTTTAATGTTACGATTTTTTACCAATATATTTTTTTTCAGCTCTGAAATTTCTACCTATAAAGATTTGGAGTTTTTTTTTAAATTTAATAATTTTAAAGTTTAACGATTTTTGACCAATATTTTTTTTTTCAGCTCTGAAATTTCTGAAGGGCATCGGGGTGCACAACAAGAAAGTGACGAGCGCCAACGGCGGTCTGTGGCCGAGTGTTTTCAATTTGGCCACAAAAGCGTTGATCTCGTCGAACGCCACTTGTGGCGAGGGCGGCCGCGATGAGTTTTGCCGCATGAGCGAGGGCTCGAAAGGGAGGTGCGGCGTGTGTGACAACTTCAGTCCGGATCCGGGAAAACGACATCCAATTAATTATGCCATCGATGATGGCACGAACAGGTGGTGGCAGAGTCCACCAATATATTCGGGACCACAGTACGAGTACGTCACCGTTACGCTCGATTTAAAACAAGTAAGTTACATCTAAAGCCATGTACCTACACATATCTTAACAACAATTTAATAAATTATATGGTTCAAATTACAACTGTATGATATGAATTATATTTTGCAATTATTTAGCTTGAAAATGAGGACATTGTTTATATTTGTCTAAAACCCGTATGACATTATCTAGTTTCCTATATCGTTTTATATATAAGAATTGGAAATTGAATGGGTTTGGCGTCTACTACGTGGTAATTCATTTTCAACAAAGGAGACGAATTAAACTACTATGTTTTTGACCACTTGTTTAATTTTTTAAAACAACTAGTTTCGCGTAAGCTCTAGGCATTATCAAGTTCATCGGGAAAAACTTGATAATGCCTAGAGCTTACGCGAAACTAGTTGTTTTAAACAATTAAACAAGTGGTCAAAAACATAGTAGATTTATTCATCTCCTTTATATAAGAATTGATATATTAAACTGTAAAACTATTTCTAAATGGAAAATTAACTTTGTGTATTACGATGTTGTTATTGTTAAGTGAATTTATTATTATTCCCCCACTATATAATTTTCTACATGTGTATATGACACTATGTAGTTTGTGTCTGCATCGAAAACGATATAAGAAACTAGATAATGTTATACGGTCTTTATATATCAGTGGTTACAAACAATAACCGATGCATTATAATTCAAATAAATATATATTTACAACTACCCTATATATAAAAAGCAAGATTTCAGGATATTAGTCGAATAAGTTGTTGTTTAAGAAAAATAATATGCCCCACCCCTATCCACTTCAAGTATAATAAGCTTAAGAATCTCCATATCGAGCATAATAAGATTATTATCACCTGGTTTAAATATGATTTATAACCGCGTAATGCTTTCACGGCCCGCATTCACACACTTGAAAATAAATGGGTGTTAAGCGATAAATCCCACCGAATGTCCTCACTGCGCACTCCTCGCTTTTTCATTTAACAGTCTTAAATATAGCTAGTCGCGCTGCAATTAGCCCTCGTAGATTATCATTGTTTCGTATGCGCGCGCCAGAAATACTTTCCCAGCCGTTTAATGATTTACCTCCGCTTCCCGAGGCCTCTCGAGTAGTTTTTTATTTTATTTATTAATGCGCGTTTCCATTTTTGGCTGCGGAGACAGACGTCTCATTGTTAGTCCCGGGGACTAGATTCTCGTGGGGAATGCGAAGTGATTTTACACTTGGACGAATCGCGTGTATGTGAGAGTGTGTACGTTTGGTCGTTTCCTTCTAAGTTTTTTTCTTTCCTGTGCGGTCCCCACGACGCCGATCACTCGAGAAATATGAAGTGGAAGCAATTTCGCGCGACTTGTAGGCAAATATAATGCCAGTGGGTAATAAAGTAAATAAAAATGAGACCCGGTTGACGATTATGTGTGTAACAATGGCACGAGAGACCGGGCGTGGGTGGCTTATTTCACACCCACGACAGGGGTTAATGTTAAGAGTCAATTGATTTGTAAATAAATGGCTGCTGTTGCAATTCAGGCCGTTTTATTTATTTAATAGTACACACAGTTTGCACAACATGAAATCACACATACTCATAGGACTTTATATCCATGTCTTTTAATCCTAAAAAACTTTTGCGATCTTTGAGTTTTCAATGTGACGCGTAACATCTATATTGCGTCTATAATATTCTAAGTTTGAATTGAGTGTCATCAGTTACCTAAAGTATGAATTACATTGTACTAGATACATCAAGAAAGGTTTCTAGTTTAAATTGTTCATGTTTAGATCCTACTATGACCAATCATATATTGAATAAAATACATACGCAGCACGTGATTGGTCATAGTACGATGTTAACATGAAAAATTGTAATAAATAAATAAAAGCTATATTTTACTGTACAGCATAAATTGTATTTCATTCCGACTTTTGAGTTGATATATTCGCACATTCAAACAATCATTGTTCGTCGGCAACAACCGAAAGAATAATATTCCACTAAAACTAAACTAATTATTTAATTGGCACCGCGTTTTTTGCATTCACTTAATTTCCCGTCAACTAATCCAATATTAGTAGACGGGAAATTAAGTGAATGCAAAAAACGCGGTACCAATTAAATCTGCGCACATACCCGTATCAGGGACCCGTATGTACGATTCATAATTGATTCAACCAAATAGCTGTTACAGAAATTTTGTACCATCTCTATGATGTATATATTTATATTTCTTCGTTTTCTTTCGAGTCACAGAAGACACGCGTAATATAGATTAGCAATTCTTTCTAGATTGTGTACCCCTATTAAAAATAACTTCCTTTGATTGTTACCATCTGTCATCAAAACGCTTGCGAAGGGCACGCATGTTCAGTCTCCGGCCAGCCGTAAGCATCATGTCGATTGATGCCGAAATAAATAAATCCCCAAGCCCTCGGCAATAAAACAAATATTTATAACGTCTCAATCTGGTGCACTAGAAGATGAAAAAAAAAACGCTGCGTGCCACCCCGTGACGTCAGTGGTTACATCCGATGCGACTTTGATTTACCGCAACAGGCGGTGTACTGAAAAAGCAATATGTATGATATTAAGGTGTCACAGTCGTAAGATGCATTTCTCTCATTTCCAAACGCCCGACACCACGCTGCGTTTGATATCCTGGTCTAGTTCTCTCAACCAGCTGGAGATGTGAATGTAATTTTTTATAGCGCCGCAATTACGGTTTGATTTATATGAACGTATTATTTTTATAGTACTCAATCAGAGAAATTTGTAATCGAAATTATAATTATATATATATATATATATATATATATATATATATATATATATATATATATATATACCAGTGTACCTCAAACATGTTGTTTGTTAATGCACGAATCAGAGCCAAATATTTGCAACTATCATCATGAAGTTAGACTGTGGAACATGTATTACATCTTTACTGCGAATTGCTGAATTAAAATATTCAATATTTTATATACATCATGAAGTTAGACTGTAGAACATGTATTACATGTTCCACAGTCTAACTTTACTGCAAATTGCTGAATTAAAATATTCAATATTTTATTTCAATTATTGATTTAATTTATATTAAACTATTAATTTAAGGAGAGACACAAAGGATCAAGCTATTTTACAAGTGCATAAACTATAACTTTGTAGTGCAATCACGACCATTCCAATATATCAAGGAACCTACATCGATGTTCGTATAAGTCCTTTAAGACACGTCGGGCAGCATAAAAACTCTACAGTGTAGGTCATAGAGGGTCACCAGTTCTTAATCTAATTTAGATTGTTCTAAACGATTATAAACTAATTTTAAGCTGATACACCTGATTCTAAACAAATAAGTTCATATATAAGTGTGAATCTACCCTTTAGCAATCTACATATCTAGATTTCGATCTTATTAGATCTCATCAGTGTAGCTCAGCTAGTGAGGGTGAATTCACACAATATCTCGAGTGGTTATATACAAAAATGATACAACTAACCCCCTAAGAGGAAAGTTAAACGCCATCTGGCGGCACCACATCAATTAGCAATGTACACCCATAAGGTAATAACATGCTCCTGCCATCAGGATCACCGGGTAGTGCCCTCTATGGAATAATATATTATAAATAAGTTCAATTTTTAATCTGTAATTTCGATCAAAATGCCGCTTTTTATCTCTACTAAATGAATACAAAGAGCCCAAAACAGATAATCGTGAAGACATATGAGGCGCTTTCGTTTAGCATGGTTTATCATTGCTACTCGCCCCTGTGGCGTGGCTCGATCAGCTCGTGCGGTCGTGCGCCGCCGGTTGTAAGGGCCGAGGTAGAATTATGTGCACCGGAAGCGGCAAATAGAACAAGAAACAATAAGCCCGTACCAGCCCAGAGTGATAAACGAAAGGCACTATGGAATAGTCTTTCGTTTAGTAGTGATGATGATTATGGTCCTGAAATTAAATAAGTTTGTTTCGTATATTTTGTAGCCCTGAAAGATTGTGTGATTACATGCACTGTAATTATTTTAAATGCGTTAAATTGATTATAATCTTCAAGTTAGAATTAATGTAGTTGGCAAGATTGCAGTTGAAATTATCCGGCGCAAATTGGCCGAACTATTCCACGCAAGAAGTTTTCGAATTGACACATAAGCGCTATCACAGGAAATAATTTATAATTGCAAATTGGCGCTTCCCTCTGTGCGGGCGCCAGAAGTTTCCGTTGCCGCACCCCCCTCCCCCCCCCCCCCCCCACAAGGAGAACCATATGAATTCATTAATGGTGAGTACGAGAGCTATAGATTTGCGGTACGATTTCAATTAGCTAAACATGCAAATTGTGCTTCTGTTTGTGTCTAATGTTAAACCGATTTATGTCGAAACCAGAAATTAAAAACCACTATGCTTCGAGACGAAGAAATGAGACAAAACGTGAAGACGAACATCAACGAAAATCTCGGACAAATCATGCAACAAGTTATAGGCACCAATGTGGATCTGGATGAGACATGGGGCATCATAAAAAGAGCTCTGTGGGATGACAGTAAGGATAAATAGAAACAGAAAAACAACTCCCAACTCCCAAAAGAACAATGGATGACAGATGAAATTTTGGCAAGAATGAAAAAGGGTAAAATAATACAAAGACAAGGATAGAAATAAATACAAAGAAATTCAAAAATTATAGAAGCCAAAGAAACATTTATGAGAAACCAATGTGAGAAGATAGAATCGCTTCAGCTGAGGTATGATTCATTTAACTTACATAAAAGGATCAAAGAATTTACTGGCATGGGAAAGAAGAAACACTGGTATAATAAAAGATAACAACGGTAATATTATATTGGACAGAAAAAAAGATCAAAAGATGGGAGGAATACATACAACAACTATTTAAAGACACCAGAAATTAATTGGAGATAAAAGAGACATCGCAAGAACCAAGAATAACAGCCGAAGAAGTAATGTATGCTTTTAAGAACTCAAAAGATAAAACGACGAAATACCAGTCGATATTCTTAAACTAATTGAAGAAGACAATATTAGCATCTTGGTAAATCTATATAATACCATCTATACGACTGGAATCATACCACAAGAATTGTAAAATCTACATTCTCTTTATTACCAAAAAAACACAAAGCAAGGGAGTGCTCAGATTTTAGAACAATAAGCGTGATGAGTCACTCATTAAAAGTTTTTCTAAAAATCATTCACAGCCGTATTTACAAGAAATTAGAAACAGATATCAGTGAGACACAGTTTCGATTTCGAAATAATCTAGGCACAAGAGAGGCTCTATTTGGAAAGAATGTCATAATCCATCGATGTCTCGATATGAACGTAGATTTATTTATAGGCTTCATCGACTACGAGCAAGCCTTCGATAAAGTTAAACATGATTGGTTAATGAAAATAGTACAGCAGGAGGGACTAGACTATAATGACGTCCGAATAATAAAAACTTCAGGATCAGAAAACACAAATAAATGTTAGGACATAACTATGAAGAATTGGATATCCGACTGGGAGTCCGCCAAGGATCGCTCAAGTCTTGCGGTCGTGCGCCGCCGTTTGTAAAGGCCGAGGTAAAATTATGCGCATCGCAAGCGGCAAAAAGAACAAGAAACAGCCCGTACCAGCCCAGAGTGATAAACGAAAGGCACCCATTATATGCGTCGGTCTACCAACATCATATATATTAAGTGATTATAAGAAAATTAGTAAAGTTATTGAAGGTTATAGTGTTATAAAATAGTACAAAAAACTTACATATAAGACAGAAACCGCACTATATATATTCATATTCCATTCTACACATATCGCACTATTATACCGCTAACAATTCATTACTTATATACATTTACAGCACATTTATGAGTTACAAGTGTAAATGCATACATTCGTATGTATAATAAATGTGTTTGAAACAAAAATTGGCCTTTTTCCGCAAACGCACGCTTCATTACCGACTTTTTGTTTTCGCATCATCGTCGGCCATTATGAAATATTTGAGACAGAAATAGCGTTTTCTTAATGTACGACAAAGATAACAAATATCATTTGATATTCCTATAAACAACTCTAGCTACAATCATATCGATATGTTCATTAGAGGGTACCCCAATAAGGCACCTTACACGATCAATATTACTGTCAATATTTTAGATTAATGACAGTATTACTGTACGATAATATGTTTAAAATGTTCATTATTCTAAAATATTGGCAGTATTTATTACTCATCGTGTAATGTACATTAATGATGTAATGAAGAGAATACTGATCTTTATCCGGATAATTGATTACTTGATAAATATAAAAGGAGGATTGAAGCAAATATTGACAGTACTAGGATTGACAGTATTATTGACCGTGTAAGGTGCCTTTATTATAAAAAAAAAACGTATAAAATAGATTTTAATGTAAAGTGATGAAAACACCGAAGAAAAATAGTAAGTTAAAGCTAAACTTAAGTTTAAATGGAAAATAAACGTATCATACGTACTAACTCGGATTCACATCGATTTAAATTCATATAATTATCCCCATCAGTACCCAACTCGGCACAAATCGAATACAATTTTTTCACTCGCCACGTTCTGAATTTGCCCGTTACCGTTACCGCGCAATTTGCGAAGTCCGCAGAAGGAATTGCATTCGGCGGGCCGCGGGAATTCTTTCCCACACAGCGACCGCGGTGCACGGTAATGACATAAATAAATTGCATCTCCGAACATTCGAAATTGCCGGCGACTCGCGGCGCATTTCTAATATGGATCGGGGCTGCTGCCGCCGCCGCCACCGCCGCCGGGCAGCAATCGCACGTGACGGCACGATCGGCCAGCGATGCACGAGCGCGATACTTTAGAGCGGAGCACGGAGGGGTCGCAGAGGGCGAGAAGAGCAACAATATACAACGATCATGAAAATGCACTTTAATGTGTAAATTAAAACCGCAAACGCGGACAGCCCGGCTAATGCGGAAATAATTACTAAACATTAATTTAACTTGCAAGACTACTACTTCCAAAAAAAAAAACATGGTTTATGGTGAAAAGTTTCTGCTGGAAAAGTTATAATTAAGTTGAGAATTAAATAGCTAGTTTTAATTTAGCTTATCTATGAATTAAAGTTTGCTCTGATGTTTAGTGTCGTGACAAGGCGGATTTATTTATGTTTACAGGACGTTTGTAAAACGGCTGAGACACTTAGGTATTTTTAAGCACAAAATAATTACAATGGGACATATTTTCAATCACATTCACAGAATATGATGTGACCAGTATATATTACTTTAAAAGGCACCTTAAGGTCGTTTTAGACAAGACAATTTCTTAGCTCAAAAGTTGTTCAAGAAATTAATTCAAATATCCTTCTCCCATACAATTTGTCCTTGACAAATAGAACGCGTTATAATTTTCCATTCGATCTACCATCCAATTCAAAATTTAAATAATATGTTTTATGATATGAGACAATTTAGATTGTCTTGCATCTTGACTAACTTTTGAGTCAAGAAATTGTCTTTTCTAAAACGACCTTTGCACGATCAATATTACTGTCAATATTTTAGAATAATGACAGTATTACTATACGATAATATGTTTAAAATCTTCATTATTCTAAAATGTTTCTAATATTACTCATCGTTCAAGGTATAGTAAAGATGTAATGAAGAGAATACTGATCTTTATCGGGATAATAGATAAATATAAAAGGAGGATTGAAGGAAATATTGGCAGTACTAGTATTGTCAGTATTTGCTTTAATCCTCCTTTTATATTTGTCAAGTAATCAATTATGCCGATAAACATCAGTATTCTATTCATTCCATCATTACTATACCTTACACGATCAGTAATACTGCCAATATTTTAGAATAATGAATATTTTAAACATATTATCGTACAGTAATACAGTCATTATTCTAAAATATTGACAGTAATATTGATCGTGTAAGGTGCCTTTAAGAGAAGTCAATACAGGTATCCAAAGATATACTGTTTTTCAATAAAAACACACCTAGTGTTGTAATGACTTTAACAGAATTTTATGATCATAGTGAAATATATCGATGAATTAAAAATCAATCAACACAAACAAAAAAAACGTATATCAATCAATAATGTGTGGACCAGCACTATTTTTGAAGCACTCGTTAACACTTGAGACATATTGTCGAAATATTCACTTAGTTCGTGCCTCTTTGCACTTTTCTATTCTCTTTTTTAATCTTTTAATCTTTTAATCACCTTCCTTGCTTAACTGTGAATAGTCTGTCTGTAAAATGCATTTAGCCTACTCTGGTTACAAAATTAGAATCAACGTGAAATGAGTTATTTGTTAACCTGCAAATGCCTTAACAATTACAGTTAGCACAGCAATAAATCCCATTTTTTTTATAGACAAACATATAAAATAAATAATTGTTCAGCTTCCGTCCGCTAATATGCATAAAGCATTCGAGGCGTGCGCGGTAAAATAAATTCCCGTCCGTTACACAGAGGAGGGCACGGAAAAATTGCTATGTAATTAATGTTAATATGCAGCGGAAAGGCATTCGGAATAAACGCGCGCACGCGGGCTGATATTAATAACCGACCATTTATAGTGGCCGCGGTAACAAACGCCGCAATGTGGAAAAGTAAACAGGGCAACGTGACTTTTCTGCACGTGCAAAACGTCCGGCGTTCGATAATGAATCCTCGCGATACTCGCGACTCGTTTATATGGTAATTTTTTTTAGGGAGCGGGTGAGTTGAATGAGGAGCACGTACCGCGATTAACTAGAACAAATAAGGGATGCCGAAATAAGTGTTGGGATAAAAATAGTGCCGTTTGATCACCCTCTTTGTTTGGTCTATTACTTTCCGAATACAACACTGCTTTCGAATTGCTAATTTTGACTATTCTACGTTTTTGTTTTAAGAATTTATTTAAAAATATAATAACAAATAAATAAAACAAAACAATATAAAGAAGTCTATGCGTGTGGATGGATGGATGTATGTAAACAAAATTCCGGGAAAAGTGATGGTAAACCGGAAAGAACAAACAAATATAAAGATAGAACAACACAAAATAGAGCAAGTAGAACAATTCAAATACCTAGGAGTAGCACTGACAGAAAACGGAAAATGGAAGGTCAATTTAGTAACAGAATAAACAACATAGTTAAAACATACCACGCACTGTGGAATATACTGATTAACAAAAAAGAGATCAACAGAAGGACAAAAATAAATATATACAAAAGCATATATAGACTTATACTGACATATGGGAGCGAGACGTGGAAACTAACGAAGAGGGACAAAAGTAGAATACAGGCAATGGAAATGAAATATCTCAGAGAAGTAAAACAAGTTACGAGAAGAGACAGAATAAGAAATGATGGCATCAGAGAAGAATTGGGACTTGAAGCTATAGAAAAGTATATAGAAAAGAAACAACTAAACTGGTGAGGACATTTAATTAGGATGGACAAAAAGAATCAAACAAAACAGGTATGGGAAGCAAGAACTGGAAATAAAAGAAGAAGAGGTAGACCAAGAAAAGAGTGGGACTACAGAATAGAGGAAATAATAATTAAGAAAGGAAAGACAGTTAAACAAGCAAGAGAACTTGTGAAGAACAGAAAAGAGTGGAAAGAATTTACAAATGTATAAACAACAATCATTGTTAAGTAATGTAAATGTAATAGCCTACACCGAAAGGTAAAAGGCAAATAGATAATATATATATAGTTTTGGTCACGGCTGGTTTACATTAAGTGAAAATTTCACAGTTCGTAGAACTTAATGAATATCTAAGACCAAGGGTGCAATTTTTGAGCGATCGTTAAGATCATACATTATAAAACGTAGACCTTTCATAGCGATGGATTAGTAAAAAAAAAACTACTTTTATAGCTATCTGCCCGAGGGGGTTTCCGCTGGTAAAGGTGGTAAACTCAGAGGAGTTTAATCGTCCGGTGTTTACCTTAACATCTTCTGAAAACTGATAAAATTTCGCCCACAAAGGCGTTGTGAACTGAGATGGGTAATAATATTAACTCAAAAATTAATTTTAAAACATAACTATTCTCAAACGTTTAGTTTTATCAAAGATTTTCACCTTTTATGAAGCGAAAGGTGAAAAATCGACACCATTTACAATGAAACATGAATTCCCGATGGCTATATTCATAGCGATCGCTAAAACATCGCACCCTTGGTGTAACTAGAGTCCGTGGGGGCGTCACTCCCCAAGTAGCAGCATATGCCACTACCTCTTGCGGTGAGTGAGACGAAAATATAAATTATGAATTATGAATCGTTACCCAGTTTGACACGCGTTTGAAAGTGAATTGTATCCCTGTAAATATTTCAAATATGTGTGTTCATTTTATACAAATCAGTTAATTTGTAACGTTCAATAATAATCCTAATACCGATTAAAATTAATGATAATAACCTTAATGCAACAAGACATAATTGCGTATATTACAATCAAAAAGTGTGTGTGTGCGGTCTAAACGAACAAAGCCCAACATACGCAATCACTATAATTTCACTTAATGAGCATAAGAAAGCTCGTTAAGTGATCCGCGTGGGTTATAAATTTGATAATCACAAACTTCCTCCCAACAACGTCGGTATCGTTACAATCAGTCGAACGTCCTCCGCTGATTAATTACATCAACTTTCTTCGCTTCATTCGCAGCGCTGTTTAACCATCCCGCTAGCGTATACTCTAGTTTCTTTTTTATTCTGGCTGCGAGATAGTGAAAACGGTGCTTTAGATTAGAGGCCCATTAAGAAATTTAAAGTACATGTGAGAACAAGCCACTAGAGTAGTACTCGTAAATCGAGTCCACTTTAGATGTTTAAGTGTTCTGCGCTGGTGTTGCTGATTATAATAAATAGTGATGAACCGTGTGAAGGAAATAAATTTATATGTTCACTAACACGTGCAAAAATAAAAAAAGGACGTCTTAATAACTTAAGACGTTCTTTTTTATTATTAGTTACTAGTCGAAATACAATTTTTTTTAATTTACTCTTTCTCTGTTATTTAATTTTAATTTATTTTACTTTATCTTGAAATTATTATTTTCGGTAAAGTGTAGGTCATGGGCTCCAGTATTTCTACAGATTACAAGCACCCCCAACATGTTACGTCACGTTAAATAAAAAAATAATTAAAAAATAAACACAAATTATTTGCAAAACAATTGAATTAAAAAATATCTTCTGAAACCTAGGTATGACTTTAAGTTCCTGGTTTGTGAATTTGTATTGAACTTTTAGCAAAAACTGTGTATTGTAATCGCATACAATTACATAAGCTAACTATATAATAAACCTTTATTGGCATTAACAATCCTCTACACAGTATGTAATAAACTTAAAAATAAACAAAAAGTATACATCTTTTAGTATCCTTACAGCAATATAATATAATAACCCACCGTTAGCCATTCCATTACAGAAAAACATTATATCATTAAATTTGAATTGGATTCATTTACATTTACATACATTATTTATTCATTCTTTCTTTTCCGTAAAACAAAAGGAAAGACTACCCCTATTGTTTGTTATATACCACATTTTAGTTCTTTTAGTTGCTTTATTGACTTCATTAGAGTCACTCCTCTTCCATTCTCATCTTAAAACCACGCATGGTGAAGGAAGGATGAAAGATAGTGAACAAAGGTTGGATTTTGTTTACTATCTTACATCCTTCCTTCACCATACGTTCTTCATGTTCATTCAACCAGTGCTTCCATTTATCTTCACCCTGACCTCTATACCACATTTCCTATAGCTATCACCCATCCAATCCTTGAACCATTCTTCCTCGTTTCCACATCTGAAGCGACAAATCAAGGTTTGTGACCTACTGTGGCCCGCTCGCTCCAATACACATTGCTGTGGATTTTTTTTTGAAAGAATTTTTAATCATAATTCATAGTTATGAACTTTAGAATGCCTTCGAAACTTACAGAATAAATTTAAGATCCAACCAGAAAGTGTGTTGATAACTATTTAAATATTTTTTGTCAACTATTTTTTGTAAGAAGCACAAAACAAATTCACAATTCGCGCATGAAAACAATATACACGTGATTCCAACCTTATAAATGAACAAGCTTGTTATTACAGTGCTTTTCGTTTATCACTCAGGGCTGGTACGGGCGCTTATTATTTCTTCTTCTATTTGCCGTTTCCGATGCGTATAATTCTACATCGTCCCTGACAACCGGCGGAGCACGAGCGCGATACTGCACACCACGGGGCGACAAGTAATTCTAAACCCTGCTAAACGACCATGCTTGACTCACTGATAAACGCAGATGTAAGGCGCATCTGCGTTTATCAGTGAGTCAACTCTCTGCCCTTTTCTACCACATTGTGGTGTAAGGGTTTTCATTTATAATTTTTTTTTCCATTTTCTTCTATTTATTGCTAGTTCTGTTGCTTCTTTCCAGTATTTTCCTTTTCTTTCTAATCGATCCGAAATAGCTACATCCCAATTTTGTTATTGGTCTTTTTCTTGTTGTTCATTTTTGCTTTCCATATTTTTTTGAACGATGCTGTATCTGCCATCCTGATTGAGAGTCCTCGCCATCCCAAGTGTCTTTCTTCTATATAATTTATTGTCGGTGTTACATTTAGTCATCTTATATCCTCATTCCTTATTTAGTCCTTTAATGTCACTCCTCTAGCTTTCCTCATATACTTCATTTCTACTGCTTGTATGTTGTGCTTTATTTTTTTACTCTCTGCCCTTTTCTACCACATTGTGGTGTAAGGGTTTTCATTTATAAACTTTTCCATTTTCTTCTATTTATTACTAGTTCTGTTGCTTCTTTCCAGTTGCTTCCTTTTCTTTCTAATAGATCCGATATAGCTTCGTCCCAATTTTTTTATTCATCGTTATTTCCTGTTTTTTCATGTTTGCCTTCCATATTCTTTTGACTGATGCTGTATCTGCCATCCTAATTGTGTGTCCTCGCTATCCCAATTGTCTTTCCTCTATGTAATTTATTGTCGGTGTTACATTTAGTCATCTTCTTATATCCTCATTCCTTATTTAGTCCTTTAATGTCACTCCTCTAGCTCTCCTCATAAAGTTCATTTCTACTGCTTGTGTGTGCTTTATTTAATGTCTATGTCGCGCATCCGTATGTTAATACAGGTCTTAATCAGGTCCGTATCTGAGGGATATTTTTGGGGTTTTCCTTCCTAATGATAACAATTACTACTGTACTTCCTTATTTGACATAACAAAAAGTGTTTTTATAAAGAGATCGTGCAAAAAAAGTTAGTTTTAGAATCGATATAAAAGTAATTTTCACGAAACACTATCTTGCTTGTCTGTATCATATTTTATAACTCCTCTCAATCTCGCTCCCTCAGCCATATGAGAATTGTATGCTTTTTGTGTTCGATCGCTGCATAATTGTGGCTCGAACGGGGGGCGGGTGTTTTAATATTCATGGCCTCTCCGGCCTGTTAACGGTATGGGGCGGTATACTGCACCGAAACCGCATCTAATGGTTATTCCAGTCACGTTCACGAGCAGAGCGATGCGCGATGGCCATCGTCTGAACTACGACCTCCCAATACTACTAACTTGTAATATGACACTTTTATTAAACAAGCGGAGTTGGACACTGAGAAGGACAGCTCGTATAAACTGCGGCCGCAAGTTTTTAATTGAATCAACTGAATTATTTAGACGATAAACAAAACATTCGTCGTTCCACCATGTGGAAGCAATTGGGTCCCTACCCCTAATCCTAAATCAATAGATAGAATTAGGGGTAGCTATGAGGCATCGTCGTAATATAAAATATTTTAATTTCCGAACAAATGAATATTACTACCCCGAGTGGTTAGAGGCGTTGTCCGTCTCGTACTGAGCATTGGGGAGCCTGAGTTCGATCCCTAGCGGGGATCGAATTTTCGCGAATCACCTTTCACAGTATTTGAAAGGATTTCTATGAAGTTAAGGTAAATACCGGATGATTAAACTCCTCTGAGCTTCTCGCGGAAAAACCTCACGACTGATAGCCCTATAAAGGTAGAAGTTTTTTTATTTAATCTTACTTTTAATTATGTTTAAGGGACGCTGATGAATATCATTATTTATTATATTTCTTAAAAAAAATTGTATATTAATTTATATATATGTGCGTGTGCTGGTATGATGATCCCTTTCCTCGTTGGATTCTTTCTTTTTTTTAAATTGTTTACAAAATGTTCTTTCAGTTAGATTTCAAATACATTTTATAAAATAGTGTCCAAAGTAACGGGAAATATGTATTGATTTTTTTTGTATTTAATATAATAGCATCTACTATTGAGATGTAATAAACTCTAACTACATTTTAAATATAGCTAATGATTCATGGTATAATCTACTAAATCGTCATGATCCATTATTTTTATAGGTTTTTAACCAGTATCCGAATTGCATTAAATTATGACACAATTATGTTAATGTCAGCTTACATTTGAATTACAGAAAACTTAAAGTCAATTAATTCCGGAGCGGCAGGTCGATTAACGACCAAATTGCGTTTTCATGAATTCTTAACGCCCTTTGCGCGCTCTTTCAGGTTTTCTTAATTACCTTTGATTGCGCACTTCGCGCCAGCCATAACGCGCATTTTAATGCTAACCGCGGATTTAATCGAAATAAATTGCTTTGTCGCCATCGACGTGTCTCGGCTAATGAGAGTGATTGTAATTAAATCGCTTTAGATTAGTTGTAAATAAAGTTTTATAATTTTTACGTTATAAATCAACCAATTTCAATGAAGTAAAATATATAAAATGCTACTATTATATTATATAAATATTTCATTCCTATAATATAAAAATGATGACAATGTTTTGAACCCTTAATTAATATTTATTAAATTTATTATGAACACTAAAACCAATGTAAAAGAAATACAGATTTATATATATATATATATATATATATATATATATATATATATATATATATATATATATATATATAAAAATCTACACGCAGAGTTAGTCATTCGACTAAGCACAGACATCCAATGTTGTGTTAAAATAAACTAAACACAATATTTTGCAAACTAACTGTATATTTGTACATCTTTAGAATCAAGCATATCAATTATCATTCATACACGTCGTGTTGACACGGACACGGGTAAATCGCTTGTCCACTAACATTATTGAGTCCGACCGAGCTGCGTGTGTGGTCCAGGCTCTATCCATTACACGTATCTAACATTGTCTGGGACCCTGCATGTGTAATGCGTATTAGCCTCGGCTATCCATCCAACGCCACTAATTATGGAAATAAAAGCAATTTTTAATCAATCAATTGGCGCGATTCAAATGTACGCGTTGGATAGTCGCGGTTAACTATTTGTTATTTGTAGCGGCGACACTGGCATATAATCGAATTAAGCAGACATTAGTTGGTCGTGATTCCACCCATTGAATCGATTCCAGTAACAAAAAAATGAGTGTACATTTATGCGAATAAATGCAGAAACGTGGAACGCGATAAGTGTATTCCGGCTGCACTTTTTCAATTTATGGCGCGCCGCTATCTGCAACAACGCTCGTTTAGTAGTTGGTGTTGATGCTTTTTTGTGGTCTTAAATTACTTCGTGAACATCCATAAAATATACGATCACCAAAAAGTTGAAGTGGTGATAATTTTACTATCCATCCGTACTACAGGAAGCAACGCAGTCACATCAAATTATAAAAAAATATAACCTGGACTAAAGCCCGTATGACATTATCTAGTTTCTTATATCTTTTTGTGATGCAGACACAAACTGCATAGTGTCATGAACACATGTAGAAAATGATATAGAGGCGGAATAATAATAAATTCACTTAACAATAACAGCACCGTAATACACAATGTTAATTTTGTGTTTAGAAATAGATATATATATATATATATATATATATATATATTTATATATGTAGGTATATACAAATATAACGATATAGGAAATTAGATAATGTTATACGGGCTTTAGTCCAGGTTATATTTTTTTATAATTTGATGTGACTGCGTTGCTTCCTGTAGTACGAATTAGGGAAAGTTGCTAGTATTGAGTAATTAATTTGTGAAATGTTTTTTCTACTAGTCTCCCAAAAAGTACCTTACACGGTCAATAATACTGTCAATATTTTAGAATAATGATAGTATTACTGTACGATAATATGTTTAAAATGTTCATTATTCTAAAATATTGCCCGTATTACTCATCGTGTAAGGTATATTAATTATGTAATGAAGAGGATACTAATTTTTATCTGGATAATTGATTACTTGATAAATATAAAAGGAAAATTGAAGCAAATATTGACAGTACTAGTATTGACAGTATTATTGACCGTGTAAGGTGCCTTTAAAACATTATAACAAGTTTTATATAGAAGTAACGAATGTTTGTATGGGCGAAAAAGGTACTTAACAGTGAATTATGATAGTACAGATTATTTTACTAGTTTAACAGTAAAATAATCTGTACTATCATAATTGAACGAATTTAACGCTAGTTAAAGCTAGGCCTCAGTGAATTGGTTGCACATAAGTGGGCATGTGACGCTTTTAACATAGTTTAGCTAGTTTATCCCTGGTTTAGCCTTATATTCCATTTAAAGCATTGTACTAGATCCGTCAATAAACAATAAACAAATTTCTAGTTTCAATTATTCATGTGGTATGTACTATTACCAACCACGTACTCTGCATATATTATATACAAGACGTGATTGGTCATAGTACGAGCTGAACGTAGCACGAATGAATAATTAAAACTAGAAATTTGTTCCAAGTTTCTCAACGAATCTAATACAATGTAATTCACGCGATAATTAACCGACCATACTGATTTAATTAGCTGGTTAAAAAAATAATTCAGTTCCATAAAACATAAATTGAATAACTATCACTTCTATTCCCAACCTAAGCTATTACTTGCTAGTATTATGTGAGTAATAATTGACATTAATAATTATTCGAACAACTTTATTGCAGGCCGTTCCCCGTTAAATTAGGACGCTTATTAATAACACTCCGGGGAGTGACAATAAATAAAGCGGCAAGCCATGCCGGCCTCAATTACAAGAAAAAAATGCGTGGCTGATTTAGTGAATATTATTGTGTGCCCTGGTGTAATTATCGTACTTTTTCTTGTCGCGCCTTCGGGTTAATTGGAAATTTAAATAAACAATGTTAATTACGAGCGAAACTAAATACAGTCAATAATATTTATTTCAGATTAATTAGAATATTTGCTGGCACAGAGAATTATCGTTATAAATCA
Source organism: Lordithon lunulatus (assembly GCA_963942505.1). NCBI lineage: Eukaryota > Metazoa > Arthropoda > Insecta > Coleoptera > Staphylinidae > Lordithon > Lordithon lunulatus. The sequence continues at coordinate 64,636,926 of OZ012667.1, forward strand.
CTTGAATTTTTTGTGAATTCATCTTCACAATACATCTCTTTATTTCAAGACAAGTTTAGGTTTTGTTGGTGTTGGCAAAAAGCCTCAAAATGTATAAAATGTATAATATAATATATATATATATATATATATATATATATATATATATATATATATAACTGTGAACTCTTAGCAATCTACATATCTAGATTTCGATCTTATTAGATCTCATCAATGTAACTCAGCTAGTGAGGAAGAATTCACACAATATCTCGTATCCTAGTGGTTATATAGAAAAATATTACAACTAACCCCCTAAGAGAAAAGTTAAACGTCATCTGGCGGCACCACATCAATTAGCAATGCACACCCATATGGTAATAAACATCAACATGCTCATGCCATCAGGATCACCGAGTAGTGCCCATTCCATAGAGGGCATTACCCGGTGATCCTGATGGTATGAGAATGTTGATGGTTATTACCATATGGGTGTGCATTGCTAATTGATGCGGTGCCGCCAGATGGCGTTTAACTTTCCTCGTAGGGGGTTAGTTGTACTATTCTAGAAATGTATGTTTTTTCGAGGAAAATAAATGTCTATACACAAAGTTGAAGATCATTAAATTTTCATTGGTAAACGTTTTATCCACTACGTAATAGTTAAGAAGCAGAAACATGTATTTTTTGAAATTTTCACAAGTTGAGAAATTTGCCCTATCTGCTGTATCTAGACAGCAGATGGGGCAAATTTCTCAACTTGTGAAAAATTCGAAAAATACATGTTTCTGCTTCTTAACTATTTTTTCGACATAACTATGTAGATTATGCATACTATGTATAGAGAATAGAGAATAGAGAACAGGAAACCACCTTATCCTTACGCTTTAACTTCAAGTCCTGAAAATTTCCTTGTTCCGAACAGGTCTTTATACTATTGATGCCAATAGTTCCTAGTATATATCTCTTCACTCCAACTGTCCCTGTGCCAATTGATAGCAGATTTTTCATATCTAGGAATGGTGGGATGGTGGGTGGTCAGCCAACCAATCACTAAATCTTTTGATGTCTATATTATCCCTAGAAACGCAGAAAAGCCTCATATTCATGTGCTGATTCGTGGTCGCATGGAGTAGTAATTATTGTTAGTAGAGAAGCGGAAAATGCAATAGTGAATGTCAACCCTGTCTCTTATAGAATCATCATGGTGGAAATACAAGCGTCTCCAATAAATATTAGCTTTATCCAAATATAAGCATCAACCTGTGAAGATGATGTTTCTTCTAGACAGGATTACAAATGACATCGTAATGGAGCGAATGATCAAGCCCAAGGAAATCCTTCGAATCATCAAGGCACGGAAGCTGGGCTATTTTGCGCATGTTATGAGGCACCCAGATACGTATAACATGCTACACATTACCATTGAAGGAAACATGGTGAAAAATAGCGTCGGACGGCAGAGAAATTCGTGGCTGAAAAATCTGCGGCAGTGGTTTAGCCTTAGAATCGCTTTTTCGAGGTTCTCCAAGAAGATGTTAATAGCAAACATGATCGCCAACATTCGCTGAGCGGATATGTTACATGAAGAAGATCATTTTAAGAATTATATCGTTTTCAATAACAAACAATTTTATGAATTGTAGAATCATTTCTTGCTTGAATTGAGTAATTTCTGTAATCGCCCATAAATAAGCCCCCCATTGGCAAATTGTAGCCTAATTCGAGTAATTTCGCTCGTAAAATTATACAGTAATTTATTAATTATATAAATTTCAAGCATTCGGCACTGTGGTAGTAAACCGGTCTTTAATAAAAAAGCGTTTTAATGGCATGGTACGGTTCGCCCGGATATTATAGCAATGGCCATTATTAATTCATTAAAATTATGATACGACAGAATATTCCGTTTGATGTAATACCCACAACGAATGTTTACGCCGAAGCGTATGCATGGAGGTGACAATTGTAGTACGGCGTGGAGTAATAAAAGTCTTGAGAGGATCATGGTTTATGGACTATAAAAATAAACTCCTTTATGTATCCACCACCTAAGATGTCGCTGTGGAGACAGTAAGTGGAAAAAATGCGTTAAAGGTTTACTTAAATTTCTAAATACAAGGTTAATGACTTCAGTTTGGTTCTAAAAACACGAATTTGTTTTAAAGTATGATTCATTAAAATAGAAAAATTAGTATTTAATACTAATACATTTTTTAATCATATGCCTTCTATCGTAAGGTATAGGCGTTTGTATCCGTTATATTTATATTTTCCTTTCCTTTTTTTCTTCTATTTTGTGTCATTTGTTTTATTTTTTCCCATGGTATATCTTTTATTTCTGCTTCTTCTCGTATATCTTAATCTCGTACATCGAAATCCCATGTTTTTCTTGGCCTTCCCCTGTAGTTTTTCCCTTGTACAAGAGTACAAGTATATTATATCAAATTCTAATTACTTTATTTAATGTTATATATGAAATAAGAATTTCATATAAATTTAAAACCAAAACCAAAGAGCATATAGTCATGAATGTGGAAATAAATAAATATTATAAAGTAGTATTATTACGTATTAATGTTAGATTTATAAATAATGTTAAATAAAATATAAATAAAACGATTTTTTATTTTGTTATCTATCACACTTTAGTTACACTTTGCAACTAGTTTCGGCTAAGCTCTAGCCATTTTTGAGCTCCTCCGATGACATCAGAGTAGCTCGAAAATGGCTAGAGCTTAGACGAAACAAGTTGCAAAGTGCAACTGAAGTGTGATAAAAAACAAAATAAAAAATCGTTTTATTTATCCTTTAAAATAAATCACAAAGTAGACGCCTTAATAATCCAATGGTAAATAATGTTATAGCGCCATATGAAAGTGTATGCTATGTAAATGTATAACTTATATACTCCCTTATACCAGCATCCTAGCTGTCTGAGAATATAGAAAGTCAAATTATTATAATTATTTTCGAAAATTAATGAATTAAATTTATTATTTCTAAGATGATTATTAAAAACTTCGAAAATCAGTATGCATTGAACTTTGGCTACAAATAGCTTCTAAACGCTCACAGTAATCGATTTAACAATTCAAATCATGTTTGAAGATCAGTTAATGTCCTACAAAAATATGTATTGTCGTCCATTCTCTGATACTTACTAGTTAGCGAGTTATAAAATTACGAAGCAACTTTTTTTTTCTCTGAAATTATACAAACTTTGATCTTCAGTATCTCTTTATGGGTTAGAAAAGATATCTAGGTAAATAAATAATTGAAATACTTGATTTTATTGTAGAAATAAAACACCTATAAAGATAGAAGGCAAATGCATAGCATAAGTGATGAATCAAATTATGTCCTATTCGTTGTTTGATTATTAAACATATTTCTAATCGTAAACTATAGGATGTGTATAAATTGGCGTAAGAACATCAGGTAGAGATTTTGTCCATCAAATTCAGAAAGATAATCTGAATACAAAAATATTGTATTCCTGTGTCATCACGGACTCTTCAAAGGTTGATAATGAAGTCTGTTAATACGCGTTTTAATTAATTGCCTTTTAATATTTAAGTTCTTTCACCAATTTACACACAGTCTGTATATATTAAATTTCCACAATTTGATGTTATACGGATTCGGACACAAATTTATTTAACTGTGATGCCAGTTAGGCGTCTCTGTTTCAAAAACAAATATACATCAGGCCTAAAATATCTCTTAGCTTTGATGGCGCAGCTCTCATGTGATTAAAACAATCCCCAAGCTCCTCCAAACATGACTAAACAATACAGCCTTCGCCAGCAGAAGATGAAGATGATTCTCTTACGCCGTAAATTCCTCAGTTGTTACATCAAACAAACCAATTAGAGCGTTCTCTGCCGTTAATTATACGCGCCCGATCGGCGGCAGCGGATAATAAATTACCTTCGTGTCCGCGCCGAATTAAAACCCGGATTATTTTCCCGCAGTCATACGATTTAATTAAACGCCCCGAATGTTTCGATTTCGACACCGAAGAGGCGTTGCATCAAAAAATCACACAATTTTAGAGCTTGTAGGTGGTAGTAAATAGTTTTAATTTATTTTTGCGTCGTTGCTCGTATACGAGCCATCGTATATTCAAGCGCGGCAGTTAATTGCGCACCAATTTAAGACGATTTAACTGGAAACAATAGAACGTCGTGGATCGTAAGGTTTGCCGTACATGGGCCGCCTACGATCTACACGACAGCGTGGTATTTTTTCCGGCGGTGTTTAATCGCACGGCGGTTCGCTAAATAAGGACGCGCAAATCCCTTTTTATTGCGACACAGACCTTGATGCATTAGTATTGCTGCGCGGGCGCCTTATTAATAAATAGCAATTTTATCGGGCACGGTTTCTCACGATTATTTCGTAACTATCCAGCTAACGTTTACTTTTTAAATACTGGGGGCACTGTTTGTTAAACTAAAACAGCCGCGTGTTTGCCTACTGAAATTCCTGCTCTTCTTTCTAAATTGGACATGGAAAACATTCCACTTATAGTAAACCAAACAATAAATAGGTTGTGTTTGTATTACCGTGTGATTTTTTCTTACTTTGTGAAGAAATGGATGACTTCAATAGCATCTCTACTATTTTTTTTATTATTTATTTATTAAATAAAATGCCCATCGTTCGACAGAGGGTGAGATTTAATTACTAAAACGGCTTAATTACTCAATGAAATTGATTGAATCATAGAAAATTGCGGATAGTGAAGTGTAAAGTTAAAATTCATAATTGACATAATATGTTTGGTCTTGACCCACCTCTGCTTGAATAGGTTTTTATATAGATATAGAATTCGTTTCAATAATAAAAGAAACGCATTATCCTAAAAAAAACTGCATAAAAGTAGGTCTGCTATCAACTAAACCAATGGTTGTTCAAACTTTTTGGACCGCGACCCCCTTCTAAGGTCGTTTTAGACAAGACAATTTCTTAGCTCAAAAGTTGTTCAAGAAATGAATTCATATATCCTCCTATACAATTTGTCCTTGACAAATAGAACGAGTTATATCTTTCCATTCGATCTACCATCCAATTCAATATTTCAAATAATTTGCTGTATGATAGACAATTTAGATTGTCTCGTATCTTGACTAACTTTTGAGTCAAAAAATTGTCTTGTCTAAAACGAACTTAACTAGACATCAGTCTGCACGCGTCTTTCTTTAATTGTCGAAATTACATTTGGTATACGAAATAATTTCTCATTTAGTGATCCATATAAACTTTTGCAATGACACCACGAAAACACTGGTGTAATATGTATAATGTAAAACATTGCAAATGGGAGTTGTAGGTTCGAATTCCCGATGAGGGCAGTTTCCTTTTTATGTTTTAAATTTATATTTTGAATAAATTCTAATCTTTAAAATAAATATTGGTCACCTTTTGTAATTAAAAATCATCCCCAGTAGGACGACCTTACTAGTTATTAATATATTAACATGTTGTATTTCCGTAATTAAAAAACGTGTTATACTACGAACAAATTTCTACTAAAACCATCGTATAAGTAGCCTCTTACTGGAATAAGTGATTTTCTTTTTGCGCCATTTGAAAAACCGCTGTTTCCCTGTTCATTCCATAATTGTTGCTATCAATCTTCCAGCGCGGTTTGTCCTCAGGACTTCAGTAGACGGGCGGGGTATTAAATTTAATCTTCAAGACGTATGCGACCGACGCGTCTTAATCCCGAAAACAGACAGTTTGTATTTATATAATTTTACGGTTGGTTAGGTTCGGATTGAAAATGTGGCGGGCATATTGCTTACGGATACTTAACGATGTTGTAGAAGGAACGGCATTCTGTTTGTGTATGTGTGTGAGCTGTGGAATTGCCGTTGAGAAATATTATGGGAAAAAATAATTGGACTAGTGAATGTGACAGGAGCTGTAATAAATCTGGAGGAATCATGATTCCTCAATAATTATTTATTGGAACGTTTTAAAATGTATTTTTCCTGTTAATTCGTTCATCAAAACACCTCTGAAACTTATTATATATATATATATATATATATATATATATATATATATATATATTAATTATAATAAAAAATGTCTCACATAAATTCAGCTATGCCTGGGTCAAAATTTCGGCTTTCACTCCGATTTACATTTACCATGTTCACATCTAATATTGAATACAATCCCGATTAGATAGATTTAAAATTTATTATGGCCCGTTCATATGAATACAGATAGACAGATAGACATATAGACAGATAGACAGATTGACAGATAGATAGATAGACAGATAGACAGATAGACAGATAGACAGATAGACAGATAGACAGATAGACAGATAGACAGATAGACAGATAGACAGATAGACAGATAGACAGATAGACAGATAGACAGATAGACAGATAGACAGATAGACAGATAGACAGATAGACAGATAGACAGATAGACAGACAGCAGCGCGAATGCACTTTGGTGATGTCTCATTAATGATCTTATAGGTGTTTACATGTACGTTCGATACGATACAATCCCAGAAATAGGGGAATCTAGTTTGAAATTCGATTCGATTTTAATTCGGTTTTTAGCCTGTTCACATGGACGAAACTAGAATTGTATAGAGTTCGATTTCAATCCTACATGTGAATATGGTTATTGTCAGGGCCGGTCCTAGCGGCGTGAAATGTGTGCACCGCACGCGGGCGGCCAAATTCAACCCAGGGCATGAGCTATCGAAAAAGTTCTAAACATAAAATCCAATAGATATCTTCATTATCTTGAAAGATATTGCTTTTAAAAGTTGAAATTTATATTTTCAAACATTCCTGCAAAAATACCTATTCATCATAACAAATTTTAAGATCTTTTATATTATTTTTGTTTCAATATGTATGAAAAACTCAATTATAAAGGCCGCAATGAGATATCTTCATTATTGTCAAAGATATAACTTGCGAAATTATTTTTTTTTGTCACACTTTCCTGTAAAAGTACCTATTTATCATGATGCAATTTTAAGACTTTTGGTATTATTCTAGTCTATAAATGTATGCAAAACTAAATTATAAAGATTCCAATGAGGTATCCTCATTGCCTTCAAAAATATGGCGTGTAAAAGTGGAAATTCGTATTTTCACAGATTCCAGCAACAATACCTATTCACCATGATGCAATTTTAAGATTTTTTGTGATATTCTTATCTACAAATGTATGAAAAACTTAATTATAAACTCTCCAATGAGATATTTTAATTTTCTTCAAAGATATGGCTTGTGAAATTTGAAATTTGTTTTATCACACATTCCTACAAAAATACCTATTCATCATGATGCAATTTTAAGATTTTTGTGTGTTATTCTTGTCTAGAAATGTATGAAAATCTCAATCATAAAGACTGCAATGAGGTATCTTCATCATCTCCAAAGATATGGCTTGTAAAAGTTAAAATTAGTATAATCACAGATTCCTGCGAAAATACTTATTCATCATAATGCAATTTCAAGATTTTTGTATGTTATTCTTGTTTATAAATGTATGAGAAACTAAATTATAAAGACTCCAATGAGATATCTTTATTATCTTCAAAGATATGACTTGCAAACGTTGAAATTTGTATTATCACACATTCCTGCTAAAATACCTATTCATTATGATGCAATTTTAAGATTTTTGTATATTATTCTTGTTTATAAATGTATGAAAATCTTAATTATAAAGACTCCAATGAAATATCTTTATTATATTCAAAGATATCGCTTGCAAAAGTTGAAATTTGTATCATCAAACATTCCTGCAAAAATACCTATTCATCATTACCCAATTTTAAGATTTTTTTGTGTTATTCTTATATAAAAATGTATGAAAAACTCAATTATAAGGACTTCAATGAGATATCTTTATTATTTTCAAAGATATTGCTTGCAAAAGTTGAAATTTGTATTAACACACATTTCTGCAAATATACTTATTCATCATAATGCAATTTTTGTATGTTATTCTTGTATAAAAATGTATGAAAAACTCAATTATAAAGACTCCAATGAGATATCTTCATTATGTTTGAAGATATGACTTGTGAAAGTTGAACTTTCTATTTTTACACATTCCAGCAGAATTACCTATTCATCATGACTCAATTTTAAGATTTTTGGTGTTATTTTTATCTAAAAATGTATGGAAAAATACAATTATAAAGACTCCAATGAGTTATCTTCATTATCTTCAAAGATATGGCTTGTAAAAGTTGAAATTAGTATTAACACACATTCCTGCAAAAATCCTTATTCATCCTAATGCAATTTTAATATTTTCCGTGCTATTCTTATATAAAATTGTATGGAAAATTCAATTATAAAGATTCCAATGAGTTATCTTCATTATCTTCAAAGATATGGCTTGTAAAAGTTGAAATTTGTATTATCACATATTCCTGAAAAAATACCTATTCATCATGATGCAATTTTAAGATATATTATGTTATTCTTGTTTGAATATGTATGCAAAACTCAATTATAAAGACCCCAATGCGATATCTTTATTATCTTCATAGATATGGCTTGTTAAATTTGAAATTCGTATTATCAATGTTTTCTGCTAATGAAAACTATTCCTCATTATGTAAATCGCAGTTTTTATTTATTCAGAAGAAATGTATTAAGAATTTTAAAAACTCTAAAGACTTTAGTGATATATCTTCAAAGATATGGCTTATTAAATTTCAAATTTATATTATCAGTCTTTTATGCTAAGAAATACGGTTTCTCATTATACATTACATAATGTATATATAATTTAGGATTGTTTTGGTACACTGGTCCAAACATATATTAGGAACTCAATTTTATAAACTCAAATGAGATATCTTCATTATCTTCAATGTAAAAGTTGAAGTTTATATTATCACACATTCCTCCTAAAACTAGGATTCATCATGATGCAATTTTAGAATTTTTTGTGTTATACTTGTCCAGAAATGCATGAAGATATAAATTACAAAGACCCTAATGATATATCTTCATTATCTTCAAAGAAATGGCTTATTAAATTTGAAAATTGAATTCATAATACATTTTTGAACAACTGTCACAAAAAAATATTCTAAAATTAGATAATGAAGAACCGTTTTCCTTGCCAGAAAAGACTGATAATACAATTTTCAAATTTAATAAGCCATTTCTTTGAAGATATGGAAGATATATCATTAGGGTCTTTGTAATTTATATCTTCATGCATTTCTGGACAAGTATAACACAAAAAATTCTAAAATTGCATCATGATGAATCCTAGTTTTAGGAGGAATGTGTGATAATACAAACTTCAACTTTTACGAGATATCTTCATTGCCTTTAAAGATATGGCTTATATAAGTTGAAATTTGTATTGTCACATATTCCTGCATAAATACCTATTTATCATGATGCAATTATTTATAACTAAATATGATTTTCTGTCTCATTTTTGTATGAAATGGTATATAATAAATCCCATTACTGTTAGAATTTGAGCATACTTTTGAACATATTTATACAACATTGCCAATATTGGCCTTTTTTATATATTCATATGCATGTTATTACTTAAGCAATATATCATATCAAATTTTGCCAACCATTACATTGCTGCAACTACTACTCACTCTTTACTTCCATGATATAATCACCGCGAAAATTAGTTTTGCGCACTGTAAATGCCCATTTTCATATTTAGATTATCACGTCGGGGCTCTAACAGCACGTCTGGCAGCCGCTTATTATGGGTTCGCTCCTACATTTTAATACAAATGCCGGCCATTATGCATACGCGCACCGTACTTATACACAATCGCAAACGTACAAGTTGCCGTTACCGTTGCGCTCAAAATAACACATTGTAGGTGCAAATTGGCCGCCTTTTTCTCACAGCGGGAAACTAACAGCGTGAACTGTTGTGAATGAATGAGTGTAAATTGTTAACAATTACCAATAGGCATATCAATGTGGAAAACTACAAAGTATTTACTATGAAGTGACTATGGGATGTAGTGTACGTGTAACTAAAATGATGAAAAATTCATGTTATTATGGGTTAACAGTTGTCGGTTAAATTCATGATATAATGAGAAGATGATAAATTGCAGCGCAACTTTTGAGAATCTCGTTCTTACGTCAGCATGTGGAAATTCGTTCGGGAAATTTAAATAATCTAGTGATTTTTAAGCGTTGGCACTAATCCATTAAAAGAAACAAATCTTATATATATATATATATATATATATATATATATATATCAAATCGGGAACATGTGCCCGATTTTCATGTGGGATGGAGGGAGGAGTGACTGCTGAATTGTCAACTAGTGGATGCACAAAGGTCCCACACAAGTGAAATAATGCAGTCAGCAACAACCTTCTATTGTTTGAAATCAACACAGCTATTTTAACTTAACACTGTTGATAATACTCATAAAAATCAATAGCCCTTTCCTGTACAAAATCTTTCCCTACTAGCAATGGATTAAAGGATTCCATGTAAACTCTGTAATGGTTAAACTCTTCGTGTTGTTTGCTGCTAAATTATGAATTGTTATATAACGAGCTGCTCGTAAGCGCATAATTCCTCTCTCGATGGCGTTTTTGCCACCAGATGTATTTGTAATGAGGAGGCAGGTTCGCGATATACACTGGCATGAAAAACGTCGCCAACAAGCATGCATTAAACATAACATTTCCGAGTTTAATGCGACCGCTGCGGAGTGCACGTTGCGCAATTAGCGCCAATGACGGAACTTAATATATATATATATGGCCAGGAATTTGTCACACGAGACAAAAAAAAAATCGTTTTAGAAACTTGATTTACCGAATTGTTTCATGAACTAGCTAAATGTATGAAGAGCGCTCATTGTGCCGATACAAATCTTCATAACATCAGGGCCTATTGGGATGTTTTGTTAATGATTTTACCATATGAGTACATTTCTAGAGATGATGTGTTAACTTTTTCTCTAGAGATTATGTTAAAACTTGGTGAAATTCCCATCGGGTGATGGCGTACAACTCCTCTAAGCCCGTGTGAATGTTTGTATACTTTTCTTCTCAAAATATTTGTTTTGTCCATTTGAGCAACTGTCAGTAATAGAATTTTGTACTGACGTGAACGACAGCACAAAAGTCATAAACGACAGATCTTCAAAACATTGTCTTTGTTTTTATATTATTATATATTATCTATTTGCCTTTTACCTTTCAGTGTAGGCTATAGATTTTATATTATTACTAAGTCAAATTCCCGTCGTTCAACTATCTATCTACTTTGAGTTCATGTGACTACTTTTGCTATCGAAATACTTAACAAAGTTTATACGTTTGATAATGTTTTGATAAGAACTATTTTACTATCGCGTTAATTTTTCTCGCTATTTCACGAACAAAACTGTCAGTAATACACATATTTCTCACAACATGTACTAACAGCACAAAATTTATACATGACAGGTCCGTAGGCTTCAAAATATAAGCCAGATGGCGTTTAACTTTCCCCCTAGTTGTATCATTTGTTTATATAACCACTCGAGATATTGTGTGAATTCATCCTCACTAGCTGAGCTACACTGATGAGATCTAATAAGATCGAAATCTAGATATGTAGATTGCTAAGGGGTGGATTCACACTTATATATGTTTTATAAGATTGGCTTTGTGCTGATATCTCAAGCACTCTGTTAAAATATTATTCCATAGAGGGCACTACTCGGTGATCCTGATGGCATGAGCACGTTGACGGTTATTACCATATGGGTGTGCATTGCTAATTGATGTGGTGCCGCCAGATGGCGTTTAACTTTCCTCCTAGGGGATTAGTTGTATCATATAGGTTTATTATAATTTTATTTGGTGCAATTCAATCGAAAAATCGTATCACTAAATGTCCCATTTTCGTTGATTGTTTCTTTTATATGTAATTTAAATATTATATGATACAGCAAACGTACTACGGCCACATAATATTTTTTTTATGTAATCATCGCCTTTAAACACCATTCGGGATTCGATTACAGATACCCTTGGCACGCACGATTTAATCAAATTACAACCTACACAATTAACCATGTTATTAAATTAATAAAGCCCCCGCTAATAACTCCATTCTCCATAATACCATCCCTGTGAACCGAAGTTCGGTCGGTCCGGCCGGTAATTACTTCGATAGTTGAGGGCGTAGCGTTGGCGGGCGGGAATGCGATTGATAATTTCCATGTCGGAGCCAAGTTGGTTAATCGAATTTATAAAACAAGTACAGGGACAACTATTTTATGTTGTAACAATATACTTTTATTACCTATTTAAATCTCCAATAATATTAACCATGTTCACTTGTACATACCAGGGGCTAAATAGGGGTGCTGACCACTACATCGGCGTGTTTAAAATTATATTTTCCGGGATAAATACACAAGAAGTCGAGAGATTTTTTTTTAAAGAAATTTAATTAGTATACTTGTGAATCAAAAATATAAAACGCGAATTTATCATATTGTTCATATGAAAGTAAAAAAAATATTTAGGGTTCATAAAAGTCTAAATAGACTAAATTTTAGGAAAATAAATAAATTACTACACCAAATCGCATCCCCCCAAAGGATTTTCACACATTTTTACCCATGGTAAACGCGTGATTTACCATTGGCAGTGTGCTTTGAACAATTATTTATTTATTAATTTATTAATTTTGTATTTAGACGTTTGAATACTACGTTTTGAATACAGAATACAGGTGTTGTGTTTAGAAAAGTTTCAGCAGGAATATGGCTTGATTGAAGTTTCTAATTTTCTAATTTGATATTGGTGTTATATTAATTGTACTACTAATTATTATTGTTATAGGTGTATCAGGTGGCGTACGTGATAATAAAGGCGGCGAATTCGCCGCGGCCCGGTGCCTGGATATTGGAAAGGTCAACAGACGGCGTAAATTACGATGCCTGGCAATATTTCGCAACAAGTGATAAGGACTGCACGGATCGATACGGAATTCCGGCCAGGAAGGGCAAGCCCCATTATTTCACAGACTCGGAGGTCATCTGCACCTCGTTCTACTCGAAGCTAATGCCCATGGAGAACGGCGAGGTAACGTACAACCGTAATAATATCACAAACAACACTCGAATCACCGATTTACCACTTCAATTTTATCCGACACACCAAGAATTTATAAGATTGCAATATAACAGTTTAGAGCTATTACGAATTTTATAATAAATAGCAAATATATTTTTCTATCTATATACATATCTATTGCCCGTATTCACCAACATCCCATAAACTTTATAGGTCCCATAAGCTATTATATTGAATGAACAACATCATTGTAACAGAAAATGCCAAAACCAATGTCAAACACCTTGAAAACCACTTGTGATTGGAGCTTTGATGACACCTTTTGTTTAATTATTCAGTGTTTCCAATAGAGAAAATCTAAAGTAACTACATTCCCTAGATAATGTATTTATTGTTGCTATAACAACGTATACTTATGGGTTCAATAGCTATTAATAGATTTATGGATCGTCGGTGAATACTGGGGTAATGCCCGTATTCACCAACATCCTTTAACTTTATAGGTCCCATAAGGTATTGAATGGATAAATTGATAACGTCATTGTGACTAAATATGCCAAAACAAATGTCAAACACCTTGAATAGTGCTTGCGATGAAGCTTTGATGACACCTTTTGTTTAGTTATTCAGTGTTTCCAATAGAGAGAATCTAAAGTAACTACATTCCCTAGATAATGTATTTATTGTTGCTATAACAACGAATACTTATGGGTTCAATAGCTATTGATAGATTTATGTTGAATACCAGGGTGAATCTCGTTGAATTTACATATTTAAGTAAATTTAATACGTGATATTATTATATATTATATTATTATTTAGTGATCAATAAAAAAGTTGACCATGATGGTTACAAATAATTTTGGAAAGATATCGAAAATAACTAGCTACTGTTATTTTCGTTTTAGCAATTTAAATTGTAACCTGATTAAATCATTAACGCCTATATTACGTTTAGAGTACATTTTTTTTTGTAATTAGATTATTATTTTTGGCAAAGTGTAGGTCCTGGGCTCCAGTTTTTGTACTGCTTACAGGCACCATGAAGAGATTAAATAAATAAATAATTGCAGAGAAAAATGTTTGTGATACAAGTGGTAAAAAAATAATATCCCTTCTTGTAAAAGCCAATAAATTTCGAATTGACTAATATTGTGGTATATAAATATTATTAGTTAAATAGACAATATTTCTAAGTGCAACAATAAACAGTCTCATTTGTCAGTATAAATTTAAAAAACATCTTATTTACATTCCATATTTCACTAAAATAACCGTACTGTATGTTGTTCCTGTCTAATTAATTCAAATGTAAATCCCTGGGAATTCCTCCTACCGCACCGCACATATAAAAAGGACAAACAACAAACACTTCCTGTCAGCTTCCCCCGTAATTAATGCGTATGCTAATGTGTTCCTTCACACACACATGCACATACAGAAAAAAAACCGTGTGTGTGGTTACCACCCCTGTGGCTGCAAACGTTATCCATCACGCCAGGGCGGCAGGAGCCCGTACAATATTATCTGTACATATAGAAATTGTTTCCGCCGCCGGCGGTTGATTTGTATGCGCGCCGCCGCCGTCGTGGACTTGCCCGTTTATGCAGATCGGCTGCGAGCGATTCGCTTTTTAACGCGCGATCGGCTGAGTTGCAGGGCCCAATTTGGGTGGGAATTCGCGGTTGTTTGCGCTTGAAATGGCGCAGACAATGGAGACAAAGTCAACTATTTACAAGCTCGATTTGCTCGTTTGGCAATATATAATTGCCCTTTAAGTGGAACTAGTTGCAAATTTGCAGGAGTTGTTCCGTTTTTGGTTGGTCATTGACCTACAGCTCGAGTGTTTTTCTATATATACAGGTTACCCTATTGCATGTCAATCAATTAAGGGAATATTCCTTGATCTAACTTATTAAGATGACCTCAGGAAATAAATTAATTCAATTATCTCCTATGGTTGAAATAATAATAATGGTAATAATTGCCTCGATATAAAGGATTAGTGAAATAAAATTTGTGTAATGAGCCTGTGAGAATGAAGGTGGCGTAAGTTACATTTGAATTGTTTTAAAAGGGAGAAGATTTTGCATTTTTATATTTATGTAAAAACTTAATAAATCGCATGCACCAAAATGTCTGTTGCTGTATATACAGCAAGGCATTACACTACTCAACAGACATTTTGATGACTCATTTATTAATTGTATCTAGATAAGTTTTGTATACAGAATCAAAATTATGAATAGCAGATACAATAGCTTACAATAAAATATCAAAAGTAAGAAAAAGTTTTACTAACATAAAAAAATTCAGAGAAAATCTGAAGAAAGATATAATAGAGATAAATAACACAGACATCCAAATCACCATCATACCACGACCAACTGCATCTCTCGATACCCGGATAAAGAGGGGCATCCTCCGAGTTCCTGCAGAGAGAATCACTTTTTTATTTTATTTTTTTATTATTATTGATTATATTTAATTTATATTGTATTATTATTATTATTATTATTTTATTCAATAAATATTTACAAAAAAAATAAAATTATCCGTCAGGATTTATCAAGTTTTAATGATTTAAAAACAGAATCAGTTTTTTTTTTGTCCTCATTTATTAGAAACTACGATGTATCGATCAAAATAATAAAATCGAATGTATTTTTTGTGTGTAAATACACAAAACACACAAATTGCAAAACATATTTCATATTAATCCTGATGTCTGATATTTTTTCGTTATAGATTCATACATTTTTGATCCACGGCCGACCAGGCGCGAACGAAACCAGCCCGGAACTCCTGCAGTTCACCAAAGCTCGCTACGTCCGGCTTCGCCTGCAAGGATTCCGCGGATCTGTCGAGCCACTGCCTGCGTGGCTGTCGCAGGACATCGCACGAGATAAGCGGCTTTATTACTCCATAAGGGACATCAGCATCGGCGGACAGTGCGTCTGCAACGGGCACGCTTCCAGCTGTAGACATAATGTCGCCTCCGGGGTGAGTTATTGCGGGTCATTATCATTATATGGCGAAATGGGATGGGGTCTCGGGTAAATACTTGTTTCCGAAACGGCGCTCGAGGCGATTGAAAATTGTAGAGTTTAACAGTCGGCGGTCGTTAGAAGGAACTTCAATAGAGAGGGTATTAGTGAAGATGTGTATTTGTCAGAGGAAGCTGCTTTTATAAACAAACGTGGTTTTTGTTCATATATTTTTGTTTGTTTAGAAAGTTACAAAAAATTAAGTACAGATTCACATTCCCTGAACTCGTTTGCAACTATAGAAATTCTTGTATGACTGAAAATATTTTACATTAGTGATTTTATACCAGATAAATGAATTTTAATACAGATCCGTGGCTGTAAACATAAATTAAGCGCTAATTGACGATATCCATATGCCTTTGATCAGCGCGATGCGCTCCTCACCACTCGCTTAGGCGATATTTAAACGAGTCGATATTATCGCGCGGGAATTAATTAAACGTGAGAATCGAGGTAGTAGTCGACACGTGTACCAATTAATTAACAATCAGATAATGAGCGGACGGATTATGCAAATGGACACAATTGCCGCAGGAGCGAGAAGAAACGCAGGCTAATTTAAAGCGATAGGAATTGCTTAGCATTGCAAAGTCGAATTAGTCTAGCCAAATTAGGAATTTAAAAAAAAAATCATGTCTTCTAATGATTAATGTTTTAAATATGAGTCGCAGTGATTAGTGCCGGATTAAAGTGATATAATGATATAATTTAAGAAATAAGAAATTAAATTTAATTTTAAATAATGAAATAGACAGAACAGTAGTAATATGGGATATTTTAGACCGTTTATATTCCCAAATATATTTGTTTGTACTCATGTCCTAAGACAAGTCATTTCCGCATTGATTTGGGTGCGGGAAATACTACTTCCCGCACTAGTTCTGGAAGTTGTCAACTTAAAATTCAGTACCAATGTAAATGTGTATTTATAAATATGAGAATGCATGCAAGCACAACGTACACCTCTTATACTTCAAATAGCATTAAAAATTAACGGTATGATACTGAATAAATACAATTTTGAAGAAAACTAAACTCTACCCACATAAGAAAAGATTTTGTAAACATCTGTTTCCATGCGAAAACCAAATAAATAAATACAATTTGCATCAATTTATTCTAACTCGACATCAACTTATACGGTCGGCCATTTGATATATTTCCTTATTTCATCCGACACACACACACACACAAACAGTCAATTGCCCGGTTCTTTTTCAACTGCATTCGGCGCGCACGCATTGTTTGCCATTTCTCTACGCTAATCGGGCGCAATCAAAATATCTGCACGGCGAAACGCAAGAAGTCAAAAGTCTCCCGGACTCGGAGCGCAGACACTCCATATAAAGGCCGCGAGCGCCACTGCCTTTCTAAGAAATTTACGACACCGCTGGATATCTTTATTTGGTATTATTTGATAGCCATCTTGTGGGAAAACTATCGATAATCCTGCTCCTTCTCTCTCGGGCCCGCGACGCGGTAATTGCCCCGCGGGCACATTAATAAATAATTAATGCGCTGGCGACGTTCTTGAAGGAGAGTGCTGTTAGCAGCGGCGCATTTTTGTGTGATTTCTTGATTTGTGACCATCTGTTGGTGGATTATCACGTGAAATATAGGTTTTTTTATACAAACAAATTTATGAAGACTTATTTGTTGTAAATAACAAAGAAATTTACGTTGTATCTACATAAATTTATATTAAATTAAATTAAATAAATAACTTTTACATTTAGAACTTCATAAAATGTGAATGTTATTTATTTGGTGTGAATGCTAGATGTATATAGGAAAGGGCCACTTTATTGAAGACCTAGAGCCCTTGTACACCACGGGAAGTCCAAGAAAACGAGTTCCTCAAGATGTATTGGGATACCACAATAATATCTGATTGAAAACAATTAAGGATAACAGACCTGTGGTATTCCAAAAAGCGGACAAACGAGCGATTATTATAGATATCCCTGTCCCTGGCGATGAAAATTCAAGGGCAGCTTATATAGAAAACAATTTAAAATACCTAGACTTGGTATGTGAGTTAAAGCATTTATATGAACTAAAAGACTGCCAAATTACCAAATATTGCCGTTGATAACTACAGCAAACAGTCTAGCAGAAAAACACCTGAATGAGAATCTTAAGAACTTGAATTGCACGAAGTAGAAGCTTCTTACGCCGTTGGTAATTCCCAGCTGGCAGTACTGCTCCGGACAGCCAGAACAGTTCTAGCACTGTTGAAACCTAGGTTAGATCAAACCCGGTCGCAGTAGTAAACCATGTGAAAACATATAACAATAATATATTGTTTTGTAATAACATCTGCTCATCAAACAAATAATTTATTGAAATTTCAAGAAGCTCAGAATCTTTTTTTTAAATAAAGATTTAAAGAGATTTTCCGCAAAAAAATTAAATATTTAACATATATAAGTGTGAATCCACCCCTTAGCAATCTACATATCTAGATTTCGATATTATTAGATACCTCCTAGGGGGTTAGTTGTATCAAATTAAATTGTTCGCACGATTACAACCCTTTATCTATTACTCGTATAATAATGCAAAAATTGAGGCTATATAATTCATATTATCTATGAATCTGTTAATTTTGTATACAATTATTATTAAAATGTATATATCTAGTAAAAACCAGAATGTACGTAAAAAAAAATATGTTTTCATAACGTTATGGCTTGCTGCAGCTTGTAAATTTGCCCAGCTCGCTGTACCTTAAGCTCGACCTTTTAATTCAACGCGGGTTTCCTGCTGCCCCAGGCTGCATAATTCAACGCGCATAAGCCCCGTGCCCCTTAAAATAAACCCGAATTAATTATTTAATAAAGCAATTTGACCGTCGGCATTATTTAGAGGCGATGTTTTGTTAATATTTGTGGCCACCGTGAAATAAAGTGTTGATGGCGGTGGGCTATAAAGGTTGCACCATATACGTAGTCAATAAAATGAAGAAATTTGCTGCGTTAGCAGTAAAATTAAACAACTGGTCAACATAAATCCTTCTCTGACTCTTCTAACTTACAGTGTAGGTAAGTTAGAAGAAAGAATTTGAAGACAGAGGAAATAACGTGTGGATGAGGGAAGGGTACAACGTGTGTGTGCTGCGTTGAAGGTCGGTGAGGCATTGCAAAAAGATGAGTGAATGTTTAAGAGAGGATGAAAAATGCGCAAATATCTGCAAAAGGCTGGCGTGGGTGAGCAGAGAGGAGTTGTATTTTTCTAGTTTGAGAATTATATTTTACTATTCGATATTATGTCGAGTTATATTTGTTTATTTTTGTGTGAAAGGACTAGGCCAAATAAAGGTTGTTTTTTAAATTTATTTATAGCATCCTGAATGTGAGTGTGCCCATCATACATGCGGTGCTAACTGCGACCGCTGCTGTCCCCTACACAACCAACGCCACTGGGGCCCAGGTACCTCAAGAGACGCCCGCATCTGCCTCCCGTGCAATTGCCACGGCCACTCCACTACATGTCACTACGACGAAGACGTCGACCGGTCCGGTCTCAGTTTAGACATCAATGGGTACTACCAAGGGGGCGGCGTTTGCGACAATTGTACCTCTCACACAACCGGCATTAACTGCGAAAAGTGCGCTGCAGGTTTCTACCGCCCCCCTGGCACTAAACCGGACGCGGAAACACCGTGCTCGAGGTGCGATTGCGATGAAGTCGGCTCCACTGGGCATTGCGCACTGCAGCAAGATGGGCTACGGTGCGAGTGTCGGCGGGGTTACACCGGCCCCAGGTGCGATAGTTGCGAGGAAGGACACAGGGGTTATCCGGAATGCGAGCCGTGTCCTTGCGATCCCAGAGGGGCCGTTAATGAGGATTGCGAGGGGGAATGCACCTGCAAGGTAAATAATTGCAAGGGCTTATGATTTAGTGCTTTACAGAAAATTTAAACTACATTTTGAAAGTTATTACTAAAGGTCGTTTTAGACAAGACAATTTCTTGACACAAAAGTCAGTCAAGATGCGAGACAATCTAAATTGTATCGTATCATACAGCAAATTATTTGAAATATTGAATTGGATGGTAGATCGAATGGAAAAATATAAAGCGTTCTATTTGTCAAGGACAAATTGTATAGGAGGAGGAACTTTTGAGCTAAGAAATTGTCTTGTCTAAAACAACTTTAAGGATTTTAAATTATTTATTAATATTTCTCAAAAAAATTCTTATTTCATAAAAATAGAAAATTCCCAAAGCATGATCAGTATCACCTCGCTGTATTTCAAAAATGTTATTATCAAAATTATTTAATTACAAATTAAAAACTTTTATGATTGTTCTATTTCATTACATCAAGTAAAATTTAATAAATTTTGTTCAAGACGAACGCAAATGGAAAATATTGCGACCACTGTAAAACAGGCTTCTTCTCCCTGCAATCTGCCAATCCTGACGGGTGCTCAGCTTGCTTCTGCTCAGGAGCTACCACCGTTTGTGCATCGGCGCATCTACCACAACGCATGGTAAGTACTAAACTAATTCACAGTTTATGCAACATAGTAAAACATTGAATACTATTCAATGAAAGACTACTATATTTTTTACCATTCAATTTTTAAATACTATTATAGATTCAAGCGGGTTCCGGTTGGTTAATCAGCGACATAACAGTAACAGAAATTGAAGAACCCACCCTGGACGAACGCAACATGATATCAGTAGGCAATTATGAAATACCAGGCATTGAAGCCTACTACTGGTTAGCACCTGAAGTTTATTTGGGCAACAAATTAGAAGCGTACGGTGCTGAATTAATCTACAAAGTGCACTGGGTGGTCATGCGGGGTGACACTAGTGGTAAACCAACATCAGGCCCCAATATAATCCTAGTAGGAGCAAACGGAATGCGAATTGCGTGTGGTGATGATACTTTTGGAGGAACTAATATGACTTTTAAAATCATATTAGCTGAGTACGAGGGGTTTTGGTATCACGTTCCTGATGATGTTAAAGATATAGTGACACGTCTTAGACGGACTGAGTATAAAGGAGAAATTGTTACTCGGCAACAGTTTTTATCGGTGCTTACAAACATTAAACACATTTTATTACGCGCTAAATTCCATACGGATCAAATTGAGGGGTCGCTTGAAGAGGTGGCTATACATACAGGCGATTTTAAAGAAGGCTATAGTCCGGTTGAAGAGTGTTCATGCCCATCCGGTTACACAGGACTATCCTGTGAGTCCTGCCAGTACGGATATGTACGAATTATGAGTAACACCACGTCCCACGAGGAGCTAGGTTTTTGTGTTAAATGTGATTGCAATGGACATTCTAGTACGTGCAATGCCGAGACTGGGGAATGCTTTTGCGAGCATAGTACTATTGGGGAGACTTGCGAGAGGTGTGCCGTGGGGTACTACGGAAATCCGTTGCTTGGGACCGTGGGGGATTGTAAGAAATGTGCGTGTCCGCTCGAGGAAGATGAAAATAATTTTAGTCAGAGCTGCCAATTGGATTCGTCGTCCGTGAGTAATGACGACGATGAGCCTGGTTATGTCTGCACACAGTGTCCCAAAGGATATACAGGAGATCATTGCGAAATGTACGTGATATTTTTTATATAATTTTATTTAATAAGTTTGTTTCGCGTTTATGGAAATATTTTCAAATTAGAGAGATACTATTATTGAAGACCGCATAATAGAAACTGAAAATTAAAATTCTCATATATTTTTAGTTGCGATGATGGCTACTTTGGAATACCCAGCACTCTAGGTGGCAAGTGCGAACCCTGTACATGCGGTGGAGGTCCTTGCGACAGGATAACCGGCCAATGTTTGGGCTGCAGAGGAAATACAGAGGGTACAGTTTACCGGCATTTATTGTAATTCACGCAACGCAACATTTTCTTTTTTCCATTTATAGGCTGGCGATGCGAACGATGCAAGGGCGGATACTACGGGGATCCTGTGATAGGATGTAATGCCTGTCTTTGCGATTCTCTCGGCTCCGTCAAGCCTGAGTGTAATAACGCCACGGGAGACTGCGAGTGCAGGGAACATTTTATCGGCAGGACGTGCAACAGATGCGAGGTGAGTCATCCAATAAGCAATACCATAACATAATAAATTAATAAAGAAAACAATCGAGAGAATCTATAATAGAACTGGGAGAAAATTGAAATTGGATGTGTTACAATAATATTTTTATCAATAAAGTTTTTTTCTATGCTTAGTGGTTTGTGTACTGTTTGCGATGGTTTTATTAATTCTTAAGTAATTATATATATATATATATATATATATATATATATATATATATATATATATATATATATATATATATATTGTATGTACATGTATAAATGGGGTTTCCCGTATATAAATAAATAAAATATGATACCCGGCGCTTTCACCATAATTTTAGGGGCATTTTAAAAACAGTAGTATATTAGAATCGGTCTCATTATATATATATATATATATATATATATATATATATATATGTATATATAAAAATTATCTATTTGCCTTTTACTTTTCGGTGTAGGCTATAAATTATATAAGAATAGCATTGATTGCTTCACATTATAAAAAGTTGAGTTATGAGAAGTATGTTCAACCCAACATACAATTTCAATCAGAAATAATCTCAGTTTGATCATCATTATCTTGTGTTTATTCTAGGATGGTTATGGGAACGTGACGGCGCAATGCACGCGGTGCTCCTGCAACGAGATCGGATCCAAATCGAACGTGTGCGACCCGCATTCGGGGTTGTGCGAGTGCCGGCCGGGGGTGGAGGGATTCCACTGCGACGCCTGTCAGCATCTCCACTACGGATTCGGCGATGCCGGCTGTCAAAGTAAGTCCAATTTCACGCCCTCATCCCCATTGACGTCGACACTATTCTATTTCGTTTATCACGTGTTCCTGTTGCATTTCGTGCTTGCGATCTGCCGGCTCGCGTTCCCGCTGTTTCAGCAACAGCGGCTGTTTATTGGGTTTATTGTCTTTAAAGTACTCACACATTTTTTTAGATAAAAAAAAGTGTCTACTTATATAAGTGTAAAAGTGCTTTCATGAATTTATATACGCATTAAGACAGCAACAGCGGCTGTTTATTGGGTCTATAGTCTTTAAAGTACCCACAATTTTTTTTAAGATAAAAAAATGTCTACTTATATACGTGTAAAAGTGCTTTCATGAATTTATATATGGATTAAGATGGAGTGGGGTATGATCGTAAACGGGGTGAGGCCGTTAACGACCTGAATTTATTCTAATAGATGTTCAATTGTAATAGCTAATAAGTGAAACCTGTATTAAAGTATTATCAAATGATTGATATAGATGACTTTCATTCATGAAGGGAATTCCCTATTTATATCAATTATTAAATCCAACATCTTTTGAGTGGCTTGTGAATAATTCCGATCTTGCCTCATAACATAGAAAGATTGACTTCAATGCGTTTTAAACAGCTATTTACGATCTTGCCCCATGTGCGGGGCAAGTTAGGAGTAGTTGCCATTTTTACAATTTTCTATAGAAATTATAATTTCCGTGGACAGTTGATGTTTTCGTCAATACCAATTAGATTATTTATTAACACCGCTCCGCGTTGATAACAAACATGTTAAGAGAAATGATACAACTAACCCCCTAGGAGGAAAGTTAAACGCCATCTGGCGGCACCACATCAATTAGCAATGCACACCCATCTGGTAATAACCGTCAACTTGCTCATACCATTAGGATCACCGGGTAGTGCCCCCTATGGAATAATATTCCAACAGAGTGCTTGAGATATCAGCACAAGACCAATCTTATAAAACATATATAAGTGTGAAAAGATTCACACTTATATAACATGTTAAGGATTTATAACGGAACTGAAAAATAAATGGGTTTAAAGTTGAACAAAAACCGAACTTATAATATTACTAATAAAACTGCGTATATTTTAAGGGTGTATATACTTACTTATATATACATTTTCAATACAATGCAGGTAGATATAGCTGCATTGTATAATTTTTGATAAAAAAACGATTATATAAAAGATTCTTTTTAGGGCTATCAACCGTGAGGCTCTTCCGCCGGTTAAGAGAGAAGCTCAGAGGAGTTTAATCGCCCGGTATTTACCTTAACTTCATAGAAAACCTCAGAAAAACTGTGAAAGGTGATTCGCGAAAATTCACTACCTGCTGGGGATCGAACTCAGGCTCCCCAATGCTCACTACGAAACGGACGACGCCTCTAACCACTCGGCCACTGAACTGGGCTGCTAAAAAATATTTTGGAATATGCAGGAAATAGAATGAGACCCCTACGCCAGCTTGAAACAGTTAGAAAACGATCTGGTTCGAAGGACCAATAAATGTGAACGTTAATTAAACTCGCAATTAATTTGAAATCTGTATGTTTGCACAATACTATAAAATGATACAATAACACCCAGCTCAGTTGTCGAGTGGTTAGAGGCGTCGTCCGTCTCGTAATGAGCATTGGGGGGTTCAATCCCCACCGGGGATCGAATTTTCGCGAATCACCTTTCACAGTTTTTCAGAGGTTTTCTGTAAAGTTACGAAACTCATCAGAGCGAATCACCTTTTACTTTTACATTTTCTAGGGGATTTTCTATGAAGTTAAGTTAAATACCGGGTGATTAAACTCCTTGGAGTTTCTCGGCGAAAAACATTCGACGAAAAATCTCACGGTTGATAGCCCTATAAAGATAGATTTTTTTATACAATAATCGCAGAGCTGAAAACAGGTGGTCTAAAAGAAATATTAAAAGTTACGGTTGATTAAAAAATTATATATTTTTTAATTAGTAGACACATTCGTTTTGTGTTAATAATTTAAAAATTACTCACGTCTTATTTATATTGCACATATAATTATAATTGTATTCTGGTTTAAGAGTAGAAACGTAGTGTAATATATTGAATATGTATACCGTTGTGTATCGTTGGTTGCATAGGATAAGGCAAATATATTACTATTTAATAAGGATAACAAGGATAATAAGGATAATAAGGATAATAAGGATAATAAGAATAATAAGGATAATAAGGATAATAAGGATAATAAGGATAATAAGGATAATAAGGATAATAAGGATAATAAGAATAATAAGGATAATAAAGATAATAAGGACAATAAGGATAATAAGGATAATAAGGATAATAAGGATAATAAGAATAATAAGGATAATTAGGATAATAAGTCGGCAGAAGTACCCGAAGGTCGATAGCCAGTTATAGAATTGTTGCAAATACAACAACTACTAATAGTATTTCATTATGATGGAACTATTCTATCAATAATAATCCAACATTTTCAAAAATGTACTATTCGTGTTTCTAATTTTATTTCTCATTAATAATTGATCGAAATTTAACGTTAATCAACTTAAATTGTAGTTCAGTTAATTGGCTACAACATGAATTAACTGTTGGTCCTACCATATTTTAATATTTATTTCAAAAACCAAAACCCACGTACTATTGCTACTTTAGCACAACTTCTTTCGAGTTATTTTTTCGATTTTTCATTCTAATGATCTTTCCCAACAGTAGTGTGTAATAAAATATCAAGTAGGAATTGGTTTTATCTTCAAATTCTAATTCGACTGAACTATAAGGATAAGCCACATAGTGAATTCTTGTACTACTAGTACTACAGTGTATACCGGTGGTTACCAAAGTGTGCGTGGCGGCACCATGAGCGACTTACTTGATGGCGCCACATAAATATTGCACACTTTTGTATTTTAATATCTTTATTATATTTATTATTTTGATAAAAGAGAGCACAGAAAGGGAAAATAACGAAGTGCAAATTCTAGAAGAACCAAGAATAATCAGAAAACCTCAACTAAAAAAGAAAATAATTGCAATAATATTAAAAGAAATGGAAGATATCACCCAGCTCAGTGGCCGAGTGGTTAGAGGCGTCATCCGTCTCGTACTGAGCATTGGTGAGCCTGAATTCAATCCCCAGCGGGGAGTGAATTTCGCGAATCACCTTTCACAGATTTTCAGAGGTTTGCTATGAAGTTAATGTATATACCGGGTGATTAAACTCCTCTGAGCTTCTCCCTTGACCGGCGGAAAAGCCTCACGGCTAATAGCCCTATAAAGATAGAAGTTTTTTTATTAAAAGAAATGGAAGATATCACCCAGCTCAGTGACAGAGTGGTTAGAGGCGTCGTCCGTCTCGTACTGAGCATTGGTGAGCCTAAGTTCGATACCCAGCGGGGAGCGAATTTTCGCGAATCACCTTTCACAGTTTTTCAGAGGTTTTCTGTGAAGTTAAGGTATATACCGGGTGATTAAACTCCTCTGAGCTTCTACCTTGATCAGCGGAAAAGCCTCACGGCTGATAGCCCTATAAAGGTAGAAGTTTTTTTTTGGAAGAAATCGGGGAACAGATGGGGTAGATGCCAGATGTGGCGAAGCAGTGAGGAGCCAGGAGGGAATTATGTACAAGAATAGTAGCCTATAGCTATTTATTTATATTACCAGTAGGAGAATTTGCACAAAAAGTACATACAACTCTTGTAGAGAAGAATACATTGCAAGATCTTAACAATCGTAATCTGACTCCGAAGTATCTAAATAATGCGAAGAATCTGATAGATAGAGAGCGAATGGAAAGATAAAAGTAAGAAGTTAGGGAGAAGATAAACCCAAACGAAATGAAAGAATAAGTGCGCCAAAAATAGGAAAAGAAACAATATTATAATAAACGGACTGGCCGAGAGCGAGCAAGACCACAAACACTCTGTAAAATATGTATTATTGACTATGCAGCTTAAATATGTCTTAAAGGCACCTTACACGGTCAATAATACTGTCAATCCTAGCACTGTCAATAATACTGTCAACATTTTAGAATAATGACAGTATTACTGTACGATAATATGTTTAAAATGTTCATTATTCTAAAATGTTGCCAGTATTACTCATAGTGTAAGGTATAGTAATGATGTAATGAAAAGAATACTGATCTTTATCCGGAAAATTGATTACTTGATAAATATTAAAGGAGGATTCAAACAAATACTGACAGTGCTAGGATTGAGAGTATTTTTGACCGTGTTAGGTGCCTTTAAGACATATTTAAGCTGAAGTCAAAGTGTATAACAATGAAGAGAGAATAGGAAGGGACAAAAAAGGTTTCAATTATGTAATTATGGGTTTCCATGATACAAGGAAGCCCATAATTACATAATTGAAACCTTTTTGGTTCTTTCCTATTATTCTCTCTTCATTGTTATGCAAATACGAATAATTATAAAATTCAAGCGTATGTGGATAATTATACAGTTGTGAATAAGAAATTAAATAATAAAACATACTGTTTAATATTTAAATTTTAGAATCGTCGACAGTAATATTCGAATTACATACCATAACTATCACGAATCACCTTTTTTTTAGTCTTTCTGTGAAGTTAAGGTAAATACTAGGTGATTCTCACATTGACCGGTGAAAAAGCCTAAAGTCCGTATACCATTATCCAGTTTCTTATATCGTTTTCAATGCAGACACAAACTACATAGTGTCATATACACATGTAGAAAATGATAAGGCAACGGAATAATATTAAATTCACTTAACAATAACAACACCGTAATACACAATGTTAATTTTCCATTTAGAAATAGTTATACAGTTTAATATATCAATTCTTATATATAAAACGATATAGAAAACTAGATAATGTCATACGGGCTTAACAGCTGATAACTGTTACAAGAAATATTGTCACGTTACGTATATTAGATTGATAGTTATTATTATTTATCAATGATATTACAGCTAGCATATTATAGTTCACATGCTTCGCATTAACAACTTCACATCTAATAAATAACAACCCCGCGTAGCAGTTATTGCCCCGGATCGAGTTTATTTCTGGCACGTACCGTGCCAAAATCTATTGACTCACGGGCGCGTTTGTAAATATAGGATATGACATTGGGCAAGCTGCCAAGGGCCGTTAAGTGCCTGCATCAATTCGGGATCAATCGTGATGCTAATCATCCGCGAACGGTTTATTTTGCGAGCTGTGTATGATGTTCTGCAAATTGTTTGTCTGTAAAACGTGCGTGTGAAAACAATTATTTATTATAACTGAGTTCTGTACTCAGTGTCCGGCGATAAGAGCAGAGCCATTCAGACAGTTTCTTTTTTATTCGATTGGCACTTTCGAGTGGTGTGTAAGTTAGATTTTAGGAAATTGATAAATATATCAAGCTACCGAATTTAATTAAACTTTTATTTATATTGCCAAGGTTCAGTGGAAGTGGCTTAGTCATATGTATTGCATATACTAGACTGGAACTGAGCCTTATTTCCCATATTTCTATTTTCTATTATTCTATTACTTTCGTTGTAAACATGTGTTGTTATAGTTTTTATATGTATACAATTATGTATTTCAAGGGAAATTAAAGTCATTATTATTATTATTTACTGAATACAGGCGTTTTGTATTATTTGATATGATTAGCTGGTATTACAAAAAAAATTCATTACTTTCTCTAACATATCGGGGGAAATTCCTACAATATTTTTTTTAATGACCTGCTTTAGTTGGTCCAAGGACCGAGGACAATGTTTCATAAGCCGGGCCTTGAGATACCCCACAGAACAAAGTTGCAGGCGAGCGTAGTAGCTACAGAACTGCCTCCTATAAGGATCCCGGGAACATTTCTTGCAAAATTTCACGAGAACGAAGTGCTGTATAGGCCGTAGCTCCATATTTTGCAACCAGCAGTCCCCTGGACTTTGTTCTTCCTCATATTCTTCAATTACTTTTTATTCAAACGATACTGATATATGTTGGAGAATTTTCTGCGTCCAACAAAAGAAGAATTTGGGACACGACTTAGAGGACTTCTGATTTCAACAAGTTGGAGCTACGGCTATTTTGCAGAAGCGGGAAATATATGTTAATAAATGTAAAATTTACTGACACTAACGTCTCGGTCACACATTGATGGTTGCTAATAAATATAATACACATTCTAGATGTGTTAATAGTCGCGCAAATGATACCTATCGTTAAATTCCAAACCGTATACTAATATTGATAGTAGTGCGATGAACACTCAGTATGTCCATGTTGCGAATCGTTTCACATCCCCGCCTTGTAATTAGCCGTGGGTCGGCCGCCTGCATAAAATTGTCATAACGATTATTACATAAGGCCTCTCTACCACCGCGACTCGCGGCCATTATCCGCCACACGCTAGTTTGCATGCGTTCCGTTGTGCGCGTTTTTGTGCCCAGTAGGGGCTTAGCCAGCCACTCGAGAGAAGACATTGGGTGGTCCTCGCGCTATTTCTCATTTAGCGAAATCATTACCAAGTCCTCTCCGTGTCTTCCTCATACGGGCGAGAGGGAATTATAAACTTGTAATTTATAAACCGACTACATTGCCCGCGAGGTGAATCTTGCCAATATTTACATCTGAACTCAAGACGACGGTTTCATAGATGTCCATAGGTGTTTATTTTACAAAAATATAAATTTTTGCAAACCACCAGAATTAAATTTAAACAAACAAACCGGGAACTTATACTTTTTTATTTGTTGAATTGACAACTCTTGTATGAAACGATTACAGATTTGATTTAATTTGGTATTTGCCTCTTTAAACATATTAAATGTTTTTGCATATTAGTATCTGAGGTATGATTAATGTATAAGCAATAAAATAATAAAATAAATAAACAATATAAATAAATTAAATAAGAAAACTCAGTTAAATACGACATATATAAGTGTGAACTCAGCTCAGAGCCGAGTGGTTAGAGGCGTCGTCCGTCTCGTACTGAGCATTGGGAAGCTTGAGTTTGATCCCCAGAGGGGAGTGAATTTTCGCGACACATCTTTCATAATTTTATCAGAGGTTTTCTGTGAAGTTAAGGTAAATACCGGGTGATTAAATTCCTCTGAGCTTCTCCCTTGACCGGCGGAAAAGCCTCACGGCTGATAGCTCTATAAAGATAGACGTTTTTTTATTTTATAAGTGTGAATCCACCTCTTAACAATCTACATATCTAGATTTTGATCTTATTAGATCTCATCAGTGTAGCTCAGCTAGTGAGGATGAATTCACACAATATCTCGAGTGGTTATATACAAAAATTATACAACTAATCTGAATTCACACTTATATATGTTTTATAAGATTGGCCTTGCCACTCTGTTGGAATATTATTCCATAGAGGGCACTACCCGATGATCCTGATGGCATGAGCATGTTGACAGTTATTACCACATGGGTGTGCATTGCTAATTGATGTGATGCCGCCAGATGGCGTTTAACTTTCCTCCTAGGGGGTTAGTTGTATCATAGTGAAATACGAAATTATTTGGGGGTGATTTTCAGACGTAAGTCCTAACACTCACATACATATACACTAACAACCGGCAGAAGGACCTCTGAAGGTCGATATCCAGTTAGAGAATTGTAACAAATACAGTAACTACTACTAGAAAATATCCTTCTAATATAAATTCGCAGTAGTAGAAGTTAATATATTTATTACAATTCCGTAACTGGATGTCCTTTTGTCGTGTATTAGTTAGCTACTTCTGAAAATCATCCCCTATTTAACTAATATTTCTTATTTTATTTCAACATAAATCCCACTCTATTGGTTTTTAAAATCCATTCTGGTGGTCCGATTTTGCAAAAATTCTTTATCTTGCCCACAAGCCCATGAACACAATTCCGCGGGCGCCGCTCATTTGTCCGGCGATAAGAGCAGGCCCATTCAGACAGTGTTTTCTTTTTTATTCGATTCGCACTTGCGAGTGGTGTGTGTAAACCGCCTTCTTGCATCGCGTTTATCTGCGAGACGCGTTGCGTAAGCGGAATTGCCGCGATTTATCGACAGTCTTCACGCGACTTCATTCAGTTACCGGCCCACCTTGCAAAATTTCAGGTGGGCGGCGGCGGTTTCTTTCGCGAACGAGCGCCCGCAACGAAGACATCAACACATCTATATTATGGGGGAACAGGTTTACCGGTGGGTTAATTAAAATATTCACAGAGGGTTCGGTTTGCGAGATGGCAATTAATCAGCCACGGTATGCAAAGCAACAACAAAAAAGATATTTAATTTGAAGTCAAATTGTAATTATTCTTATTATACATTTGTTTCATATACTGTGCAGATTACACATAGCAATCATTTCCTTAAGTCCTGATTTCCTAGCAATCGGTGTCGATAAATACGACCGTTTTTGACGTTTGACGTTTGAATAACTCACCAGATTCTAGTGTAATTCATGACATTTTCTCAATACTTTGAAGTATACCGCTCTTTGGATTACCAGATTTATTTAAATATACATAAAAGAAATGTGTGACGTCAAAATCAAATGAAATACGGCCGCTTTTGTCGTCACCGCTTCCTAGAAAACCAACGCTTTATACAGCAGTACGGTTTCAACAAGTAACGTATGAAGAACGTCACTTGTTGAAACCGTACTGCTGTATAAGGAAATGATTGATATGTGTAATCTGCGTAGTGTATGAAACAAATGTATAATAAGAATAATATTAATACTAAGGCATAATACTAAAGGATACATATAACATTTTTACTTTCTTTCTTTTTTTATATGAGATATTAGTTACTCATTTAAACTAGTTGGTGCATTTAGCGGAAAAGGAAACAACATTGATTGCCCCCCTAGAAACACCCAAGAAAAATAACCGCAACGATAATGTTATTTCCCGAATACAATACTGCTGTATAATATATTGTTATCGGGAGAAAACATCATAGATCTCATCAGTGTAGCTCAGCTAGTGAGGATGAATTCACACAATATCTAATTCTGGTTTCATGCTCTTCATTATTTCATCCATGTATATGATAAATAACGTAGGACTGAGCCCGCCTCCTTGTCTTAGTCCAGTGGTTGTCTTAAATGTTCTTGATGTTTGTCCCTTGTGTATTATTGCATGGGGGTTGTTATTATATATGTTTTGTATTAATTCGACCGTTTTTCTTTCTACACCTCTCTCTTCCAGGATTTTCCATAATTTATTTGTTGGGATCATGTCGAATGCTTTTTCTAGGTCTATGAATCCTAAATATGTGTTTTTATTATTTGTGGTTCTTTTTTCTGTGATTTGTTTTATTGTGTATAGGTACGATTAGTGCTGTTTGCCAGTCTTTTGGTATGATTTGCTATTAGTAGCATACAAATATGTTTGTACATATAATAATGTTATTACAAAATACTTTCTAAAGCGCAATTATCCAATTTTCTCGGTATTACGCCCTGCAACGCGCTGGCAAATGTAAATTGTCGTGCCGATCGGTAATCCACAAAGTGGCCTAGTCGTAATCCGCGTTCGGTAAACTGCGTCTGCGGCTTAACAATGGTCTGCGTAAAAAACGGCTGGAACGCGATACCCCCGGCCCCCGCATGCACGCCGCCGCCGTAAATTACTTCCTCGATGCGAAGCGGCACAAAGAGCGGCGGCGTGGGCGTCGGATTCCACAATTCATTTCGAAAATGCACGCGTCGCGGAATGATTGCCCCGACATTATCGATATTGTTTCCAGGCGCAACAACGGTAACTAAAGTACGATTTACGGCCGAATTATTGCTCTTAAAACAAGGGAAATGCAGATTGTGTTTGAATGCAAAAAGGTACTTTCTGTGAGATTTTATTGTTTTACGTATAGATTACGGGATATTTAGAAACTCCAAACATGGAGGGATATTATGTATGATGGACAATTTAATATTGTTGTTCTAGTATGATAAAATATGTTCTTTTATGGCCACTGGGAGAATATTTTATATCAACATTAATATAAGCATGTATGTTATTATCAAAATAATTCAATTTCCAAAGAATTACAAATATAGGTAGAGCCGGATGCGAACGCTGCTAATTGCCGACCCCTGATGTATATTATTTATTTTATTTATTTCGTATAGATGTACCATAAATCTGAGATACTCACGATCTCTTTACGAAATGGCATTTCATGCAAAATCGTATAGTCCCATTAAAAGACGAACGTCCAGGTCTATAAAGCTATTTATACAACTTTAAACAGAGGAACATATATGTATTGGGTATTGAGTATTGAGGCTATTTAACTACAAAGATTGCTACTTTTGATCCTAATACATTATATATTTAAATAGCATAGAGAAATGTACTATATGATGCGATTGAAAGAGTGAACGCAACGAAATTAATATCTGCTAATTAATTTCGTTGCGTTCACTCTTTCAATCGCATTACAAAGTACATTTCTCTATGCTATTTAACTATATAATGTATTAGAATCAAAAGTAGCAATCGTTGTAGTTAAATAGCCTCAATACTCTTCAATACATGTATCGTTATTTCATTATCTCGTCAATAATTAGTCTATCCGCGGGGTCTAAGGTCGCTAGGGACCGAACTGAACTTCCACGCACGAATACCTCCGCGGCTACGATTTTTCGACCATTACACAAACTGCGCGCGGAGATGATTTGCACACGTTAAATTACTGGGACCAGCAGAAAATTTCCTCCCCCTCCTGCTAATTGCGGCCCTCGGCTGATTTAATACGGACGCCACACTTTGATCTTGTCGGGCCCGTTATTAGCCACTCTATAGCCGCCGTGAGATTTGCTTGATAAAATTTCACCATCATATAACATTTATATATATATATATATATATATATATATATATATATATATATATATATATATATATATATACAATAAACGAATAGCAATTCCGGATTCAAACGATTATTATAAACTGGTGGTGAACTGCACGATAACACGATCTTTTATTGTGTCTACCATTATCGATTTTTGTTATAAACTAGTGTTATAAACAATTAATTTTTTATGAAATTTTGTACCGAGCTCAGTGGCTGAGTGGTTAGAGGCATCGTCTGTCTCGTACTGAGCATTAGGGAGCCTAAGTTTGAACCCCATCAGGGAAATTTTTAGCTGATAGCCCTATAAAGCTCTATAAATATACCCAACTCAGTGGCCGAGTGGTTAGAGGTGTCTTCCGTCTCGTACTGAGCATTAGTGACTAATGTTTAACTTCATCAGGGCGAATTTTCGCGGATAGCCCTATAAGATTTTTTTAAAAATTTTGTTTGTGTGTATAATAATTACTTAGTAATATATAAAATGTCTATATATTAAGTTAAGTATGTTTAGAAAATTAGGCTAAATATCCCTAGTATGCAGGAGCTACCTGACAATCGGAATTTATTGTCAAACGCTACAAAACCGACAATAAGATGAAAAACGCTACAAAACCAACAATAAGATGAAAAACGCTACAAAACCGACAATAAGATGAAAAACGCTACAAAACCGACAATAAGATGAAAAACGCTACAAACCGACAATATGATGAAAAAAGCTACAAAACCGACAATAAGATGAAAAACGCTACAAAACCAACAATAAGATGAAAAACGCTACAAAACCGACAATAAGATGAAAAACGCTACAAAACCGACAATAAGATTAAAAACGCTACAAAACCAACAATAAGATGAAAAACGCTACAAAACCGACAATAAGACGAAAAACGCTACAAAACCAACAATAAGATGAAAAACGCTACAAAACCGACAATAAGACGAAAAACGCAACAAAACCGACAATAAGATGAAAAACGCTACAAAACCGACAATATGATGAAAAAAGCTACAAAACCGACAATAAGATGAAAAACGCTACAAAACCAACAATAAGATGAAAAACGCTACAAAGCCGACAATAAGATAAAAATAAGATCTTGTGATTCGCATCTAATTTTCATCTTATAGTCGGTTTTGTAGCGTTTTTCATCTTATTGCCGGTTTTGTAGCGTTTTTCATCTTATACTTGGTATTGTAGCGTTTTTCATCTTATTGCCGGTTTTGTATCGTTTTTCATCTTATAGTCGGTATTGTAGCGTTTTTCATCTTATTGCCGGTTTTGTAGCATTTTTCATCTTATTGTCGTTTTTGTAGCGTTTTTCATCTTATTATCGGTTTTCTAGCGTTTTTCATCTTATTGTCGGTTTTGTAGCGTCTGACGATTTAATACGTGATATTCCGTATTCAACTTGCTTTATCTAAAACCTGTTGATGTTAGAATGGCCTATAGATCCTACGAATCAAAAAACCTTATTAATATTTTTTTTATACTGGAGATGAACACGTTCAGCGTATAAATCAGCGCTGCATAAAACGAATCGCTTCATCAGATGTCGTAAAATTTATTGGCTACGCTCGTTATTATGTAAATATCGCCAATCAGTTTTCTTTTAAGCCGGCACGCCCGGACATAATTCGCGGACGTGATTAAACGCTCGCGCCGAAAAACAAGCAACGAAGAACGGGATCAATTTGGCCGCCACGACGATGGAGAGAGCAATTGATTCCTATAAATAGACTCATTAAATCTCATTTAGAGAAGTAAGCACTGTAATTACTCGTATTTTCCTATTTAATTATTAATATATATATATATAGGGATTATAAGGTATTATATTCAATCAAATATGGAAGATTATTAATGTAACAAGACATAAAATGTAAAGGATTGCTGTGTAATAACAGCTATTTGTGTATCATGATATCGGATAGACAAAAGACACACCTTCCACGTTAGAAAAAAAAATGATGTGGTTGGTTATTACTTTATCATACGTATCATAATAATTAAAATAATATATATATATATATATATATATATATATATATATATATATATATATATATTATATATTTTATTTGAGACAAAAGAAACTTCAGGAAAAGTATGCGTTAGGGAACTGATAATAACCTGCCATTGGAACAGTGTAGTTCTTTATTTTTGGGATGACAATTATAAAAATAGGCTTATTTTAAACCCAATTTAATATAGAATATAAAATAATATCAAAAATTTAAATTTCCTAAATCTTTCATTTTTTTATAATTTTTTATAACACCGTCGATTCATTTAAAACAGCTCGTGCAATAAAAACCTTTGTGCAGACTTTAATTTTGGGTGAAAATGATCAAAAAATTGCTTATTTTGAGCCCAATTAAATATAGAATGTAAAATAATACCATACATTTAAATTTCTCAAATCTTTGATTTTTTATAATTTTTTATACCTCAGTAGAATAATTTAAAACGGCTCATGCAATAAAAATCTTCGTGCAGACTTTAATTTTGGGTGAAATTTATTAAAAAATGGTTTATTTTGAGCCGAACTAAATATATAATGTAAAATAAATTAAAAATTAAAATTTCTTAAATCTTTGATTTTTTATTCGTTTTTTATAACTGAGTCGATTAATCTAAAACAGCTCGTACACTAAAAACATGCCTGCAGACTTTATTTTTGGGTGAAATTTATCAAAAAATTGCTTATTTTGAGCCCAATTAAATACAGAATGTAAAATAATATCAAATGATTAAATTTCTTAAATCTTCGATTTTTTTATAATTTTTTATAACTCAGTCGATTAATTTAAAACAGCTCGTACAATAAAAACATGTCTGCAGACTTTATTTTTGGGTGAAATTTATCAAAAAATTGCTTATTTTGAGCCCAATTAAATACAGAATGTAAAATAATATCAAATGATTAAATTTCTTAAATCTTCGATTTTTTTATAATTTTTTATAACTCAGTCGATTAATTTAAAACAGCTCGTACAATAAAAACATGTCTGCAGACTTTATTTTTGGGTGAAATTTATCAAAAAATTGCTTATTTTGAGCCCAATTAAATACAGAATGTAAAATAATATCAAATGATTAAATTTCTTAAATCTTCGATTTTTTTATAATTTTTTATAACTCAGTCGATTAATTTAAAACAGCTCGTACAATAAAAACATGTCTGCAGACTTTATTTTTGGGTGAAATTTATCAAAAAATTGCTTATTTTGAGCCCAATTAAATACAGAATGTAAAATAATATCAAATGATTAAATTTCTTAAATCTTCGATTTTTTTATAATTTTTTATAACTCAGTCGATTAATTTAAAACAGCTCGTACAATAAAAACATGTCTGCAGACTTTATTTTTGGGTGAAATTTATCAAACAATGTTTTATTTTGAGACCAATTAAATATAGAATGTAAAATAATATTATAAATTTAAATTTCTTAAATCTATTTTTTATAACACAGTCGATTAATTTAAAACAGTTCGTACAATAAAAACCTTCCTGCAAACTTAATTTTTCGGTGAAAATGATCAAAAATAGCTTATTTTGAGCCCAGTTTATTATAGAATGTAAAAGATAATAAAGGTAGGACCCCCGTGCAATAGATGCAATTGGATATTAGTTTAATGCTTCATTTAAAACTGCCAAATTTTCGTTACATGTTCAGAAAATTTAGCTTTCGCTATTTCGCTTTCAATTTTAGCATGTTTGACCTAGAAACTTTTAAAA
This sequence comes from Lordithon lunulatus, assembly GCA_963942505.1. Lineage (NCBI taxonomy): Eukaryota > Metazoa > Arthropoda > Insecta > Coleoptera > Staphylinidae > Lordithon > Lordithon lunulatus. Next base: position 64,674,503 of record OZ012667.1, read on the forward strand.
AATGCATAGGGTGCTACTTTTTAAGATATGTACAATCACAGAAAAATGCGGGGGTAGGTAGTAATATCGACTTAAACAAATATATTTGGGGGTAATCACTAAAAAAAGGTTACTAGCTGCTGAGCTAAACGCACACACATTTTTTTCATAACAATAAAATTGCTGTAATTAATTTATATGAAATTCTAATATCATATGCATTTGTGTAAAGTGTGTTAACATTACTTAACATCCTCAAAGATGTAAATCAAAGCCATTATCACGCTTTTATCATCACGAATTCCTCCCCGTGCGATAAGAACCGCGTGTTTACGGCCTGCTTTGATTCCCACCCCCTACAATAGCTTACACCGGTGCGCCATCGTGAGCGCCACGTGACTCCCTGTGTGCGCACCTAATTATTTTTAATGTATGCACCGGCTCGCGTTATTATTAAAACAATTTTTCATGCTAACACGGTAATTGGCTTGTACACGGCCCGATACCTAGCTGATTTTAGTTCATTTAATCCACTCGGCGCGATGCATAAAAATTTCATGTAGAGTTTTATTTTCCGAATAATAACAACCTCAGTGATGTTTATAGTCCATTAGTTTTTTACGACAGTTCGTATTAGGTGGAATTTTCTAAATTAGAGATTCATTGTTGATAAGAAAATTTGTGCAGCTGAATGAGAGAAAAAAGCTGCAAAGTGGGCCGCACATATGTCTATTTCAACAATGAAGCAATATTCTACAAATCTCCTAATAACGCATAATACGATCGTAAAAACATCACAAATATATTATTAATAAATATTCGTCAGTACATTGACACAAGAACGGAACGTGAGACCGAATTTTATCGTAGACTAAACAGTCTTGTTTTGGCAAACTAATTAATATGTGGGCGATTTTAGGATCCATTTCGTGACTTTTTTTTATTTCATCAGTGGCCGAATTAACTAAAATTAGCATGCAAATGTGTTTCTACACAATTTCGGACGTCCCATTTGGGAATCGCAGAGCGGCGCCAAAATTGACCCGTCATGGGCAATTTGAATAATTAATTGATCGCCCACGGGACACTCTTGTCTCGTTTAACAGACAATGCACAAAACCTAATATACGGCTCATGCTTGGACAGAAAGTCAATACCATCAATACTACATTATTATCATATAAATCTATATATGTACGTATAGCAAGAAGATAATAATGCCTTACTATAACCTCACTAATAAAAGAAGATAAACAATCTGGTATAGCGATAATTGTATCACACCCCTTAATATATATATTAAGGGGTGTGATACAAGTATCGCTATACAGATTTATCTTCTTTTATTAGTGATATTATAGTAAGGCATTATTATCTCCTTGCTGTACGTACCGTGGATCGCATACAATCGACACATATCCACTCAAAATAGAAATAAGACCAATGAAACATGGCCAGTGAATCCATTGAGAACACCTGACTCATATCCTAACATCCTCTTTGCTATATGAACGGTGTATACTACTACTGTTATTGATCGGTTAGGTCGCAGATGAAACAATATCTCCGATATGTCGATCTTAGCACTGTGATGCATCGTACATATAGACAAGAAGTTACTGAACCTCAGCCTCTTTACTATTCTAAAGAAGCTAGTCCCTTTATTATTCTAAAGAAGCTAGCCTCTTTACTATTCTAAAGAAGCTAGCCTCTTTATTATTCCAAAGAAGCAAGCCTCTTTATTATTCTAAAGAAGCTAGCCTCTTTACTATTCGAAAGAAGCTAGCCTCTTTATTATTCTAAAAAAGATAGCCTCTTTACTATTCTAAAGAAGCTGAGGTTGAGTAACCTTATTTGGAGCAAGAGCTGTTAAACAATGCTTAACTGCTTTTATTCAGTTCGAAAAATTCCGAAGGTTAATCCCTTTCGATTTTTGCCGATTTAAACAATTTTTTCGATTTGTTTTAACTCAAAACACATTGGACTCAAATGAGGTTGCTTATTATCGTTCTCATTCTCCTTAAATTCTTCAATACGACCTACCAATTGTTAATTAATTTAAATGTTAGCATAACAAATTTAGTTTCAATTAATTCTCGAATACAAACAGTAATAAATCAAAAATAACGTGCTAATGACCCCTGTTGGGGGGACGGCGGACAGCTTTATTATTATCCTTATCACTCAAAAATTATTATGTGGTGTGGGACCACACCGTTCTTGATTTAACGGTGCATGCGTGCGTGCTCGCGTTTCATACACCCTTTGTTGACTTGATAATCTCTCCGCGGCTATAATTACAGCCCACTAATATTTAATTACGCGCATAAATAAAACGTAATTGCCGGGGCAATATAATCGACCAACTCAGTAAATTATCTCATGCGTTGATAGGTATTGACAGCCTATTAATCACCGCGGTAATAGAGCGATAGTAACGAGAATGAATAAATACATACAATAAACTTATTTTAAACCCAAATAAATATAGAATATAAAATAATATCAAAAATTTAAATATCTTAAATTTATCATTTTTTATAACTCAGTTGATTAATTTAAAACAGCTCGTACAATAAAAACATTCCTGCAGACTTTATTTTTAGGTGGAAATTATCAAAACATGTTTTATTTTAGGTCCAATTAAATATAGAATGTAAAATAATATCATAAAATTTAAATTTATTAAATTTTTGATTCATTATAATTTTTTATAACTCAGTCGATTAATTTAAAACTGCTCGTGCAATAAAAACCTTCCTGGAGACTTTATGTTTGGGTGAAAATTATCAATAAATGGTTTAGTTTGAGCCCAATTAAATATATAATGTAAAATAATATCGCAAATTTAAATTTCTCAAATCTTTGATTTTTATCAATTTTTATAACTCAGTTGATTAATTTAAAACAGCTCGTACACCAAAAACCTTCCTGCAGACTTTATATTTGGGTGAAAATTATCAAAATACGCCTTATATTGAGCCCAATTAAATATAGAATGCAAAATAATATCATCCATTTAAATTTCTTAAATATTTAATTTTTTTATCATTTTTATAACTCAGTAGATTAATTTAAAACAGCCGGTGCAATAAAAACCTCACTGCTGACTTTAGTTTTGGGTAGAAATGATAAAAAAATGGCTTATTTTGAGCCCAATTAAATATAAAATGTTAAATAATATCATAAATTTAAATTTCTTAAATCTTTGATTATTCATCATTATAACTCACGTCGATTAATTTAAAACAGCTCGTACACCAAAAACCTTCCTGCAACTTTATATTTGGGTGAAAATTATCAAAAAACGCCTTATATTGATCCCAATTAAATATAGTATGTAAAATAATATCATCCATTTAAATTTCTTAAATATTTAATTTTTTTATCATTTTTATGACTCAGTAGATTAATTTAAAACAGCCGGTGCAATAAAAACATCACTACTAACTTTAGTTTTGGGTAGAAATGATCAAAAAATGGCTTATTTTGAGCCCAATTAAATATAAAATGTTAAATAATATCATAAATTTAAATTTCTTAAATCTTTGATTTTTCATCATTTTTTATAACTCACGTCGATTAATTTATACAGCTCGTACAATAAAAATATTCCTGCAGACTTTATTTTTGGGTGAAAATGATCAAAAATGGATTATTTTAGGTGCAATTAAATATAGAATGTAAAATAACATCATAAATTAAAATTTCTTAAATCTTTGATTTTTTTTATCAATTTTTAAAACTGAGTCGATTAATTTAAAACAGCTTTTGCAATAAAAATCTTACTGTAGACTTTATTTTTGGGTAGAAATGATTTAAGAATGGTTTATTTTGGGCTCAATTAAATATATAATGTAAAATAATATCATAAATTAAAATATCTTAAATCTTAGATTTTTTTATAATTTTTTATAACAGAGTCGATTAATTTAAAACAGCTCGTGCAATAAAAACCTACCTGGAGACTTTATGTTTGGGTGGAAATCATAAAAAAAATGGCTTATTTTGAGCCCAATTAAATATAGAATGTAAAATAATATCAATAATTGAAATTTCTTAAATCTTTGATTTTTTTATAATTTTTTAACACTTAATTAAAACAGCTCTTGTAATAAAAACCATCCTGCAGACTTTATATTTGGGTGGAAAACATAAAAAAATTATTTGTTTTGAGCTCAATTAAATATAGAATATAAAATAATATCATAAATTTCAAATTCTAAAATCTTCGATTTTTTATCACATAATGATGAGTTATAAAACTCGATTAATTCAAAACATCTCGTATAATAAAAACCTTCGAACTTGAAAAATAGACAACTAAGCATAGTACAGAATACAGTCGAATAGTGCAGTCAGGATTAAAACAATATTTCACATTTATTAATTGATTGAAAAAAATTGTGCACCAAACGCCTAAGTATGGACACGGGAGCCGATGAGGACACAACCGACTCCGAAGCGTTCAAGACGCAACGGGGAAAACGTGGGCGGCCTAAAAGTAAGTCGACACAACCCACCAAAAAACATAACCAAGAAACACGCGGTTCCGAATCGGACAGAAAAGAAACAACCAGCAAAGAGGGAGACTTCAAAACTCCGTATGCTCCCATAAATACACACACGCACACACCCAAAACAATCACCGAAAACACACAACAACCGTTGAACCACCATACAAAACAAAATGAACTACACAGGGAAAAAATGCGAATTATAAACAAATCGATGGAAAATACGTATAAAATAAAAACTACGCTATCACGATACCAACTATCGACCGCTTGGGGTCGTCTCCAAAAATTTTATCATATCACAGGAGAGGATATAATCACACCAACGAAAGACGGCTATATCCTTAAAACAAACTCAGACACAGAAAAGACCACTTTAATGCTAAATCAGCTAAAAACAAACAAAACAATTACGGAATTCACAGCGGCACCAAAACAACTTACCCCAAATAGAACTGAGCATTCTATCTCTTACTCGGCTATAATATGCGACGTCGAATACGAAATCTCAGATGAGGAGCTGAGCACTCACTTAGCAAGTTTAAACATAGAGCACAGATACTGCAAAAGAATTATAGCAAGAGCATTTAATAAACCGACGCAAAAAATTAGAATCATTACAGGAAGTCAGGAGGCATTCCAGAAACTTTTAAAGGGCATCTACTTCCAATACCAGCATTACCCAGTTACAGAGAGCCTAGCCCCGCAACCTATACCACAACCATGCACAAAATGCCATAGCTTTACCCACGCCACGGAGGCCTGCTCCGTGCCGATTATATGCGGGAAATGCAACGACACGCACCCTACACACACATGTACTTCTACGCTGCCGCCGAAATGTAAAGCCTGCGGTGAAGAAGGACACGAGGCATGGAACACCAAATGCAAGAGACGTCCAACAACTCCAATAGAAGGTATCCCAAATATACAAGTTAAAACTGTAAATAAAAAAAGCGCGGAAATTCAAAAAAACATCACGGAACCCTCACGAATCCACAAATCCCTTACTATACACGACCACATTATACAGAAATACACCACGAAACTAAATGAACGCAAAACAGATAACAGACAAGAACTAATTAAAAAACTCAAACAAAGATTTATCGAACTTTACAACATAGATACCGTTCTGTCGTTCTCGGGCAACAGACTGTATATACTAATGTTCGACCTATACGATTTGGACGCAATCTCTCCCACTGAGCCTGCAGATGGATTAGGCGTAAGAACTGCAACTACCACATTAAATGACTTAAATGGATAGAATCAAACTTCTATACGCAAACATTAATAGCTACGCCAACAAAAAGCTAATAATTTACAACTTTATCGAAAGAAATGACATGGATGGATGTCTATTAGTAGAATCAAAGACGACAACGGAGACTAACACGGACTACAGGAACTGGTATACTCTAAAAAGACATGGACATATAACAAACAACGCCCGAGGAGGAGCTCTGGTGCAAATGCATCCGCGCGCACAACTAGGCAAAGCTAACCCACCAAAACTAAATAACCCTCTCAATGAGTGCATCCATTTCACCCTTCCATTCCAAGATGACAAACTGCATATTTTTCTAATATACATCCACCCAACATCCCTGTTGGAAGAAAATATATTTATAAAAGCTTCACTTTGTAAATATGCAATTATAATTGGTGACATAAACCTAAACACACGTAAACGGAGACAATTACAAACTTTCATTAGCAATTCAGAGTTTACCTTAAAAGACACAGGCCCAACATTCATCATGCCTAACAACAACGACTCTACTCCAGACGTAATTATGCACACAAAAAACATTACGAACAACATAACTAACGTCACGCTGACACCAGACCTATGCTCTGACCATCTAGGAATTACTTTTGAAATAGACACTAAGATACGGATCCCACAAACAGAACCAAACAATACTCGGACACTAGACAAGAGACAGTATAAATTTATAGAGAAAGACTTAGTTAACTATATAACCAACAGGAACCATCAATGCACTAGCTCCGAACAGATCCTGCAATTTCAAAACACAATAACAGACACAATTATGAAATATAGCACGATCACTAGCAAGAAATTCTACAAAAATAGATTACCGAAATTCATACTTGCACTGATAAAACAAAAAAGGAAAATATACAGACAGTACACAGAAACAAAGGACAGACTCTTAAAGACAGAATACAACAGACTTAACAAAAATATACAAAAAATGACTCTACAATACAGAACAGGGAAATGGTTGGATGTCTGCCAAGAAATTGAACAAGACAGGGGCAGGTCATACTGGACAAAAATTAAAAAAATATCCAGATACAAAAAAAAACAACATATCGAAGCACTAAGTGACGGGCAGACAGTAAAAGACAAAGACATTGACAAAGCAAACATATTTGCGGACCACTTCGAGAAAGCCTTTACACTAACGGAAAATCAAAACTTTGATGACATACACTTTAACGAAATCAACTCCTGGTTCGAAGATTACATTCACTCCTATGACAATATTCCAGTTCAAGAAATAACAGAAGAAGAATACTACTCAGTTCTAGGAACAGGGAAAAATACAGCCCCGGGACACGATCTATTGACAAAAGAACTACTAAGACACTTTACTGAAGACATACAACTATACATTCTCCAAATATACAATTACTGTTTACAAAACAAACTGTATCCCAACACATGGAAAAAAGGTGTAGTTATCACTATTTTGAAAAATGGACAGGAAAAAACAGCCCCTAGTAGTTACCGACCCATTACACTATTACCAGTAATGGGAAAAAACCTAGAAAAAATAATCAAGAACAGAATTTGGGCACTAGTAGAACCCAAGATTCCAAGCTACCAATTTGGATTCAAACCCGGACTCTCCACGACACATCCACTGTATGTCCTAACGAATAACTGTCAAGCAACTTACCTACAGGACGAACACACGGCAGCCCTTTTTATAGACATTAATAAAGCGTTCGATAGTGTCTGGCACAAAGGCTTAATATATAAAATGCACACTCTGCAAATACCCCAATACATCATTCTTATGACATACAGCTTTCTAACAGACAGACAATTACAAATACAGACTAACAACTCATACTCTAGACCATTTTTCACTACCCAAGGACTACCACAAGGCTCCCCACTCTCGCCCTTATTATACAATATTTATTGCCACGACATTTACAACCATAACATGGTAAACAAAGAGCAAGTCAACCTGCAACAATATACTCTACAATACGCAGACGATACGGCATTAATTACACATAGGAAACGACTAGAGGACGCAACAAACTCCTTACAAAGACTCGCAGATGAAACAATGAAATGGTTCAAGAAGTGGAGACTGCAGCCTAACCCAACTAAGTGCCAGCTACTGTTAACGAACCATAGAATTAAAGATAACTCACCTACAATTAACATAAACGGAACAATCGTACAACCGACTAAGACAATTAAATATCTAGGCATGACTATAGACAACCACCTAAAATTCGACAAACATGTAAAAAAAATAAGAATAGAAGCCACCAAACGAGCGAAACATTTTCGATGCTTAACATACGGGAACAGAGGCATTTCTTTGAACACCGCGACCAAAATCTACAAATCCATCTGCAGGCCAATGATTGACTACGGACAGATTATACTGAAGAACGCACGCGACAACTGTAAGAAGATAACTGACATAACAGAACGGAAGACACTAGGACTGATCACCAAACTTAGACATCCCAACAACCCACTTCACAATATTTCCAACACAAATCTATATAGATCCACCAAGATCATCCCTATCCAAGAGAGACTCGAACTACTACGAAGAAGATTCCAAGAGAAAGATAATAACAGAATAATACTGAGCGAACTATGCATAGCAAGACAACACAGACGTACTAAAAAAAAACACCCGACTCAGACACTACACGAATCCTATTACATACCCTAAAATTACACCATACAATAGAGGCCTTTACCTACTACCAGAATTAGTTTTTGTTGAATTATAATTTGGGACACCTTCCTACTTTAAGTCTATCTATATTATTATATTTATTTTTATTTTTATTTTTATTTTTATTTTTATTTTTTAAGTTTGTTAAGTTTAAGTCAACTTACTTTTATAACTTCTTATTTTTACATCCTTTACTACTAAAAAATGTACACATGTAAACACAAAACAGGCAGAAAGACCCCCAAGGGGGTCGATAGCCCAATAAAGATGATTTATATATATAAAAACCTTCCTGCAGATTTTATTTTTGGGTGAAGATTATCAAAAAATTGCTTATTTAGAGCCCAATTAAATATAGAATGTAAAATAATATCAAAAATTGAAATTTCTCAGATCTTTGATTTTTTATCATTTTTTATAACTCGGTCGATTAATTTAAAACAGCTCGTACGCCAATAACTTTCCTGTAGACTTTATTTTTGGGTGAAGATTATGTCTAAAAATGGTTTATTTTAAGCATAATTAAATATAGATTGTAAAATAGAGTCAAAAATTTTAATATCTTAAATCTTTGATTTTTTTATCATTTTTTATAACTCAGTCGATTAATTTAAAAAAGCTCGTACACTTAAAACCTTCATATAGACCAGTGTTTCTTAACTTTTTGAAGTCAGAGAGTACTTTTGATCATAAGAATAACCACAAAATCAAGCGAGAAGCTTAGAGGTGTTTAATCACCAGGTATTTACTTTGTTAAACTGTGAAAGGTGAAAATTCACTCCGATGGGTTTCGAACTCAGTGCTCAGACATCTCTAACCACTCGGCCACTGAGTTATGATTCAATTTATTTAAATCCCTTCCGACGGCGAGCATGACATAGTTATAAAATAACTTTCTGTAATATTTAATAGAAAATATGTTTTCTTAATAAATTAAAATTGTAAACAATTTTAATTTCAACTAGATTCTATATAATGTTTGTTTCGGTTGGATAGTAAACACACTTATTACTAATAAGCCAAACGTAATGATTCAAGGCTTTATGATTCATCCCAACACGTTCACAATTAAGTAATTTTCTAGCAAATAATGTATTTTTCTGCAATACTTTTCGCGAGTGCAATTACTTGTCGCAGCAGCTGGCTAATTAAACATGTAATGCATGTACACCATTCATGGCGTTATCAATATATCCTCGCTCCTCACGCGTAGTAATGAAATATCCCATTCATCTCGCGCGCGAGGGTCCTGCATCGCGAGTCGCGGGCCCGCGCGCCAGTGCTAACTCGCGGTTCGGGCCGGCGAGGCGCGTATTATCTCGCGCGCGTGTACTATAATGTGAAAATGAAAGTTTTCCTGTTGCTACTAGTGCTAGTGTTTTTCCTGTCGGTTGAAGGGGATGCACCTAACAAGGAATTGGCTAAAAAGAGGATTTTGGGTGACAGCACCGCGAGGATTTTGCGGCGAAAACGTTACAGCTACCAAAGGGGTGGTAAAGTGCACTACGGGGCTAATAGGGTGGTGCAGTGTGTCGGTTGGACTTACTACAACCCTTGCGTGCGCTGCAGAAAGCGCTGCAAGCCACACCACTACGGCCAGCAGGTTACCACAACCACTTTCAAACCTCGCACCACCCTCAACCCCATTTACGGGGGTGCTGGGAAGGACTGGGTTGGTCCGATATACGGTGAGATTCCTATATGGCTGGTTTGTTTTATTTGGTACGCAAATTGACTGGAATTAGCATCGATAATGCGTGTAATTATCAATACCGGCTGGAATTACGAAGTAATCGGATACCGCAGTGATTTCAATTGATTAGCTATTTTATAGCGCAGCAGGGGCATTTATAATTTACCGAAGAGTTATCGGAAATGATATGATCTTCCGATTATTATATGTTTGAGTGTACTTGTTGAGCTATGTCAAATTTTATCGGTTTACTATATAAACCAATAATATTAAATTATTAAACATATATAAGTGTGAATCCATATGGGTGTGCATTGCTAATTGATTTGGTGTCGCCAGATGGCGTTTAACTTTCCTCCTAGAGGGTTAGTTGTATCATAAAATTATACTAGTTTTCTTTCGTCCCTCCGTACTCGCTGCCAAGTTTAAGGCTTTGGTTCCCCCTCGGTATTCAGGGTTTTATATTAGTTTGTGTCGTATAGTTTCACACTATTTGTTGAGTTGTTTTATTCGTCTTCTTTTTTAATTTTATTTTATTTCGTTAAAATTAGAAAGATTATACCCGAAAGGATAATATCCCGCACGAAAATTTACTACTACACTATACATTTAATTAATTTCTTTAAGCATATTGTTCATTAAAGTATGTCTATTATGAGGATTGCTAATTATGTATTGTTTATTTGGTAAAAATAAAATACCAAATAAATCATACATCAAAAACGTTGACCAAATAAATGTTTATTATTAAAAACAATTTTTTACTTTCCAAATAGACTAAGGTATTGTTATCGCGAAAAATTTCGAATTTTCGTTTTTGATTTTTTCAGATATTAAACAAATGTTTTATGTTTAATACTTTATAGTATACATACCTGAAAAATTAATAAATGATTTAAATTGATTTGATTCTTACTGCCTGCATATGTGTCCAAATTAAAAAACAAACAAAATTTGCATAAGTAAATTTATTTCCTATTTCTATTTTCAGTAGCTATTCGCGGTAATTTTCCGCCTCTAACTTAATCTTCCTGTTTTGCCGCCCGTGAAAAAAGAAACGAGTTTAATGCGTGACATGACCGATTTAAATTTAGCCCACGTCCGGAAGCCGAAACGCATTTCCGCGTTGTAATTTTAAGCAGGCCGAAAATGCTTATGTTTATAATCGCGAATTATTTAAATGTAAAACAAACGCGCTATGATAATAATACATAACACTCTTTTGCGTGGGCACGGTGCCAAATTGCGGAGAAAGTCGCCGCCGGGGAGCCACCACAAATAAAACTCATCACCGGTGATCGTAAAGCGGGTTTATTTATTGTTTTGTCAGTTTATTATGCAGGTAGTACCAATAAATATGAATAATTACTTAAGTTATTTTAACTAGACACATGCAGGGTTGGCCTAGATAATATAGCCGCTTTCGTTTATCGTTCGGGAGCTGTTACAGGCTGTTGTAAGCCAGTCCAGAACAGGCCCCAAAAGTTACACGAAAGCGGCTTAGAATATACATTTAATAAAGAGTTTAATGTATTAGACCAGTGATTATCAACCTTTTTTATCACGGTTCACTTTTAATAGTTAAAAAAAACTATTTAAAATCAACCGTGATGCAGAAATGGTTTATAATTACTGGTCTAATACATTATCTGTTTATAAAATGGCATACTAATAATAAGATAAATTTTAAATAATTATAGTTGGCTCTTTGATTTTTTCCCTTGATTTCTCTTCATTCAATTGTATGTTTTAATTGTCTAAAGCCAATTGTATGACATTATCTAGTTTCTTATATCGTTTTCGATGTAGACACAAACTACATAGTGTCATACACACATGTAGAAAATTATATAGCGGCGGAATAATAATAAATTCACTTAACAATAACAACACCGTAATACACAATGTTAATTTTCCGTCAACATGCTCATGCCATCAGGATCACTGGGTAGTGCCCTCTATGAAATCATATTCCAACAGAGTGCTTGAGATATCATCGCAAGGCCAATCTTATAAAACATATATAAGTGTGACTCCACCTCTTAGCAATCTACATATCTAGATTTCGATCTTACTAGATCTCATCAGTGTAGCTAGTGAGGATGAATTCACACAATATCTCGAGTGGTTATATATAAAAATATTACAACAAACCCCTAGGAGAAAAGTTAAACGCCATCTGGAGACACCACATCAATTAGTATTGCACACCCATATGGTAATACCCGGCGATCCTGATGACATGAGCATGTTGACGGTTATTACCATATGGATGTGCATTGCTAATTGATGGCGTTTAATTTTGCTCCTTGTAACATTTTTATATATAACCACTCGAGATATTGTGTGAATTCGTCCTTACTAGCTGAGCTACACTGATGAGATCTAATAAGATCGAAATCTAGATATGTAGATTGCTAAGAGGTGGATTCACACTTATATATGTTAATTTTCCATTTATAAATAGTTATATAGTTTAATATATCAATTCTTATATTTTTATATATAAAAATTGATATATTAAACTATATTGATATATTGATATAGGAAACTAGATAATGTCATACGGGCTTAACACAGTGATTCACACCCTATATTATATTATTGTAAAAACATATAGAAGAATGTTCTTAGTCGATGCTCTGCGAAATTATGAAAGCTGAAATTGAATGTTGGCTCATCTACTACTCTATGTGATTGACTCTTGCTCCCCGAGTTTATCTTATGATGTGCTGACTTCAAAAATGTTAAGAATCACTGATATAAAGTCATAAAACAAAATAAAATTGAGTTGTAAGCTGTAACATAAACAAAAATTTATAACCCCTGTATATTTATTAGAAATTAATTTGTCGACAGCAAAATAATTTACGGTCGATCATAACAATTTGGCGGGCTGAGTGTGCGATTGATGCGGCGACGGGCGCAAAACCGGTCGCAAATATTGTTGACCCGACGTGTGTGGGTTCTGATTAAGTCGAACGAGCACAGGCCGCATTTATTATTGCCTAGCTAGGCTCTCTCTGAAGGGGATTTGCTTTCCGCATTTGGACAAAACGGCTCATCTTGATGCGCTGCCGCAAATATTAAGCCGCGAGATTATTATCATATGCAAACAGAACACTTTGTGGCGAGGAGTTACGTGAGAGAATAAGTTTGTGTGCTTGGGAATTGTTGTTTGGTTGTGATAAGTAGCAACATTTACAAGCAATCATATGTTTAAGACGTATATACAGCTAACACAATAGACATTATTTATTTACCCGCCTACCCCAACTCTACTGGCGTAGTTTGGCTCAAAGGATGCACAGGTTTTACATAGTTGAAACAACCTCAGAAAATGTGATGGGCATTTTTTGAAATTTGATATTTTTACTGGTAGATAGGGGGGTTGACGTTACAGAATAAAATGCGGTCCACACCACCGTACTAGCCTCAAGGCACTCACCAGTTTTTAAACACACTTTTTAACATTTTATTTTGTAACGTCAACCCCCCTTTTAATCATTTTTCCTTCATGTACTGTACTTAATTCAGGATACATTGTATTATATATGTAGATATACGTGTGTCAATTGTATTAGTACTTTGTATATTTATGGAAAATAAATACATATTATTATTATTATACCAATAATATCACATTTAAAAAATACATATCACTTTTTACGGGGGTTGATGAGGTGGGAACATCGCTAGAAGAAGGCTTCGCAAGAAGATTATATTGAAAAATTAAAATTAAATTTGTAAGAAAATGTCTTGAGGTCATCCAGCTCAGTGGCGAAGTGGTTAGAGGCGTAGTCCAGCTCGTACTGAGCATTGGGGTTCGATCCCCAGCGGGGAGAGAATTTTCGCGAATCACCTTTCACAGTTTTTCAGAAGTTTTCTGTAAACCGGGCGATTAAACTCCTCTGAGCTTCTCCCTTGACCGGCGGAAAAGATAGAAGTCTTTTTTGTTTTGAGGTCGGAAATGTGTCAGACCACCCTAGTATTCTAATATAAAATGGCGCCGTTTAAGTCGCGAATAACTTTCATTTATATTTATATTGTTTAATAAATAGAAAATTATGCCCACCCAATATAATGCTTTATGATTAATATAAATCTTATACGTCTAAAAACGTGATTTTAGTACAATATTAGAAGTGGCAAGTATGCCATATACAACCAATTACTATCACCTTACATCACACAACACTTTATATTGCATTTTATTTACAGCCGATCGTAAAATGATTTAATTAAAGCCTTTTAATGACTGTGCTTGTATCCAATTAGCGACATGCTGGACGTAGTGCCGCCTCTTCGGGCCAGCCGTTATTTCGAGACCTAATAGCGACCGTCGCTAAATTTAGAGTTAAATAAATATTAGAACTATTTATAAACAAAAGTTCATGTTTATACCTTGCCGCTAACTAAATTGTTTATGCTCGCGCGTAACGATCGCGATGTTTGGAAATAAAGTATGAAACAGGATTTAGCAACGGTTTTGTAGATGAATCGAACAAAATAAAATTAAATATAATACATATATAAGTCCGAATCCACCCCTTAGCAATCTATATATCTAGATTTCGATATTAGGGGTGGATTCACACTTATATATGTTTTATAAGATTGGCCTTGTGCTGATATCTCAAGCACTCTGTTGAAATATTATTCCATAGAGGGCACTACCCAGTGATCCTGATGGCATGAGCATGTTGACGGTTATTACCATATGGATGTGCATTGCTAAATGATGTGGTGCCGCCAGATGGCGTTTAACTTTCCTCCTAGGGGGTTAGTTGTATCATTTTTTTAAAATATAATAGATAATGATTTTTTTCTGTGGTAATTAAGAGTGGTTTCTCATCTATAGGTTTGCATATCATGATTAATGTAATTGTTTTATATTTTTCGACTAATAGCCCCTAGATTTGAGTTAGTAAAAGTGGGAACTCATATATACTTTTTTTAGGGCATGAATTGTGAAAGTCTATTTAACTTTTAGTAAAAACTAGGGAATGAGATGGTTTAAAATGTATGCAATCTACAAAATAATCATTGAAATCGCATAAAATGTATGTATGTTACTCAGCTCAGTGGAGCTGCGTTAGCACCTCTATCTTTGAATTTTCGAAAACTTATTGTTCTCCACGTTTGTCCAACAAAAAAATCCGGTAAATTCACCCACAACGGAGTTCGAATTTTTGCTCCCCATTGCTCTGTACGAGATGGACGGTGCCTCCTAACCACTAGGCCACTAAGAGCTGTGTGAAGTTGGCATCCTTAAGTTTCAATTTTCGAAAAATTATTCTCTCATTCGTTGGCCAACAAAAACGTTTGTTTGTCTAGCATTAAAAAAAAGTTATATCCAAAATAAAATGTTTAGTCAGCACCCAAACACAAACATTGACTTGGCATTTAGGTATATATATATATATATATATATATAGATTCTATATTTTATTGCTATTTTATATGCTCTGTAAGACGCCAGACGTTTATATATATATATATATATATATATATATATATATATATATAAAACCTCAAAATTGCATACTTTACATCTGATGACTTAATTTCGCTCTCAAATATGCATGCAAAAATATAATTCCCCATATCGATTACCCATAAACTGCCACAAAATAGTATCCTAAATAAGTGCGAAACTTTCTCGAGCCCTATAATTTGGGCGCCCACCTCTCTATCATAAACCAAAAAGCCTCTAAATTACAAGCATGCATCAAAACTCGTGTGCATCACTATAAAAGAATCCGATGGGAAGAATTCCTCGATAATCACATAAAACCGGGGCCGGCACCGGCAAAGCTTATCTAAAATGAAATCTAAAATTGTCATTTGAATCATAATAGGAAGATGAAGACGTCTCGGGCACTCTCTCGGATTTATGCGCGTTGAAAACGTACGGCCGCACTTAATTTTATTCACGTGTTTACATACGAGCGCATAAAATCTACATAAGGCATACTAATATCGGCGATAATAAAGCCGCTAATCCGAACGTCTCCTTTTATATTTATATGTTTATACGGCCAGACGAAAAAAAAAACGCGCCAGCAACAGCTAAGCAGATGTAATTGGATTTTTCAGGATGCAGGTTGCACAAGCATAATTAATTTAAACGCGGAACTTTCGTAGATAAATCAATTTTAAAAGTGACATCACGATACTACTGTTTCGCCGTTTTATTATTATTTACCGGTTTTAATTAAGCCTTGTGAGTGCACGGCCCGCGGCGATAGACACACCAGTAATTAATTTGTTGGAGGGAAACGATTCGCGTGTTTACACATCGACCCAAATTTGATGACAGCTAATTATAATAATTTTAAACTTAGATTATTTACTTTACTTTTTACATTTTTAAATTATTATTAAGGCTTTTAAATTTTTAAATTATCACCAGGTAAGAAAATTCGTACAATAGTTATATAACATGTTAGGAAAAGAAAATTCTGCTTACATAGATTTCAAGGATTGAAATATAAGCCTGTGAGAATGAAAGTGGGGTAAATCACAATTGAATTGTTTTCAAAAGGAGAAGTTTTTGGGTTTGGTATTTACGTAAATCAACGTGCAGTCGTGCAGTTACAGACTTTAATATATTCATAAATTAAAATTTAACTACTTAGTCGATTTACATTTTTTTATTAGATATATATATATATATATATATATATATATATATATATATATATATATATATAAATATTTAAACAAAAATACCAAACGTAAAATCTTCTCTTTTTTAAAACAATTCAAATGCCACTTTCATTCTCACAGGCTTCATAAATGAAATTAATTGAATCATTGAAAGTAATGGATAACAGTGTAGTGCAGAGTTCAAGCCATTTGAAATAGTGGACGGGCATTGTTTGGTTGGTGGGGGCCGCCCGCCCACCCCACCTTTGCTCGCATAGTTTTTTTCAATGGATACAAATGTTTTATATTGTTAAAACCATTCCAGGCAGAGTGTTATCCTATGGAATAAACTATGCGAACAAAGGTGGGGTGGGCGGGCGGCCCCCACCAACCAAACAATGCCCGTTCACTATTTCAAATGGCTTGAACTCTGCACTAGACTGTTATCCATTACTTTCTATGATTGAATTATTTTCATTTATTCATTATTTGCCTAATTTAAAAAAAATATTAAGAAACAATGTAGTGTACAAATTTCAAGTAGTTTGAAATAGTGGACAGGCATAGTTAAGTTAACGACTTGAACTATGCACTACACTTTTCTCACAATTTTTAATGAATTACGCGTAATTTCATAAATGAAATTAATTGAATTATAGAAAGTAATGGATAATATATATATAGCCTGCATAAAGCACTCAAGATTACCAAAAAACGTTTTAAAAACCTGGTCAACTCGAAAAGCATGGGTGAAGAAATTATTAAAAACCAGGAGTATGGAACCCCGTAACAGTACAATATGGAGTTCGTGGTGAAGAGATATACGGACTATATCGTTCTTTTTGGTTGGGTCTCTTCTACACTTTTGTAGTAGAAAGCTAGACCTTTCTACTACAAAAGTGTGGAAGAGATCCAACCAAAAAGAACGATATATCCTGACTTGTGTCACCCTAGTATCACCTGTATAGGTTTATCCAACATTCGCCGGTATGTCCAGAAAACTCTCACGACTTTGTTCGTAATCGTTGTCATAAGTGTCTTGAAGTTAAGTTTTTGAGTCTAGGGTTACACCTAGATATTTAACCTGTCCCTCCATTTGTATTTCTCTGCCGAATAGCGACGGTATTTTCATTCACAAATTTAAACAAGTCATAGAGATTCTAGTTTGAGTATCATAACTGTATTTTGAATGAAGAAAATAGAAATAATTAACAATTTATAGTGAAGGAAAACATTTATTTCTAGACTCATACAAAAGTTGTTCTGCATGAATTTCTCTATTATTTCATTTAATTGACAATCCTGTATTATACACAGCCATATTAATAGCTGTTAGTATAAATTAGAACTAGCCCATGTTCGATCACAATCATAAAAAAAAACGCACATAGGCGGACACAATGCGCTGTGAAATCATGCATGCGGACGGCAATCGATCACATTTGAGATGAGTTTATTCTGATTCGAAGCGATCTGTAATTATTGGACGGCGCGCGTACACAATGGGGTCATTCAGGAACAATCGCATGCATCATAAAATGACAAGAATGGGCAGTGCATGACTCTAACATTTCCAACCACTGTGGTATAATTTGATAGACTTTTAATTGGTGGCCGCTGGGGATGACCAGTGACATTTTGTTTGAGCTGCTATTACTTTGCGTCAAGCCGAAGAAAGTGTGTATAATTAGATACGAGTGTTTACAAATATATGTTTCTATATAGTGAATAATAATATGCATTTGTATATGTAACATGAAATTAAATTATTGGTTTAGTTTGTTAGAGATTATAATATGTACTTAAAGTATTTCGATAAAACCTTTATTTATGATTTTTACAAAAATTGCTCGGATTATTAATCTTAAGGTAGTTTTAGACAAGACAATTTCTCAGCTCAAAAGTTGTTCAAGAAATGAATTCATATATCCTCCTCCCATACAATTTGTCCTTGTAAATAGAACGGGTTATATTTTTCCATTCGATCTACCATCCAATTCAATATTTCAAATAATTTGCTGTATGATACGTAACAATTTAGATTGTCTCGCATCTTGACTAACTGTTGAGTCATGAAACTGTCTCGTCTAAAACGACTTTTACATATGGAGCACAAATATCATACCAAAAGAAATATATATATATATATATATATATATATATATATATATATACATATATATATATATATATATATATATATAGTTTTTACTAACACCGAAAAAGCATCAGATTTATACAATTTAATAAAATCCCTTGGATGTATGGTCTGAAACTTACTTTTGTTAAATTGATGACCATAATTGGTAGTCATAGAACATACACGATACTATTATATAGTCGTATATTCTACACTATTATTTTTTTATGGCCATAAAACTCTATATCTACAAAATATGGCCATAAATTAATTTCATAGCCAACAATAAAGTGATTTCATTAACTTACACAAACTATATGCGTATTTTCTACTAAAAGCTACATCCAACTAGAAATTCGCGCAATAAGAAAAAATAAAGATGTGATACTAGCTTTAAACAGTATATTCTATAATAAATAGGTCGCAGCAAATTGAAAATCAACCGAATACCCGTGACATGTCCCAATAAACCTAATCTTATCTGGCATTTACTTTTTCGCGATAAATCAATCAACGTCTATTAAAAACGCGCACAACAATTGGATTAGCCTCGAATTTTTCGCTCTCATTTGCAGGCTTTCCGCAACGTTTAACGATAGCTAGGCTGGTGATTCATTGCAAATATTGATATTAATGATAAAAAACACGCCGCGCTCTCGCTGGACGCAAATTTATGTAATTGCCCCGTAATTAACAGGCGTTTACAACTTGAAGTTGTTTACAACCTTTATGCCGCACTGTTTCTTATAATTTAATGAGTCTATCAAACTGAAAACGACTCTGGGACGGACTACTTTGTAGCGATGGCGAATGGGCGAATTTATCTAATCTGGGTCGTAAATATGGCTTAATAAAATTGATAGTTTAGTGCAACAAGCGGAGTAAATGTCGAATTATATGCAATATAATATAACATAACATAACATACTGATGATATGATGTAAATGTTTATATTAATGGTATAAAAATAATACAACTTACCCTCTAGGAGAAAACGCCATCCGGCGGCACCACATCAATTAGCAATGCACACTTATATGGTAATAACTGTCAACATGCCATCAGGATCACCGGGTAGAATAATATTCCAACAGAGTCCTTGAGATATTAGCACAATTCTGATGGCATGAGCATGTTGACGATTATTACCACATGGGTGTGCATTGCTAATTGATGTGGTGCCACCAGATGGCGTTTAACTTTCCTCCTAGGGGGTAAGTTGTATTATTTTTGTATGTAACCACTCGAGATATTATATGAATCCATCCTCACTAGCTGAGCTACACTGACGAGATCTAATGAGATCGAAATTTAGATATGTAGATTGCAAAGAGGTGGGTTTACACTTATATATGTATTAATGGTATAGTTTTAAAGTTTTTTAAATTGTTGTTAGTCATAATGAGAAATTTCCCATGTTTGGGCTTGTTCTGTTGGAAAATAAATAAATAAAACACACGCTTCACAATGCGCAGTACCAGACGATCAAACTTTTATTTCATTTCAGTCACATTTTATAATAATAGCCCACGGGAAACCTTTGTCATCACGATGACATCATCTTTTTTTTTTATTATTTTCGCAGCGACTGATTATTTCTGTGAGTCTCGCCCCCAAAATAGCCTCCGATTGACCAACAGCTCGGCGAGTGGTTTAGTGCGTCTAGGCTTAGGCTATATAATTCTGCATTGTAAATCACGGCTGGAATATTTAGAATAACGGGCACGTATTCGAGAATTGACGCGCGGATTATATTTCCCGTGAATATTAAATTTGCGGGCGCCGATTTGGCCTAGTTTTCGACATATTGTTGCCGCAATAAAAATGCAAATATCTACGTTTTGTTATTCGATGATAATAGAATGGGGACAGAATATTTGCGGTTACTAAAATGTAATTTCGGGATTTTATTGCTAATATAGATAAATGTATCAATCTTGAATTGTCAGGCATTGCTATTCATTTATTTTATTCATATATTAATAATGAAAATCCGCTGAGTCGTCACGTAAAGCTTTATAATATTAATTATTTTAGCATGAGATTTCATCGTTTTAATTCCAATTGAAAAAAAAACGATTTCATATTGGGATTAAAATAAAATGCTGTTTTACAAGTGTGAAACGTGTTGTACTGGTTAATTTTTACCATAGTGCATTGCTAATTGTTGTGGTGCCATCAGATGGCGTTTATCTTTCCCCCTAGGGGGTTAGTTGTATCATTTTTGTATGTAACCACTCGAAATATTATGTGAATTCATCCTCACTAGCTGAGCTACACTGACGAGATGTAATAAGATCGATGATATGTAGATTGCTAAGAGGTGCATTCACACTTATATATGTTAAAAATCAGCTAATAAAGTTAATTCTCAATTCATATTTTTTCTTTACGTAGGTAGATATTGAGAGGGTCGGTGAGAAATATTGTATCTATAAAGGGTAGGGTAGGGGTAGGTGAATTTTTACTACAACATCACAATTTGCTCCATAAAAAAAGGATATATCTGATACAATTTTAATCACGCTCAAATTTAGTGATTGTTAGATGAAAATCGACAAAATACGCCTAAAAGTAGTAAAAGCCCATTACAGTTATTTAATGCGTTCAATAAAAGTTATATAGACATGATCTCACCCTTAATTAAATATATATGTTATTCATAAATTCAATTGTATATACGTAAACAACATTAAGAAAACTAAAATAGAATTTATATATATATAAGTGTGAACCCACCTCTTAGCAATCTACATATCTAGATTTCGATCTTATTAGATCTCGTCAGTGTAGCTCAGCTAATGAGGATGAATAGTGAGGATGAATTCACACAAAATCTCGAGTGGTTATATACAAAAACAGTACAACTTACCCTCGTAGAGGGAAGTTAAACGCCATCTGGCGGCACCACATCAGTTAGCAATGCACACCCATATGGTAATAACCGTCAACATGCTCATGTTATCAGGATCACCGGGTAGTGCCCTCTAGAGAATAAGAATAATATCCTGATAACATGAGCATGTTGACGGTTATTACCATATGGGTGTGCATTGCTAATTGATGTGGTGCCACCAGATGGCGTTTAACTTCCCTCTACGAGGGTAAGTTGTACTGTTTTTAAAATAGAATTATTGGATTGTTAAGGCGTCTACTTTGTGATAATTTTAAAGGATAAATCAAAATTTGGTTTTTTTATCACACTTCAGTTAAACTTTGCAACTAGTTTCGGCTAAACTCTAGCCATTTTTGAGTTCCTTTTAAAAGCTATTAGTTTCTCACAATGTATCTTTTTTATATATCAAAATATCACGAGAAAAATGTCTACAATATCAAGTTTACGTTGTGTCTAAAGGTCGTTTTAGACAAGACAATTTCTTGACTCAAAAGTTAGTCAAGATGCGAGACAATCTAAATTTTCTCGTATCATACAGCAAATCATTTGAAATATTGAGTTGGATGGTAGATCGAATGGAAAAATATAACGCGTTCTATTTGTCAAGGACAAATTGTATGGGAGGAGGATATATGAATTGATTTCTTAGACAACTTTTGAGCTAAGAAATTGTCTTGTCTAAAACGACCTTAACTCAAAAGTTAGTCAAGATTCGAGACAATCTAAATTTTCTTGTATCATACAGCAAATTATTTGAAATATTGAATTGGATGGAAGATCGAATGGAAAAATACAACGCGTTCTATTTGTCAAGAACAAATTGCATGGGAGGAGGATATATGAATTCATTTCTTGAACAACTTTTGATCTAAATGTCGTTTTAGACAAGACAATTTCTTAGCTCAAAAGTTGTTCAAGAAATAAATTCATATATCCTCCTTCCATACAATTTGTCCTTGACAAATAGAACGCGTTATATTTTCCATTCGATCATTCAATGTTTCAAATAATTTGCTGTATGATACGAGACAATTTAGATTGTTTCGCATCTCGACTAACTTTTGAGTCAAGAAATTGTCTTGTCTAAAACGACCTTAAGTCACAAATATACGTTTGTGGGTACTATTTCAATTCCTCACGTAGCAAATGTATATTATTTGCTTATACTATTCAAAACTGCGCAGACACACCACAATTCAAGCAATAACATTTGTCTGTGATTTTAAACGCTTGTAATTTTACGATTACAAATCGGCGAGCACCGGCTCGATTCTTAAGGATGACTTATTGCGCGTGTACTTTGGATATGATGATAGCGTTACTGCAACTACCGGTTCGTGCGATTGAATTATTGCCGTCGCCCACGCGAGAGGTGAAAGGAGCGGTGGTGGTTTTTTGGCGACCTCGCCTCGCCCACGATATATCGGCTTACTCGAAACAAACGTGGAAAAAATAATAGGAAAATTGTCTACTCATCAGATAATACTATATGAAAGAAGGATCAACTGTAAAAAAAAACAGTCAGTGTGCGGACTTATTAAATTTTTTTTTTTTAGTTTTGGTTTGTTGGCTTTGATCTATCGATCACACTAGCTATTATCTATGTATTATATATGGTTTTTATAAACTGTATATATCACTATTACACGAAACCACATTAAAATATTAATAAACACACCACCCAATTGATTAATAGACATAAATTCCGTACGGAAAAGAATCTATTAATACCGCAAACGGCATGGACGCAGTGGCTTCAGGCCCTCGCATTCGACCGCCCCCGAAACTAACAAAAGATATATTTTTTACTCTATCATGAGATAATAAAAAAGTATCATCTAAGTAATTCAATTCTATATGTGATATAATAAAGCATTAATATATCCCTAGAATATTATGTACATTTAGAATATACGTATTAACTATTTTCTGTCGTTAAAATCAGCCGATTTTAACGACAGAAAATAGTAGTTTTTATTAGTATCATAATTTGCCACTTAACGGTACGTGGATGAAAGAAAATGAGGAGCAAACTGATATGGATATACATAAACATAATATTTATTAGCATCAATTGTAATGTTTTTTTGTAATTAAATTTTATATGTGATATAATAAAGCATTATTATATCTCTAGAACATTATGTACATTTAGAATATACGTATGAACTATTTTCTGTCGTTAAAATCGGCTGTTTTTATAGCATCGTCCCTAGGAAAATAGGTTTTAACTAAATATAGTTAGAAAAACTGACTATTTTAAGAGATTACAGTCTTAAAATAGTAATTTTTTTTAACGATGCTTAGTTAAAACCTATTTTCCTAGGGACGATGCCATAAAAACAGCCGTTTTTAACGACAGAAAATTGTTAATTTATATATTCTAAAGGTACATAGTTTTCTAAGGATATAATAATGCTTTATTATAAAATAAAAAATAATATATATAAAAATATAAAAAAAATATATATATATAATATTACACATATAAAATTTAATTACAAAAAAAAAACATTACAATTGATGCTAATAAATATTATGTTTATGTATATCCATATTAGTTTGATCCTGATTTTCTGTCATTCACGTACCGTTTTAAATGGCAAATTATGATACTAATAAGCTACACAAATAGTCTCAAACTTAATCAATATTACGCTACCATTTTCCTAGAAAATCAATGCTTTGCAATTATGTTTTTTTACTGTATTAAACAGCCCCTGTAAATAAACGCGCACACCGAATATTTATTTATTTATATAAACCGTCTGCAATGCTAATTCGCTGCTTTATTACGCGCATGTCGTAATTAACCGACGTGATGGCTCCTGCTGACTCGCCGGATTTACGGAAAAATAAAACAAACGCGTCCGCATTTGAATTCCTGGTACTTTGTTATTCGCGACATTTTGTAATCGGCTGTAGTGTGTGATCGATTATCTGATAGAATAGAGCGACACAAAGAACCATTCACACGGTCTACATTGAACATCACTAACAAAAAAAAAAGAAATGTTACAAAAGGCCAAGAGACACGAATCAGGACAATGCTAGTTACCAGTTAGTACAGTTCAGAAGTATTATGTTATTAAGATACAATTTTATATAAAAAAAACAATTTCGATATGATATTGATTGGATATTTTACAGCTTTTTTGCAATGTAATAATCATCATCTTTTACTGGTTGTTGGTTATGATACAATTAAAGATCTATCTGTGTATTATTTTCTCCCTAACTACACTGATTGGCACAAAAAGTGGTCACCGCATAAATTTCGCAATAAAATAATAATAACTCAGGATTTCATACCGTACATAAATAACTAGCAACTATTACAATTTTTCTTGCATTTGCCACCTATATTTGTATAAAAATTTATTGAATCAGATGAATATTAAAAGAAATAGTGAAATACCTAAAATATTAGATAAGGATAACCAGGGCTGTAACTAGGCAGGGGCACCGTGTCCAAGGCCCAAATGGCCATAGAAAGGTCACAGAAAGATCGAACAAATTCGCATTATATTAAAAAAAACCGTACGCCTTTCAACAACTATCCGAAAAAGTAGCCCTCCTCCATACTACTGCCATAACAACATAGTAGCTAACTATCAGGCTTTAGATTTTTTAGAATAAATTTTGTACGATATACGATATAAGTATTTTCTAATCAGTATTATTGTTTTTTAGCTTCCTCCAAAATTTGTTTTTCCGTTGTCCTACAGGTTAAAACTATTATTTTGGGAAATAAGTAGCGTTATTTAATCTATAATATTTAGTGTAGGGGAGGCCAGTGATGATAATCTTGCCTAGGGCCTCAACAAAGCAATTGAGGATTGATGAGAGTTCAAGTCACTTGAATTGTGCATAGGTTTTTTTCAAGAAATGATTTATTATTCTAATTTTTTTTATATATATATATATATATATATATATATATATATATATATTCTATATAAATATTCGGTTTGCGCGTTTATTTAGAGGGGCTGTTTAATACAGTAAAAAACATAATTGTAAAGCATTGATTTCCTAGGAAAACTGTAGTGTATATATATATATATATATATATATATATATATATATATATATATATGTATATATATATGTATATGTATATGTTGGAAGAAAGAGGTGGAAAAAGACCTGAGAGACCTAGGTGTAGATAACTGGAAAGAAACAGCTGAACACAGAAAGAAATGAAGAGGTAGACAAAAAATTAAGAAGAATTAAGTACTCTTATTAGATATTGGATTGTTAAGGCGTCTACTTTGTGATCATTCTAAAATGAATGATCACAAAGTAGACGCCTTAACAATCCAATAGGATAAATAAAACGATTTTTTACTTTGTTTTTAATCACACTTGTGATAAAAAACAATTTTATTTATCCTTTACTCTTATTAGGATTGATTCACCCAAATAATTGGAAGAATTCCAATGAGGAGCAGCGAAACTGCACAAAGACCCCGCACTACATTTTTATTCGTAACTATCTATATTAATTTAAATTAATATGAAGTTTGGTTACATACTAAATTCATAAAATATTGAAATAAATGCAAACCTCTACCATCTCTACAGGTGATCTTACTAATTTAACATCTAACCTATTACAGTAACAAACTTTATAGTGATCATAAATAAGTTCATTCGCTACAGCAGCACATGCAATAGGTGGGCTTCACATCCAAAACTAATACCTCGTAAAATTTTATTGCAAATTAAAATAATATCTTAGCAGCGCGCTTAAATTCAATTAATACACAAATCTCTTTATGTGCAACCATTAACCTTTACATTGCACCACACTGCGGAGTTCAAACCGGAAGTTTGCACATATTTTTCTCTTTTAGATAAAGCACACGAATTTGGGTTATGTTTGTGCAGGCGGCGGCTTCTAATTTGAAATGTTTTAAAACAAATGCCGTTAAGTGCGGCCACATGGCGGTTTAAAAAATGTGCAGCCGAAAATTTAGTTTACATTATTAGTGCGGTGCTTTTTGTTTATGGCTGGTAATTGGACAGCAATTTGGGTTGATTAGCGAGAAATGTGTTTGGTTATAGAGATATGTCGATTTCACACTTCACGCGTGAACTGAAGTGCCCAAATTGGTTCATTAATGAATAGATACGAGTGGGTGAGTGAGTATTGATGTATACACTTATTATACAGAAAGAGAGACGGAATTGATGTGCCAGAAATAGTAGTGTTATTTTAGTTTTTTATTTATTATTATTGAATTCAGTTATATAGAATCAATCTTTATTATTTAGGCTATCAGCCAAAGGCCTTTCTGCCACATTACATGTTTATGTAAATATTAAACATGTTTCATTTCAAATCAAACCAAATACAAATTCCTTGAATCTATTATAAAAATAGTAATAATTTAAAAAAATCTTAAAATGGTACCTGTCGTCTATTCACCTACAAAATGAACTGTATCGTTATTGTAGGATATACGGAGAATATATATATATATATATATATATATATATATATATATATATATATATATATATATATATATATAGATATTCTCCGTATATCCTACAATAACGATACAGTTCATTTTGTAGGTGAATAGACGACAGGTACTATTTTAAGATTTTTTAAAATTATTACTATTTTTATAATAGATTATATATATATATATATATATATATATATATAATATAAATATGAATGAAAAATAATGAAAAATTCACCATGGAAAATAAATAGAAAATAATAATAATATTAATATATTTATTGTTCTACAGGCAACATACAAAATAAGAAGAAAATTGCAATTTTGCAATGAACAAAATGTTGGTATTAAAAAAAACTTCTATCTTTATAGGGCTATCAGCCGTGAGGCTTTTCCGCCGTTCAAGGGAGAAGCTCAGAGGAGTTTAATCACCCAATTTACCTTAGCTTCACAGAAATGTTCATATTATTTTGTTAAAAATATTGTTTAACCGAATTGATAAAAACAAAACTTAAAAAGAAAAACGAGGGCATTAATTTTCCTTGGTACAAACAACTAACATTAATAAAAATGTTACAACTAACCCCCTAGGAGGAAAAATAAACGCCATCTTGCGGCACCACATCAATTAGCAATACACGCCCATATGGTAATAATGCTCATGCCATCACGATCACCGCTTAGTGTCCTCTATGGAATAATATTCCAACAGAGTGCTTGAGATATCAGCACAAAGCCAATTTAGTACATATATAAGAAAAGCACGGGCATTAATTCTCCTTGTTACAAACAACTAACATTAATAAATTTAATTACTCATTCTTAAATCGTCTAGAATCGATTATTACATAAATATATTTTCTAACTGAATACAGATATGAAATATAAATATATTTACATATATTTCAAACTGTTGTCAAGTTTCACATTAATCACATGTCATGTTTTGAAATAGGCTGATTTGGAATAGAATAATAAGCGTATCAATAGTAGCGATTTGTGCTGGAATTAGACCGAGGCACGGCCAGTACCGAGCGGTTATTTAATAATCGAAGCGATCGGAGGCAATAAATCAGGCAGGCGATTAGGAAAAATATAAAATAAGGCGACGACAGGGGGGAGCAATAAATTCCCCACGGCGCGGTTTCGTGCGCTTCCTGAATGTGGTTTACTGGCCGGTGTATAAAGATCAAATATTTCTGCCGTGAATTATGGCCGGGCATTGTTCTGCACAGTATCAAATTCTTGGTGAATATTTGCGCAGATTACAATCGTTGCGATATAATAATAGAAAAACGTATTGTAGTAAAGAGACTAGAGTACTTTTATAAATTTGTACTTAAGTTATACTAATAATTTATCTATATTTATAACCAAAATCTAATTCTCTCGGACGTTTATTTTGTGGTATTTTTCCGAGATATTTGAAAATTTCCGGTTAAAAAACTCACCCGGAATAGGATTTAATATATTTTTATTGTCATGCATGTTTTTTTTTTAGTTTTTCAAATGTCATTTAAAAATGCTAACATAATTAACAATTATATTCTGTTGACGTTTACATCTAAAAAGGAGGTTGGAAGAAAGAGGTGGAAGAAAGAAGTGGAAGAAAGAGGTGGAAGAAAGAGGTGGAAGAAAGAGGTGGAAGAAAGAGGTGGAAGAAAGAGGTGGAAAATGACCTGAGAGAACTAGGTGTAGATAACTGTAAAGAAACAGCTGACCAAAGAAATGAAGAAAAATTGTAGACAAAAAATATTTTTTTCTTAGTTTTTCAAATTTAATTTAAAAATGCCAACAGAATTAATAATTATATTCTGTTAACGTTTACATCCAAAAAGTATATTTTGGCTATATATAAAAAAGGAGGTGAAAGAAAGAAGTGGATGAAAAAGGTAGAAGAAAGAGGTGGAAGAAAGAGGTAGATGATGAGGTGGAAAATGACCTGAGAGAACTAGATGTAGATAACTGGAAAGAAACAGCTGACCAAAGAAATGAAGATACATTGTAGACAAAAAGTTTTTTTTTTTAGTTTTTCAAATGTCATTTAAAAATGCCAACAGAATTAATAATTATATTCTGTTGACGTTTACATCCAAAAAGTATATTTTAGCTATATATAAATAAAAAGCATTATTAATTTTTCTTTTCGCAGTATGTATTTTGGGAGATATTTGAAAATTTCAGGATAAAAACTCACGCGGTATATGAGAGAGTAACAAATTGTCTACATAATTTTTTTTCTTCATCTAATTTATATATATATATATATATATATATATATATAAATTAGATGAAGAAAAAAAATTATGTAGACACTTTGTTACTCTCTCATATACCGCGTGAGTTTTTATCCTGAAATTTTCAAATATCTCCCAAAATACATACTGCGAAAAGAAAAATTAATAATGCTTTTTATTTATATATAGCTAAAATATACTTTTTGAATGTAAACGTCAACAGAATATAATTATTAATTCTGTTGGCATTTTTAAATTTCTCAAAAAATTCACTCTCCGGTATATATATATATATATATATATATATATATATATATATATATATATAATATGTGCTGTTAAAAACATTAAAATAATTGTCCATTCCATACACATAAACAATTTTCACACGATAAACTTCTCTCTTTATACGTCTCTTCAACTCGTCTAGTGTTAGAAACTTTATTTCACTGTATCGAAACGGGTTTGCTCGCTGGAATCACGCGTGCCGTTATCACTTTACATTTTACACTTTAATTTGTTCGTAAATGTTTCAATAAACTATCGCGTTGGTGAAAAAAAATATATATGCGGCTGCCACTTAAAGCGGATATCTTAATACGCGTCTTACATTAAGTAAGCATCGCGTGTTTTAAACGGCGCTCTCAAATCCTTTCTCTCTGTGTTGCAGGCTGCAAGTGCAATCCGAAAGGGTCGGAAATTTCAACGTGCGACATTGTAACTGGACAGTGCCGGTGCAAGGCGTTTTATGTTGGAAGGTCCTGTGATAATTGTGAGGTAAGCATTCCGTTTAATACAAACAAACTTACGAATATTTATGATCTTAAACAATAATTTTGTAGAGGTTAACTAGTAACAATTTTCAATTAAAAAAATCTGATTATCACAAATAATAAAGTTATGTGCACTAGCCACATCAGATTTTTTTAATTGTAAATTGTTAGAAAATTGTGTCAAAATATGTAAGGGATTTTTTTGCACATTTTTTGCAAATTTTATTTATTTTCAGATTTTCCCACACAAAAACGTATTTACACCAACTAGAAATTAAAAAACTTCTCGGTTAGCAATTAATAAAATGATGCATAATAAAAGAATAAACGGTTCGTGTTGCTCAACAAGCTTAAAAAAGATTTTTAGTAGAAATAATAATACTGCATAGTATACATACGGTGTATCCTAGATCCATACTTTCCTACCTCTCTCTTCTGAACCACACCTCGCTCTTGCTATAGACCAGTTTGTTCTCCCTGATTCATCTACCTCTAGTTAAGTAACTAATAATAATAATAATTTATTAAACGGGAAACCCCTTTAGAAACATAAATACATTTGTTACAATTAAGTATTTGGTAACTTAAAAAATATAAATATAAATAGAAATAAATAAATTTCGATAATATACAAATTCTGCTCTAATAATAAATTAAAAGATGCGACAGATTAATAGATTTCAGAACCTTTTCGAATAATTTTAAATTTTCAATAAAAAAGTTAAATGTTGTTGCAAGATTGGATAGTGTTTGCCATGTACATCATTCTCGTTATTGGTTAATTTTTACCATATTCGGTTCGAAATGCAAATTACACAAAAAAAGGAAGTTAAGAAAAAATCTACTATTTTTGCTATTTCTGAAGTTTTTTTAAATTTCTAGTTGGTGTAAATACGTTTTTGTGTCACTAAACCCCCGAAATTATCTTTAAAAGAAGTCCAAACATGTTCCATTTCTCACATTAGTAACGACAGAAAAATTAATTTTCTAGCAACTATCAGATTTGCTTAAAAACAAAACACAAGGAGGGGCTGGAACTACAAAACTTGACGCAAAAAGGGGCTATACAACAAAACTTGAAATCGTAAAAAAATCTAGATGACCTATTGAATTCTCCTTAAAAAAGTCGAAACTTGTTCAATTTCTCGTATTAGTAACAACATATTAATTAAATTACTAGCAATTGTCAGATTTAAAGAAAGCAAAAGCAGCCAAGCAGATAATTGAATTCAAATTTTTGAAAATTGCGGTTTAAATATTGAGTTTCCCCATTAAATTATCTTTAAAAGAAGTCTAAACATGTTCCATTTCTCACATTAGTAACGACAGAAAAATTAATTTTCTAGCAACTATCAGATTTGCTTAAAAACAAAACACAAGGAGGGGCTGGAACTACAAAACTTGATGTGGCAAAGAATGCTAGTTTGTAAATTGAAATTCCCTATTAAATTCACCTCAAAACAAGTTTAGACTTGTTCGATTTCTCACATTAGTAACGGCAGAAAAATTAACTTTCTAGGAACTATCAAATTTGCTTAAAAACAAAACTCAAGGAGGGGCTGCAACTAGAAAACTTGATGTGGCAAAGCATGCTTGTTTGAAAATTTAAATTCCCTATCAAATTCACCTCAAAACAAGTTTAGACTTGTTCGATTTCTCACATTAGTAACGACAAAAAAAAAATCATTTATTAGCAAGTATCAGAATGTTTAATATTGAAATATTGAAGCGGTAAAAAAATCTCGTTTGAAAATTCAGATTCGTTAATGAATTCTCCTTGAAACAGGTCGAAACTTGTTCAATATCTCAGATTAGTAACGACATAAAAATTTAATTACTAGGAATTGTGAGATTTGTTTAATAACAAAACATAAAGATGGGCTATAACTATAAATCTTGAAGCGATAAAAAATTCTGGTATGAAAATTGCGATTCTCTATTGAATTCTCTTTGAAACAAGTTGAAACTTATTCAATTCCTCATATTAGTAACGATATAAACATTTAATTACTAGCAATTATCAGATTTATTTCAAAACAAAACACAAAAAGGGGTTATAAGTACAAAACTTGAAGTGGTAAAAAAATCTGGTTTGCAAATTCAGATTCCCTATTGAATTCTCCTTGAAACAAGTCGAAACTTGTTCAATTTCTCATATTAGTAACTACATATTAAATGAGTTACTAGCAATTGTCAGATTTGTTTCAAAACAAAACACAAAGAGGGACTATAACTAGAAAACTTGAAGTGGTAAATTATTCTGGTTTGAAAATTCAGATTCTCTATTGGATTCTCCTTGAAACAAGTCGAAACTTGTTCAAATTCTCATATTAATTTCAACATATTAAAGGAATTACTAGCAATTGTCAGATTTGTTTAAGAACAAGCACAAAGACGGGCTATAACTATAAAACTTGAAGCGGTAAAAAATCTGGTTTAAAAATTTAGATTCTCTATTGAATTATCTTTGAGACAAGTCGAAACTTGTTCAATTCCTCAGATTAGTAACGACATACAAATTTAATTACTAACAATTGTCAGATTTATTTAAAAACACAACACAAAAAGGGGCTATACTACAAAACTTGAAATCGTAAAAAAATCTAGTTTGCAAATTCAGATGACCTATTGAATTCTCCTTAAAAAAGTCGAAATTTGTTCAATTTCTCATATTAGTAACAACATATTAATTAAATTACTAGCAATTGTCAGATTTAAAGAAAGTAAAAGCAGCCAAGAAGATAATTTAATTCAATTTTTTGAAAATTGCGGTTTAAATATTGAGTTTCCCCATTAAATTATCTTTAAAAGAAGTCTAAACATGTTTCATTTCTCACATTAGTAACGACAGAAAAATTAATTTTCTAGCAACTATCATATTTGCTTAAAAACAAAACACAGGGAAGGGCTGTAACTACAAAACTTGATGTGTCAAAAAATGCTAGTTTGAAAATTTAAATTTCTTATTAAATTCACTTCAAAACAAGTTTAGACTTGTTCGATTTCTCACATTAGTAACGACAGAAAAAATAATTGCTAATAAATTAATTTTTCTGTCGTTACTAATGTGAGAAATCGAATCGTTTCAGAATATTTTAAAAACAAAACACAAAATGGGGCTGTAACTACAAATCTTAAAAAATCTACTTTGAAAATTCGGATTCCTTACTGAATTCTCCTTGAAACAAGTCGAAACTTGTTCAGTATCTCAGATTAGTAACGACTAGCAATTGTCAGATTTGTTTAATAACAAATTACAAAGACGGGCTATTGTGAAGTGGTAAAAAAAACCTGGATTGAAAATTTAGATTCTCTATTAAATTCTCCTTGAAACAAGTCGAAACTTGTTCAATTTATCATCTTAGTAACGACATTAAAATTGAATTGCTAGCAATTGTCAGATTTGTTTAATAACAAAACAAAGACGGGCTATAACTATAAATCTTGAAGTGATACAAAATTCTGGTTTGAAAATTGCAATTCTCTATTGAATTCTCTTTGAAAAAAGGCGAAACTTGTTCAATTCTTCAGATTAGTAACGACATATAAATTTAATTACTAACAATTGTCAGATTTATTTAAAAACAAAACACAAAAGGGGGCTATAAGTACAAAACTTGAAGTGGTAAAAAATTCTGGTTTGAAAATTCAGATTCCCTTTTAAATTCTCCTTGAAACAAGTCGAAAATTGTTCAAATTATCATATTAGTTTCAACATGTTATAGAAATTACTAACAATTGTCAGATTTGTTTAATAACAAAACACAAAGACGGGCTATAACTATAAAATTTGAAGTGGTAAAAAATCTTAGATAGAAAATTTAGATTCTCTATTGAATTCTCCTTGAAACAAGTTGAAATATTTTCAATTTTTCAGATTAGTAAGGACATAAAAATTGAATTACTAGCAATTGTCAGATTTATTTAAAAATAAAACACAAGGAGGGGCTATAACTATAAAACTTGAAGCGGTAAAAAAATCTGGTTTGAAAATTTAGATTCTCTATTGAATTCTCTTTGAAACAAGTCGTAACTTGTTCAATTTCTCAGATTAGTAACGACATAAGAATTTAATTACTAACAATTGTTAGATTTATTTAAAAACAAAACACAAAAAGGGGCTATAACTACAAAACTTGAAGTTGTAAAAAATTATGGTTTGCAAATTCAAATTCCCTATTGAATTCTCCTTAAAACAAGTAGAAAGTTGTTTAATTTCTGAGATTAGTAAGGACATAAAAATTGAATTACTAGCAGTAGTTAGATTTATTAAATAACAAAACACAAAGACGGGCTATAACTATAAAACTTGAGGTGGTAAAAAAATCTAGTTTGAAAATTCAGATTCCCTATTGAATTCTCCCTGAAACAAATAGAAACTTGTACAATTTATCATATTAGTAACTACATATTAAATGAATTACAAGCAATTGTCAGATTTGTTTCAAAACAAAAGACAAAGAGGGACTATAACTACAAACTTGAAGTGGTAAACAATTCTGGTTTGAAAATTCAGACTCCCTATTGAATTCTCCTTGAAACAAGTCGAAACTTGTTTAACTCCTCAGATTAATGACGACATAAAAATTGAATTACTAGCAATTGTCAGATTTATTAAAAAATAAAACACAAAGAGATGCTAGTTATAGCTGAACTTGAAGTGGTAAAAAATTATGGTTTGCAAATCCAGATTTCGCATTGAATTCTCCTTGAAACTAATCGAAACATGTATAATTTTTCATATTAGTCTTAACATAATAATTGAATTACTAACAATCAGATTTGTTTAAGAACAATACACAAATAGGATATATAACTACAACATTTAAAGTGGTAACAAATTCTGGTTTGAAAATTAAGATTCCCTATTGAATTCTCCTTGAAACAAATCGAAATATGTTTAAAACAAAACACAAAGAGTGTCTCTATCTCGTAATATAGACTACAAAGTAAAAAAAAACTATTGAATCATCACAATAAAGTAATCGTGTTAGCTTGAAAATATTATGAATGAAAAATGGCCCAATTCGTTTACATTCGTAAAACATTTTGCGTTACATCTGCCACCAATTAAACATTTTTGCATCACCATCCTGTACCACTCAACACAGCTAATCTTTTATACTTTATAACTGTCCATGCATAATTTCCTCATTTTACGCGTTGTTGATTCCTTAATGGTGCAGTTTAAATACATATATATATATATATATATATATATATATATATATATATATATATTATTGTAAGTGTTCGGCATCCTCTTCATATATAAATAATATTCATAATGAATTGAGTTTTCTAATAAACCCGAGGCTGGAACTAGCCGATCATTAAAGGAAACAAATTAACGCATATATTAATTAATAATTTTTTTCTTTTACTTTGGTGCCTTTACGTCGCCTTCCCAACAGTTTCACCCTAACTAGTTTTTTGGCGAAAAACTACGCTCTTAATATATATATATATATATATATATATATATATATATATATATTTCTACCACAATGTGGTGTAAAGGTTTCTCTATTCTTTTATACATTTTTTCCATGTTACCCTCTTAACTATATTAATTTATTTCATTCTGGTGCTTCAATTAAAAATTAATTTTCCAGGAAGGTTTCTGGGACACACATGCTGGTTGTACCAAGTGCGATTGCGATGCAGACGGATCGCAGTCGCAAAATTGCGATCGCAACACAGGCGATTGCGCCTGCAAACCGGGGGTCGATGGGGCGAAGTGCGGATCATGCAAACCGAATTATTACGGGTTTTCCACGTCCGGCTGTAAACGTACGTTGCTAGTGATAATAAAGACTGGGCATATAAGGAATTTTCTGTTACAGAATGCGATGTGTGTAATAAAAAGGGGCATATTTGTGATCCAGACACGGGGCGTTGCGTATGCCCCCCGAATAGTCACGGGGAGGTTTGCAGCAAGTGTAAAGTAAACACGTGGGGGTATGAGCCTGATAAAGGATGCAAGGTACGGATTACTTTTTAAATATTATTATAAGTTTAGAGTTGATAATAATAATCATTATTTACACATAGCCAAAATACATTTTTGGGTGCAAACGTCAACAGTTAATTATTCAGCGGGGATTATCCCGTGAAAATTTGAGCAAAATCGGTCCACAAGAATAGAGAGAGAAAAAAATGTGAATCGCAATATCTTAAATTTTGATTTAATACTAATTAATTCATTCAGAAAGGCGTGTGGTGTCCACATCAGATATTTTTTTAATTTAAATAATTCCAGGCCTGCAATTGTTCAGAGACAGGAAGCATTAAATCCCAGTGCAACATCCGCACAGGGGTATGTTTCTGCCAGCAGGGTTACACCGGCCATAAGTGTGAGAAGTGTGAGCATGGCTACTACGGCTATCCCAAATGTAGAAGGTGCAGTTGCAACTTTGCTGGGACAGACATTGATCTTGGAAGGTGCGATTCTGGAGGAATTTGTCAGTGCAATAATGAAGGAATGTGCCCGTGCAAGGTAATATTACATTTACATACTAAATCTGATAAATTTATTTTATATTTATTCATAGTAAATTTAAAACTTTTGCTAATTAACTTGATAATTTGATGTTTATTTTTTTATTATTCATAGTAAATTTAAATCTTGTAAATGTAATAACAAAGTCATTATTTACTTATCTAAAGTCGAGTAAATCTACAATATTATCATTATTTATTACCAGATGAACGTGAATGGGAAAAGATGCAACCACTGCAAGGACGGCACCTTCGGATTGCACGAAGAGAACCCGCACGGGTGCACGCAGTGCTTCTGCTTTGGTCGATCAACCATCTGCTCGGAGGCAGGCTACACGTGGACGAAAATACGAGCGAGGAATAGAAGTTTATCTATCGATTTCATCGACGGCTACAATAAGGTGAGAATGAACGACAAGGAATGTCCGATAAAAAGTGAAAACACATTAGTAAAGCATCAGGAAGTTGATAAAATTGGTTCTATCGAGAAATCTAAATTATTACAGTTCAAAGACTGAAAATAACATACAGGCACATGTAGAAAAATAACATGAAACTGATTATTTTTTTTTGGTCAATACCAATCAAACTATAATGCAGTCGAATTAGCTTCACATAGTTTGATCATCACAATTAATATTTAAAACAAACATGATACAGTGCAGGGACGGTCAAACTTAAACACACCATGCCAAAAGATTAGAACAATAAATATGAAATTGTTTACACATACTGCTTTCGATTGAACTATTCTATCAATAATAAAGTAGAATTTTCTAAATGTACTTTTTCGTGTTTTTCAATTAATTTTCTCATAACAATTGACCGAAATTTAATGTTACTGAGCTTAAATTGTAAGTAATTTAATTAGTAACGCCAATAAAATAAATAATTGGATATAATTATTTTGCTACAATAAAAATTGGAAATTTATTTTCAAAATAAGTATTATATTCAAATACAATTTATATCTCTTTAGTTTCCTAAAGTGATCTCCAACGACATAATCGACAGCAGCAACTTCGAAGAAATCGACCAATCACCCAATGATATCACGAAATCTCACGATCACTTTGAAATCCCCTTGTACTGGAAGTTACCCAACGAGTTTAATGGCGACCGTGTGCTCTCCTATGGCGGCTACCTACGCTTTGCCACGAACGCATCTGGTGCCAAAAATGGCATCTTCAGCCAGTTTCCTCTAGTGTCAGTTGAAGGAAACGGCGTAAAACTTATTTACGAGCCCCCAGTGTCGCATACGAGTAGCCGCCATGAGATAAGACTACACGAGTCGCTGTGGAGATGTTTGCACACGAACAAGAATGAGGTATCGCGAGATTTGCTGATGATAACGTTGCAGAATGTTACCGGGGTCTATATCAAGGGAACGGATTATTCCATGTTTGAAAAAATTGTGTAAGTACTCGATTATTACATAAAAAATATGTATTTAAAAAATACTGTTTAATACTACATTTTACAACTTGACAATAATAGTTTGAAAACTCATTGATGATCTGACTTATACTATTAAATCAAAGATGTTAAATGCAATCTGAAACAGGGTTTTTTTGATTGTATATTTTCTATGTGATTCCGCCCTTAAATCGAAATATAAATGTATATGAAGGTGTTAAGAAGAGTAAATTAAATCCGTGTTGTACCTATCTTAGGTAACGGTTAAAATTATTTAAGAAACTCATAAATTTTAGAGATATAGAGTGTACTAAATTTTTTATTCATAAATAGATTGACTGATGTAAGTTTGGATACGGCGGCGGAAGTGTCGGGAAGCCCGCCTCCCTTAGCAATGGGTGTTGAGAAGTGCCAGTGTCCTGAAGAATACGCTGGAACATCTTGCCAAAACCCCAGTTTAGGATATCACAGAGAGAAAGCTACACATCCAGCTGTGACAGCTGTTGAAATTGATAGCAAGTTGATTGATGCTGTGATTGGAAAATCAGTGCGGTGTGAGTGCAACAACAGATCTTCCGTTTGCGATATTGAAAGTGGTGAATGTATGGTAAGTACAATTCAAATCTAACATAAAAAAACGTGTGGTAATACAACTTCTTGTCTAGAGAGAAAGTTTAATACCAACTAGCGATATTAAATCAATTAATAACAATGCACATCCATATGGTAATATTATTGACAAATAACCCTGCCTTTTTAGTCTATGGTAATATCCGTCAACACACTAATGTCATCAGAATCTCCGAGTTGTGTCCTTCTATTGAAATAATAGAGTGTTTGGGATATCAGACCAAGGACAACTTTATAATTTTATATGGTCAATTGATTTGGTGTCGCCAGATGGCCTTAAACTAACTCTCTCGAGAGAGAAATGATAATTAAATGTACCGCCAAATAATAGTAAAAAAAAATAGACCTTTATTTGGCATATTCGCACAAAACTTTTACAAAAATTCTCCCATTAAACAATACTCTCGCAGAAACAAACAAAAAATACAAATTAACATGTTTTCGCGGCATTGGTGGACAGAACATACGGGGTCCTCTTGTATAGAGTCCTTGACCTCTACCTAATAACCAACTAGGCCACTGAGTAACAATTCAAATTATATGAAATC
Source organism: Lordithon lunulatus (assembly GCA_963942505.1). Taxonomy (NCBI): domain Eukaryota; kingdom Metazoa; phylum Arthropoda; class Insecta; order Coleoptera; family Staphylinidae; genus Lordithon; species Lordithon lunulatus. The sequence goes on from OZ012667.1 coordinate 64,713,932, forward strand.
GTCTCAATATATAATACAATCGTTTTTTTTGCATCAAAGTTAATTATATCAAGTAGAATTTTTCATCTTATTCCCTTTCAAACATATAGAACTGCACCGAAAATACTGCGGGAAAATCCTGCGAACATTGTGCTGAAGGATACTATGGAGATCCTATGAAACCGAATGGGCAGTGCCAGGCATGTGCGTGTCCTTCGGTGACACACAATTTTGCAGTAAGCTGTACGCCTAATCCAAGATCCAATTATTTCATTTGTAAATGTAAAAAAGGTGAGTAGTATTAGCATCAACTCGTAAACAAAATTTAATATTAATATTTCAACCAGTTAGAAAGTTAGAACGAATATTGAAGATGGGTAGTTTACTGTATGTAACACCCATACATATTTATATATGCAAAAAAGGTGAGTATTATTAGCATCAACTGGTAAACAAAATTCAATTTTAATATTTCAACCAGTTAGAAAGTTAGAGCAAATATTGAAGGTGGGTAGTTTACTGTATGTAAACTGTGATGTACCGTAGATTAAAATCAAATTTAATGTTGCAATGTGTTTATTTACAAACACTACAATTTTACAACAAACGCAGGGCTTGAAGAAGGCGATGTTCGCCGCGCAATGGTTCAACGAACGATTGTTCTCTTCATCCCTCGAAGGTATCGAGGGGATGGACTTAGCTCAAAGGCTAGTCAAATCTGTGCATCTAACTGTAGAGTGTCAATCACTTTTGCTATGTTGCCAACAAATATTTTGTGCATCCCACTAGTGCCCAAATGCCAACTGACTGCCAGATTTAGGGATGGAATATTTCATACATCAATAAATCACTAAAACGCAACTTTTTCGCTATGCCCTTTACGTCCAAGGTTGCGCCCAAGTAAAACAGCAACATTACTGAATAAATAGGCAGGGGACGATTTGGGTTATGATGCCCAACCGGAATGTGGGGCCGTAACTCTGAATGAAACTTATTCAGTCTCTAAATTAATATTAAAACATAAAAAAAAACTTCTATGTTTTTGCCAATTAGGATATTTCGGTCCTACATGCGATCGTTGCAGTCCAGGCTACTACGGCCAGCCACACCTTCCTGGAGGCAGCTGCCAGCCCTGTAACTGCAACAAGGATGGCAGGATAAACTATGAGTGCGATCAACTAACCGGAAATTGTAATTGTAAAAAGGGTATTACAGGCGCCAAATGTTCACAATGTGAAAAATCAAGGCATATTTTGGAAAACAACACATGCATACGTAAGTGGAAATGAAATCAAATAAGAAATAATATTTATTAATAAGGCACCTTACACGATCAAAATTACTGACAATATTTTAGAATAACGACAGTATTACTGTACTATAATATGTTTAAAATGTTCATTATTCTAAAATATATTACTCATCGTGTAATGTATATTAATGATGTAATTAAGAGAATATTGATCTTTATCCGGATAATTGATAACTTGATAAATTACTAATAAATGGGATTGAAGCAAATATTCACAGTACTAGGATTGACAGTATTATTGACCGTGTAAGGTGCCTTATTGATAACATTCGTTAAATTCTAAAATATTCAGAATAACAAGAGGACTGTTACTCCTGCCAGAGATCTATATTTTAATATTTAATGGAGACGCAATTTTAGCACTTTATTGCAATTTGCCACTTTAGCACAACTTATTTCAAATTAGTTTTCATTCTAGTGACCCTTCCCGACAGTAATATGCAATAAAATATCAAATAGGTTTTCAAGATGTGAAGCTAATTCGACTCTGTCATGATTATTTTGGTGTGTAAATCGGTGTGGGGAAGGTAAACCGACCAAATTAATATCTTTCACAACAATTTGTATCCTTTCTCTAGCTTGTGATAGTTGCATTCAAATCCTCCTGGACGATATTGATACGATGTCAGAAAACCTGTCGCACAACACGCACCACCTCCAAAACGGCACCATCCAACCCCCCTGGGAGAAACTAACAGCGACCGAGCAACGCTTCATCAAATTAAGCTCAGATTTCGACAACTACATCGACACCAGAGATCGCCTCACCGATTTAATAGATAAAAACGAAATTAGTATTTTCGAAAATGACGTAGCGATGCTAAAAGACACCCTTACTGAAAGCAAAGAGAACGAAAAGGCCATAGCAGTAAAATCCGCAGAAAATGCTGCACGTGGCGAAAAGTTATCGCATCAATTACACCTCACCAAACAAGAATTAAAAAGGATCATTAAATCCTTGCAGGACTTCGGAAATTCGCATATTAGCACCAAAGAGGCCATCAAAAAAGGCGAAAGAATTTTAAAAGAAATAAAAGAGATTGATGTGAAAGTGCAAGCGTTGCCCAAGGGCGATAATGTGGCTGAACGTTGCAAAAAAATCCACGCCACTATAAAACAACTTGTTAGTAAGCTCCATAGTGATCCAGAAGATGTCCGTAGGGACTTAAACGCGCTAATTGATCGTTTAATCGATATGGAAACAATTCTCAATAATATCCGCGTTAAAAATCAACACACAGCCAGTTTGAATGATGACAACGAGGCTTTGTATGACAAAAATCGCGCCAAATTGGAGCGGATCGAACGCGAAAAGGTTGAGCTTGAGGGGGCTCTCGCAGACCAGAAGCTGAAGGTGGAGGAGACATACGCTTGGTTGAATAAAATGGAGGAGAATTATGATCAGTTTGTTGAAATGCGCGATGAATTGAATAACTTGATGAAGTGGATGGAGGAGAAGGAAATGATGTATGATGAGGGGATTGATACGTTGGAGGACTACAAGGGACAGATTGATCAACATGTTGATGAGTTGGAGAGGAACGTGACGGAGTACAAGAGGTAAGTTAATTTTATACTTGTTTTCTTTTTACAGGTTTAGAATAGATAATACTTGTTTCTGATACTATTAGGCTGGGTTGTATAAAAATAAATAAAATATGATACAACTAACCCCTTAGGAGGAAAGTTAATCGGCACCACATCAATTAGCAATGCACACCCATATGGTAATAATCGTCAACATGCTCATGCTATCAGGATTGTGGTGATATCTCAAGAAATCTGTTGGAATATCATTGCCTAGAGAGCACTACCCGGTGATCCTGATGAGTATGTTGACAGTTATTACCATATGGGTGTGCATTGCTAATTGATGTGGTGCCGCCAGATAGTTGTATCTTCATACAACTGTAAATCATTTTCCCTTGTAGTATTTTTAAATTAACCACCAAAGAAGCAGATACAGTGAAAGCCAGTGAACGCTTCAAAGAAATCATAAGTATCATAAACGAAGCTAATACAACAGCAATAACAGCCAAAGCGAACTTTGATGAAATAGTAGCTACTACCCTTCGGCCTGAAGGCAAAGACAACATTTACGACAACTCCTCTATCGCAATAGCAGATTCTGATAGACTCCTCACAAGAGTTACGAATCTTCAAAACCAACTACCCGGTAAGTGTTTGTATTATAAAAAAAATACAAATAATTAATTCAATTCAACTACGTATAGCTTCGGGGAATCGTCTGAACAAACTCTACAGTCAAATGGAAGACGTAAAGAGTAAAAACTGGAAAAACGGTCTGCGGAACAACGCGCACTCCGAAAAAATCAACCAAGAACTCCATTCCCTAAAAACCAACGTCAATGGCACCCGCGAAATAGAAAACATGATTAAAACAGCAGCAGACCACTCCGACCAAATGCGAAAGATCTACAAAGACGCAGCCAACATAAACATATCGATGCAATACGGCCTTGTAAAAGACTACAGAAAGTACCTAAACTTAACATCAACCACCAACATAAAAGCCTTGAAAGAGAACGTAAAAGTCACCAAAGAGCTCCTACAGAACATCACATTTTTCGGAGAACAAACCAACTTGGACATAATCAAAAACATGAATAAAGCATTCGATACGTTCAAACTAAAACGGGACTCGTTGGAGAAAAAAATAATGGACCTAAAAAATACCATCCGGAAAGCGGAACAGATCGCAGCAAGTATTAAAGTAGCAATGACCGGTCCCACCTGCTCGCGATCATTCAAAATCCCCGACTTAGAACCAACAACTTTCTTCAAAATTAACATCCTGCTGACCTGCAACAACACCGATGGCGGACTATTTTTACTTCACAACTCCAATCAGTATTTAAACCTGAAGATAGAAAACCAAAAAGTGATATTACGTTGGAAGTTCCACAAAGAGGAATACACAATAGAATCAGTGTATGAACTAGAAGCGGATGATGATGTTTTCATAAGTGTTAGAAGAATAAATAATGAAATGGCATTAATCGTGAATAAATTTAACAACAGTGTTAATATGAATGAACCCTTAACATTTTTCAATGTAACCGAGTACAATTTGTTACGAGTTGGAGCCGATTTAAATAATAAAATCATAGGATTGCCAGGCTGTTTAAAGGAAATGGATTTTAATGACCACCCTGTAAGACTATGGGAGTTTGAAAAGAGTGACGGCGTTTGTGTTGGATGTCATAAGAACAATACGATTCTAGCGTTTGATACTTATAGGTACAACGGGGAAGGTTATATAAGTAATAACGATTCCAAAGATATGCGGCCGGAAAGAATTAATGTTGAGTTTACAATGCGTACATTTGATGAAAACGCAATATTATTCTTAGCGTACTTCAATGGGAGTTATATGGCGATTAAGTTGCGTGATCGCATGCTCTACTGCGAGGTTCATTACAACGATGCGGCGGTTAAACCTCTAATAGTTGAGTCGAAAAGGTTTTACAATGATGGCGAGAAGGTGCACGTAGAGTGCTCGAAGGAGTATAGTAATGGAATGGACCGGGTGCGGTTTTTGATTAATCGGCAAAAGGTGACGGATAGTGATGTTATGCAGAGTATTGGTAGGGCTAATGTGTTGAAGATTAAAAAGGCTACGTTGTATTATGGGGGTGTTCCACCGGATTTTGCTGATGCTGAGTTTAAGAATCAATCGTTTATGGGACTGCTGAGTAAAATTACATCGTCTGGGAAACCGTTGTCGCTACAGAATGGACACTTTTATGGGGTCGAATATCATACGGAGGATCATGTAAGTACTAATTAGTAATCTTAAATTGTTTAGGATTTAGAAAAAGTTTAATTGTAAGAGATATTCATTACTAATTATTGCTGTAAATAAATATATTTGCCGTATGTGGTAACTGCGCTCCCATGAGTCTATTTCACCAGTTAAATTCATAAGAACTGGTGAAATAGAAAATTTGGTAGCCTGTGGATATATTCGAAAAAGTCAAAACTCACCAATTAATCGAGATATATTTTCAAATTGCAAACATGTTATAAATATATACATCGTAAAAATAAATAAATCCACAGTACAATTAATTTTCTATTAGCTGAGTTTACTTCACAAGAACACAGTCCTGACGCTTGTATTTTACGAAACAAAAAATGTGCAAGAGTGATGATTTTTTTCTATATTCTATAATCAATTCCAAATAATTCTGCATAATCTGAACGTTATAAGGTAATTGGTTTATGAATTATGAATTTATTTCCAATGAATTCACATGTTGTCGGCCGGCCATCTTGGTCCAAAATGGCCGACCAAGATGGCCGGCCGACAACATGTGAATCAATTTGAAAGCAATTCATAATACATAAACCAATTACCCTATAAAGTTCAGATTATGCAGAATTATTTGGAATTGATTGTTGAATATAGAAAAAAAATCATCGCTCTTGCACATTTTTTGTTTCGTAACATACAGGCGTCAGAACTGTAATCATGGTTATTATCGAAGTGATTTCTCTAGTAATGATGAAATACATAATTTATTTTCATTGACAAACGTTAAGTTTTCGTGAAAAATGTAAAAACCAACGAAAGCACTCGTACTTGGGAAGATAATAGAAGCACCTGAAGGTCGATAGCCAGTTACATAATTGTAACAAATACACTATTACTACTAATATTGGTTTTCGAACAATCGATATTTTGTAGAGATTTTTTTTTACAATAAAAGTTCAACCGGAAAAATACTAGATATGAGAATCATATAATAACGCAGTGTTATATTTCAGGTATCATACAGAAAAGTCCTCTTTGATACAAGCGGCTACCTCAAGTTGAAGAACTCGGTACACAAAGTGCACGACATTAAATTTATAGTGCGAACAACTGCCGAAAACGGGATGTTGTTGCACTTGGGAACAGTCAGTATTAAATTGCAGAACGGTGCTGTGGTCGTTGATCAAAACAGCTCGCCGTTGTTGCGATCCAGTAAAAAGATAAATGACGATGAATACTATTTGGTGCATTTTGATAAAACTAAGGCGAGTTTATTCATTAATGGAATTAAAGAAGAAGAGGACGGAAAAAAATCAACTGGAGGGATTGATGATACGGATTTATTCATTGGAGGTGTTGAGAATCAGCCCAATGAGTTCAGTGGGCTTATAAAGGATGTCTTCTTAAATGATAAGTAAGTAGTTACTTTTTATATTCTGTATATACAACTAAAAACTTCAATATAGTTTTAATTTATAATTTGGACAACCAGGTTTGTAAAAATATTATTCAATTACTAGAATAATATATCTTTCGAGTTAATTAGAAGAGTGATATGTAGGTATATTTAAGTAAATCTAGAAATGTGTTTCGTCCTTTAAGTTAGTTTTATACTCCCAAAACTCACAGGCTTAATTGATTTGCGTTCTTAATTAAACCATTATGGTAACACTGATTATTGTCAAGCAGTATTTTTCGCTTTAGATGTTGGTATACAATTTATCTACACCGAACTTACATACACCTCCTTTAAAAACTAATAGCCAGAGATGAGACATATGTCAAAAAATCTCAAGGCGAAGAAGAAAAGACTGGGGAAATGCCGACATTGGGACTTGAAACCACGTCTCCGGCTATCGCGGCCGTCGCGCTACCAACTGCGCCACGGAGGGTGGTAGTGGATAGCGCGTGAGATGTTCTTATGTATATATATATATATATATATATATATATATATATATATATATATATATATATATATATATATATATATATAATTTTGGCGTGGATAATTATTGCCAATGTGGTGAGGCTTAATATAATATATATAAATTTAAAAAATTGTGGATATTGGTGTAAATTTCCCGCGCTTAATTTTACCAAGTTCAATACTACCATGCTCCATGTTATATGTATAGCCATATACTTGCGGAGTTTTATTTTTGATGCCAATATCGTTCAGTGATGGTTTCCATTAATTAACAGGATTAGTTTACTCTAGAGACGTATTTGAATCAATAAAATGCACGTATAGTTAAATAGTTTAGTTAACCGTTTGACGCATCTAAAATCAATTTCCCCCAACATAATTTTTGGTTTAAATACGTATTTATCAATCCGAACAGGGTGATTACAATCGTAATCAAATATTCATACATACAGGATATACAAAGAACAAATCGTTGACGACCCGTAAATAAATTTAAAAAAAAACACTCACTACTTGTTGCGGGATTAACTCACGTTAGGAGACATCCCGTTGGTGTTTTCTGATTACTTGCGCGGAGCTCCACCATTCCATCTCCAGCCCATGTAAAGCACTGAGTTTATTTTTACAGAAACATACATTACTGCCCTAAATTATAATTATTTACGATGATACATTCCCTAACGTGGTTTAAATAACGCGTACTAACTAAAATGGCACTATTGGTTAATTTTTAGAATCAAATCTACACAGAAAACACCTGCAACAAACCGAGGTTTTAGTATATAAACAGATTTGTTGATATATTTAAATCGGTGAGTGGAAAAATCGTATAACTCCAAAATCGTTTACATAAAATCTGTTTTGTGGCAAAAGTATGGGCAATTCAAGCTAGTCGGTACTCTATCTGGTGGCAGAAAATGAACTAAAATCTAGTGGGTAATCTCTACGCATTAAATGTATTTTTTCATCATATATGTTACAAAATGTGCAAATTTTGTCTAGTTATATATTAAATGTTTATTAACAACCATGCATTACTGTCCAAGTTATCTAAATCGTGTGATTTTTATCTAATCAGCTGATCAAACAATAACAAAGAACAGCTGTTTACCCGCTAGTTGGACGAAAACCATTGACATTTGAATTACCAATACTTTGTATAAAAGAGTTGTCGAATTAAACAACTCTAATTCTTGTGACATGTATACTATTCCCATAGAACAAATTTTATCTAAACCACAATTTTATATATATATATATATATATATATATATATATATATATATATATAAGGCCAATGAATGTTTAAAATTAAAAATAATAATTTTAAATCTTAGTTGACCTATCTAATTACAATTATCTTCAAATAATAATACAAAATAAAGATCATTTAAGCTAGGAAATTTAAGGTTGAAATTAATTTAATTTAATTTTATCTAAACTACAATTTTGGAGTTATATGATTATTCTACTCACCGATACAATTATTACTTACAATGCCCCTGAAGCGAATCCACTGTTATCCTCCTTCATTGGTGTGATGGCAGAACTGCTTTCGCTACAGGGAGCAAATACACGCGATTTTTAAACACGAGGTGATTCGCGACACGAGGATCTGCAAAAAAAGGGATTTATTTAATAATCTTGTCCATTTATAACTAGCATACATTTTTTAATTAATTAAATAATTATATATACTAGTGAGGATGAATTCACACAATATCTCGAGTGGTTATATAGAAAAATGATACAACTTACCCCCTAGAAGGAAAGTTAAACATAAAAGTTGAATTCATCCTCATAGCTGAGATACACTGATGAGATCTAATAAGATCGAAATCTAGATATGTAGATTGCTAAGAGGTGGATTAACACTTATATATGTTGTATAAAATTGGCCTTGTGCAGATATCTCAAGCACTGTTAGAATATTATTCCATAGAGGGCACTACCCTGTGATCTTGATGGCATGAGCATGTTGACGGTTATTATCATATGGATGTGCATTGCTAATTGATGTGGTGCCGCCAGATGGCGTTTAACTTTCCTCCTAGGGGGTTAGTTGTATCAAAATTAGAGAAATACTTCAAGAAGCTTCTTGGAGGAGGGGTAGAAGTTGTGGCTATGGGGAGCAGACGCAAATATGGAATGGAGCGAGAGGCCAGAGGATGTTGATGAGGTGCTAAATCGGTTTTAATGTGGAAAAACGACAGGTGTGGATGGTATAAAAATCGAGGGGTGGGCATTTTTGAATAGCAGTGGTAAGAGACGCTTATTCGATTAATTCCTCCCTCTATATATAATATACGACAATATACAATCCCAGAAAACTAGAAGGAAGGTCTAATTGTGCCCGTGCTTAAGAATGGAATGTAATGAAAATTGGCAACAATCCAAAAAATTATAGAAGAATCACACTGATGGACAACATATACCAAATGTATACTACGTTAATAGCGAGAAAGCTTTAGAAGGAGGTGGAAAGTACGCAGCTTATCCCCGAGGAGGATGATAGAGATATTAATAAATAAATTAAAAACAATAATGAAAAACATACAAAAGAACTAAAAAAATAAGAAAAGAACAAGAACAATAATGAGGAACTTAAAAATAAGAAAAGAAATAAAAAGGAAAGAATTAACAGGACAATTAAATTAAAGAATAGAAAATGTAAAGAATAGATTATTGAAATAACGAAACTGGCCATTAACGATGTAATAATAGAGCATGTAATATCCTTTAGGTACTTAGGGGTAGAAATAACCACCCATCAAGACAGGACGTTGGAGGTAAAGAACCAAACCGATAAAGCATCTAGAATATCCGGGTGCTTAATGGACATAATATGGAAGAACCCATTCCTGAAACTGGAATCAAAGACCCGAATATATAAATCATGCGTTAGACCAATAATCGCATACGCTGCAGAATCTAGAGCAGACAACAGCAAAACCAAGAGCATAACCCGAACGGCAGAGATGAGAACGCTCCGAAGTATCACGCCACGTGGCAGAATACCCAACCAAGTCATAAGACAAATATGCAACATACAAAACATAGTAAGGTGGATGAGGCAGAGACGACGAGAATGGAACCATTAATCCATTAACAGAATGCAAGACATCAGAATTGCAAAAATCGCCAGAGACGGAAACCCACACTCTAAAAGGCCCCCAGGCAGACCACCAAAGAGATGGATGGATAGCTGGGTGTAGACATCACAAGCAACTCCTTAAAGCTGAAAAACAGGCTGTAAGCCTATTTCAAGAAGAAGAAGACGAGACTGGAAGATGCAATCCCAAAAAGTTGGACGGAAGGTCTTAAAAATGGAAGCGGCAACAATCCAGAAAATTATACAGAAATCACACTGATGAATAACAGCTACAATATTTAGCGAGAAAGCTTTAGGGTGAGGTGGAAAAGTAGGCAGAGGTCCGGTTTATGTGACGGCAGCTCAATGTGGGTTATATCCCTACACTGCAGCTGATTGAGTTAGAGGCAGAGAAATTGTTCGTCCTTTTCGTAGACTTCAAGGCGGCATACGATTCAGTAGATAGAATCAAAATGAATTAATGCGAAAATGGGGTGGCGGAACAAATTAGATAAGGTGTGGCTGATGTGTATTAGAGAAGCAAGCTGGCAGAAATTTAGGATAGGCGTTCGACAGGGCTGTCCATATTGAGTCCATTATTATTCAATTTCAATTGTGGAGGAAGTGTTAAGAATGGGACAGGCAGGGATGTGGTAATAAGTTGAGAAAACGTTTGGTATTTGTCATACGCGGACATTATTGTATTTTTGGTTGTTAAGTGAGTTAAAAAAAATGGTGAATAGGCTAGAACCGTTCTTTAGGAATCAAGGGCTGGAAACACATACTAGAAAAACAAAGTGGATGTAAGTTCAGGAAGAGAGGTGGAAGAAAGGTAGAAGAAAGTTTGGCGTGGGGAGGAAAAAACGTAGAGAAGGTGCTTTAAGTACCTGGGCGGAAAATGGGAAATTTAAAGAGCACATATGGTATGTCATGCATGTGGCAATGCATTACCTGAACAATAATTTTATTCCATACATACAGAGTACAAATAAATTTTTAAAACATATATAAGTGTGAATCCACCTCTTAGCAATCTACATATCTAGATTTCGATCTTATTAGATCTCATTAGTGTAGCTCAGCTCAGTGATGATGAATACACACAATATCTCGAGTGATTAAATAAATTTTTAATTATAATTAAATATATTAATACACATTTTGCATTTCTTAGTACAGTAGTAGGGAAGGGGGAGGCGGGCTACCATTTTCGGACAGTTGTTGAAAGGCATACAGTTTTTTTCGATTTTTTGTGTGGCCTTTCTGCCTTAATTATTAAGTTAATTGTATAAGTTCAGCGTTATGAAACTTGTACGCTTATAGCGCATGAGAATAGCGATCGGTCAAAAATTGCACCCCTGGGCACGTGTCCCTACCTAGTTAGGGCCCTGTATATATGAAGTGGTAAGCAAGAACGAAAAATCTATAATAGATTACGTTTTAATAGAAAAAGGAAAAAGGAGAAAAATAATAGATACGAGGGTAAAGAGAAGCTACGAAATTGGAAGTAACCACTATCTAGTTTTGACGACAATTAAGGAAGACTACCAAGGCAGTGACAGAAAGATCCAGCAAACAAATATAGCAATAAACAACAATAAGATAAGATCATACAAACTTAGAGAAAAAGAAACAGTAATACAATATATGGAGAAAATGGAGATGAAGATAGAAGTGACCAACGATAGAGAAGAAGCAGAGGAAATGTGGAACAACCTAAAGAAAAATAGGCTTGAGACAGTAAAAGAGACATGTGGTACGAAGAAAAACACAAACAAGAAACAACAGACAGTCTGGTGGTGTGAGTGGGACAACAGAATAGAGGAAATCATAATCAAGAAATGAAAGACAGTTATACAAGCAAGAGAACAGGCAAAGAACAGAAAAGAGTGGAAGGAATTTACAAATGTATAAACAACAACAATAATTGTTAAGTAATGTAAATGTAATAGCCTACACCGAAAGATAAAAGGCAAATAGATAATATATATATATATATATATATATATATATATATATATATATAGAAATAAAATTTTTAATTACAAAAGCATCTTTATGACATGTCATAGTCGTCCGTTGTGCCCCCCGTAGAGACGCCACTGTGTGTAAGCCTACATATGACGTCATAAGACAATTTTGCGTAAACAACTTTTTTCTATGCAAACTAACCGCATACAATGTTTCTTGTAAAACCAATTACGCACTGTTATTATATTTAGAATTCCCCATCGAATGTTACTATTGCACTCGCATATTTAGTTTTATTACTGCACATTAATTATTAATTATATTGTCCAATAATTAATAATTATATAAGTTTTAGTTTCAAACCATCACACTATAAACACTATACACACTATATGCCCAGTATAGATTAAATCAATCAAACAAATAACGTGTTAGATATAAATAATAAGCTGTAATATTATCACTCACCCCGATAGTTCTTCCGAAACACACGCTTTGCAATTTGTTTATCGCAGCGTCCATAACCAATTTGTTTGCGCGTCTCATACAAAGTCATCATGCACTGCTTGGTATAATAAAGGCATACCACCGGATAGCTCTTCATTCGGGGAATCGATTACTGTTAGTCTAAACACAATTGGAACACTTTTGCACGTTTTAAGAAATTTATGCGAAATCGGACGCAGTTCTTCACTTGCGGCCGGCTCAACAATGCGTAATGACAGATCGCGCCGAACGAGCGCAGTCGATCGTAAACGATGTTTGATGCAGAGGCGTCCGAAGAACTTATGGCTCCCTAATACCACTAATACATTGCAATTTTAATTTAATGTTAATAATGAAATTTAATGTTAATTAAGTATCGTATATTTTGTATACTTTACGATATAAATATTTAAATATGATTTTATCTATAATTATATTTTTTTATTTACTTAATATTTTTATTTAACCCAGCTCAGTGGCCGAGTGGTTAGAGGCGTCGTCCGTCTCGTACTGAGCATTGGGGGGCCTGAGTTCGATCCCCAGCTCGAACGAATTTTCGCGAACCACCTTTTACAGTTTTTCAGAGGTTTTTGTGTGAAGTTAAGGTTAATACCGGGTGATTAAATTCCTCTGAGCTTCTCCCTTGGCCGGCGAAAAAGCCTCACGGCTGATAGACCTATAAGATAGAAGATTTAAAAACAAATAATTTATTTACATTTTATTCATTTGGTCCATACATATTTTTGGCTATTGCTTTAATTATACAACTAATTACAAGATTAATTACCAAATGACATTTACAAGTATACTCTTAGTATTTTAAATATATTTTGTTGATTTTGTAATTTACTCCTTTATTTATATTATATATGTATATATATATATATATATATATATATATATATATATATAAATGCAAATTCTCTAAAAATTTCACCCTCCGGTGGGAATCGAACCCACGTCTCTGGCTATCGCGGCCAACGTGCTAACCAATTGCATTTACCTATTTATAGCCTCACATTTGGCAATAATAACACACATTAAATTTATATATATATATATATATATATATATATATATATATATATATATATAATCTTATATTGAGAGAAGTCTCAGAAACGAAAATAAGGAATTAAGGAAAATTGTAGAAAAAACGTGAACTATAAAGGATCGAAATAAGAACAAGTAGATTGACCTTGAGGTTGAGGGAAGAATTAATAAAATGAATTACGAAAATAAAAAATTAAAATGTAGACCATAAAGGTACGAGTTACGAAACTGAAGGGAGAAGACAGAAAATACTGTGAGGAAAAACAAAGCGGTTTTGGTTTATGAGGATGTGCTTCGTTTTTCATTACCTTTAAAGGAGAAGAAGATATATGTATTGTAACGTACATACATACAAGATATACATACATGTATAAGAGGCCATCGACCGTCTTTCAGCCCATTACCATTAAAAATAATGTGAAACACGACAGGGGTTTAAATTTTTTTGGGTGGCCCTAAAAAAGAGGAAGTTCTAAACAATCTAAAGGTCGTTTTAGACAAGACAATTTCTTGACTCAAAAATTAGTCATGATCTTAATTGTCTCGTATCATACAGCAAATTATTTGAAATATTGAATTGGATGGGAGATCGAATGGAAAAATATTACGCGTTCTATTTGTCAAGGACAAATTTTATGGAAGGAGAATATATGAATTCATTTCTTGAACAACTTTTGAGCTAAGAAATTGTCTTGTCTAAAACGACTTTAAGAATGTAGTTTTTATGACTCTTTGGTGATGTCCAAATTTTCAATTTAATTTTCTACACTCCTTCAAAAACTCATAGCTCCATCCCGGCACTTTTTGGAAGCTATTATCGGATGTTTTTAGATATCGCAATCTATTAATTTCCTTACCATCATATAATTTTTTTTTTCAGGTTAGTCTATATAAATTCCGACACATACCAAGACGCAATGGGTGCTAAAGTGGGTAGATCAAAGCCCTCCAGAAGACCTGCATCGCTACTAAAAGAAGTGGAAGAAGAGGTTGACAGCCAGGACGACTTAAAACTGTTAGATAATGACTCAATGAAAGACATGCAACAAAGCGATGGATGCGACAAAATCAACTATCTCTTAGAACCCAACGCAGTTAAGTTTGGCGACGCACCCGATAGCTATGTGCAGCACATTCTCAAAGACAGTTTTTGGAAGAGTGATTTTAACATAGACTTCGAGTTTAGGACGTTTTATAAAGATGGACTCATTTTTGTGGCTCATGTAAGTATTCGTAGAGCTTTTTTTTATAAAAAATAAGTTATCCGAACTCATTTCTAATTGATAATATTAATATATATATATATATATATATATATATATATATATATATATATACGCCATTACGCCATGTTACGTTTAAACATTGATTAGTCATGACGATGATTAATCAATGGTTTAAATCTACTATTGTACTATTGTATTTCTCATCCTCTCTAAACCAAATTTCTGCATCCAGCATTATGTTTTGTATTACTATATTGTTTTTCTTTTCAGGGTCCAAAAGACCATTACAATTTGTTACAAATCAAAAATGGTCGCATCGAGCTGCACATCAAAGGCAAGAGGACGAAAAAGATTGCAAGCACTTTGAAAATCGACGATGGCAACTGGCACCACATCTCTATACAGTGCAGTGTGAAACATAAAAGACGACTATCTGTCACCATCGATGGGGATTTGACTAAAATGAAAATACCTCAAAACAGAGTGAGCGGAAAGCTTTTCTTCGGAGATTTACCAAAAACGGAACGATTCATTCCATTGGTAAGTCAAAAATTTAACCGGATATCAGGAGTGTAATACGCCGATTGCGGTCTTTATAGATAGAGCTGCTATCATTGAAAATTAAGGATAATTAGAAACAAGAAGTTGCTTATATATTATACAGGGGTCCCTAAAGTATGGAATAAATTTGATAAAACCTTTATATTGAAAAAATGGTATAACTTTTTCAAAAATCATATATAAAGGTCGTTTTAGACAAGACAATTTCTTAGCTCAAAAGTTGTTCAAGAAATGAATTCATATATCCTCCTCCCATACAATTTGTCCTTGACAAATAGAACGCGTTATATTTTTCTATTCAATCTACCATCCAATTCAATATTTCAAATAATTTGCTATATAATACGAGATAATTTAGATTGTCTCGCATCTTGACTCAAACGTTAGTCAATATGCGAGACAATCTAAATTGTCTCGTATCATACAGCAAATTATTTGAAATATTGAATTAGATGGTAGATCGAATGGAAAGATATAACTCGTTCTATTTGTCAAGGACAAATTGTATGGGAGGAGGATATATGAATTCATTTCTAGAACAACTTTTGAGCTAAGAAATTGTCTTGTCTAAAACGACCTTAAAGGTTTATTCCATATTTGACCCCTTGTATAATAAATAAACAACTTCTTGTTTCA
Source organism: Lordithon lunulatus (assembly GCA_963942505.1). NCBI lineage: Eukaryota > Metazoa > Arthropoda > Insecta > Coleoptera > Staphylinidae > Lordithon > Lordithon lunulatus. The sequence continues at coordinate 64,729,955 of OZ012667.1, forward strand.
CACGTCGATTTTAAATTTTAAATTTCCAATTTTTAATAATAGGGAGTATACTAAAAATGTATTGTTTTTCATATGTTTCTATAGGTAATGAACCCATTCAGAGGCTGCATAAGAAGCCTAAAAATAAACAACGCCCCTCAAAGTTTAATCAACAACAAAAACACCATGCATCACAACATCGGACAATGTTTTCCGAACATTGAAAAGGGATCCTACTTCCGCGGAGACTCCTACGCAGTTTACAGTAAATAATCTCCACACTAAAATCTTAACTGTTTAGTTTTAAACAATTGTTTCCTTAGGTAACTACTTTAAATTGAGCAACTATCTGGAGCTGAGCTTCGATTTCCGAACGAGTGAGCAAAACGGAATCTTCCTGAGCATTTCCAACATCGACAACAGTCCAGCGTTGTCGCTGGAGTTGCAAAACGGGGCTGTTGTGATGTCTGTGGATATGGGCGGTGGAGGCGTGACCAATGTCACTAATTACCTATCAAAGTACACGATTTGCAATAATAAGTGGCATCATGTCAGAGCTACGTTTTCAACAGAGTTGACTGTGAAGGTGGATGGGGTTAGTCAGAGTTGGGTGTTGTCTGATATTGGATTACTGGAGCAGATTGAGGCTCCTTTATATATAGGAGGATTACCAGGTGAGTGTTATTTTGAGGTTGATATCTTTTATTTGTAATTAAAATAATCTTATGTACATTACTTTATTATACATACTGTAATAATCATAACAAATTCATTATTATTATTTATATAATTATATATTTCCGAAAAAATTATACTCGACGCCCGACACTTGGCCAACTATCGGCCAGCACTTTTGTGTATGCTGGCGTATTTGATATCTGATATTTAATGAAATTATTGTATTTGAATTCATTGAAACATTAATGTTTTTTTATGCTAAATAAGAAAGCTAATTATTTTTCTAACACTAGATTTCGTAATTGTTCAAGATTCTGCGCCTGGCGGGACTTTGAAAATTCGCGAGAACTTCAAAGGGTGCATTCACAACCTTACGATAGGCAATCAAGAGCTGGATTGGATCAGCATGGACGAGCTAAACAACGTGTCCTTAAATTCGTGTCCTGTCATTTTATAACATGCACACCACACATAGCATACCAAAAGTCATTAAACGCACTGAAACAAATAGTAAGTATTTAGATGTATTGCGGTATGAAACTTACGTTGCCATTGTAAATATTAATCACTATTTGTAAATAGACTCACTTGTACCTATACAAAACTCAAAAATATTCAAACGCATTTCATTCGGGTTTCTAAGTGAAGCACCGTTTATTTTTGTATGTATAAAATAATATTTATTATATTAAGTAATGTAATTTTTATATATTTGTACCTATTCCAAATTGCCATAATAATTTATATGTTATTTAATGTATTTTGTATATTTATATATTGTATATACATAATTATTAGATGTTTCGGAATTAATTCGAGGAAGAACATGTGCAGTATTTTAATTTTATTCGACGTGAAGATTGTAATAAAATGATGTTATAAGAAACGAGTATGTATTTTATATTTAATTATCCTCTTCCTCTTTCCCTGTTTGAAAATTATTACCATATTGGGCTTTAATTAGCGCGACTCATAGGTGATAGTGCTCTACTGTAGCAGCCCCTACGAAACTTATGCTGCTAATGAATTATTCATTATATTATATACCAAGGTTGTAAAGGCTATCATTATAGACTGAGCGTCAAGTTCACAACATAAAAGGTGTGAGGACTGTAAAGCCCGTATGATATTATCTAGTTTCCTATATGGTTTTATATATAAGAATTGATATATTAATCTGCATAACTATTTCTAAATGGAAAAATTAACATTGTGTATTACGGCAATTGATAATATATATATATATATATATATATATATATATATATATATATATATATTTATTTCATCGTCTGCCTGGCCGAGGATAGTAACTCGACCATGGCGATGCCCGGGTAAGTCTAGTAGTTATTTGTATTTTGTATTGTAATAGTATTTAAGGCCCATGTTGCGGCTAGATATATATCAATAAATACCGATACCAAAGCTCTTAGAGTTTACACCCCCCTATCCGCGACATATATATATTACGGTGTTGTTATTGTTAAGTGAATTTATTTTTATTCCGCCGCTATATCATTTTCTACATGTGTGTATGACATGTAGTTTGTGTCTACATTGAAAACAATATAAGAAACTAGATAATATCACACGGACTTACCACTATACATTTATATTTTGGAGGATTTATTTTGTTGAACATTCACGAGATTACATATGAATGAAATTGCTTTCACAAGTGACTCGGTAAATAAGATCGTTTGGCCAATCACAGCACTTTTATTATTGACCTAGTGTAATAATGATACCATTATGGACCGCCAGAATAGGCGGTAATGAAATACAATTTTACCTCTCAGTAAGAAATTAATAATGACGTCTTTTACGATTGTCCTGAGCCAACAAGGCCAGCTTATACAAGGGTCGCTTAATTTCTTAGGAGAGATATGTATATATAGTATGTTTTGTGAGGGATACCATGACCTATAGTCCTTATTATTCAAAAACAGCTCTGCCCTATCAAGTATAATTTATAAAAAAAAAACAATAAATCGTTCAAATCGTTTATTTCAAATATAAAAACACTGCATACAGATTATTACAAACTTTCACAATAAATTGCCATTAAGATGTCAAAAACTATGCACCACAATCGATGCATATTACAAAATTGCGCAAACAAATTTTAAACATTAATTTTAAATCCCTTCAATTACCAATACTAGCTTGGTAAACTTGCAATTAACAGAACAATTTCAAAGTTAATAATAAAATCTACACAATTACACAAACTAAAAAAATAGTCGGTCGAATCCTGTAGATGCCTAACGTTTACATCATTAAAAAAAAACAAACTCATTACATCTATTTATAAAAGTAGTTAATAAACAAAAAATTCCATTTAAGTACATAAGTCTAAAAAAATTGCACACTGATTTTGATTAAAAAGCTTCCTCAACGCAATAACGAATAAATTCAAATCTGGAATAGAATACACATTTTTAAACATAACACGCTACTAACGAACAGGATCCGCCGCTACACTAAAATGACACTACGAAGAACTACCAATGATTTATGAAATTAATAAAAAAAAAACGGCTGCTATTATAATGTAGAAGAAGAAAAAAATTGCAGCCGTTACAAAAAATATTAAGCTGTTACATTATTGATCGCCAACATGAAATCGGTGGGTTCTTGTCCGTTTGGGCGCGCCGGAAAATACCTAAATTCAGTGAAAAATTCCACAATTTCACTGTTTTGTAGTACCAAATAGATTGGTACGCCAGTAGAGCGGCCTGTAGACTTAGCTAGTTCAAACAGATGGTTGAATATGGCTTCATCATCAGGGTCGATCAAAGTGCGAAAATTCTTGCCGATTATACTGTTGTTAATAGTATCAGTGTGCGAGTCCCTCATATTGTCGCAGATTTTGAGGTCCAAAATAGTGCAATTCATATCAAGTTTAGTTATAAATTGTTGGTAGTCGGGGACTTCATTTACATCCCCAACCCTGGGCAATGGAAATCCAATGCATGTTATAGTTCCAGGCTCTTGTTCTGGAATAGTTCCGCAAAGTATATCCATTAGCTGGTACTGGTTCGGTGCGTTCTTCTTGTTGAACCGGCAGTGGATTTTGGTGCGGATTTTATCTGAATCTTTCGGATTAGCCTTCAATTTTGCGTATAAATCCATGTAGTTGCGCATGAATGCATGATGGTCATCAGGGTGTAAAAATGAGTACACGCTTTGCCCTAATAGCTCGTCCTGGGTGTAACGAGTGTTTTCAGTCACTGTTTCATTTACTGTTACTATTATACCCCTTTCGTTTACAACAAAGATGAATCCGTCGAGTAGATCCAGTACAGCGTCCTGGACGTCCGATGGAGATATGTTTGATGTAGGCGAGGACGATGAAGTCACTTTTTCTTCGAGTTGGATTTCGCGTGCGCGTTGCTTCCAGCGACGGAGCCTAGTTACCGCTTCTTCTAGGACGATTAGTGAGTCGAATTCTTCGGAGGTACGACCTGGGGGGTCGGTTAGAGTGGCCAGCTGTCTGATGAGGCGGTCTCTATTGTTCTGTTCAATGTTTCTGCGTCGCTTTGACTCAGGGCTGCTGCTGCCACTGTCACTGCTGTTGAGTAAATATGTTTATTAAATAATATGTTCCATTTACATTTTTATTCAAATGGCAATCCAAGCACGATTAATAATACAGAGTATTATTTCAAAAATCAAAATAAAGGTTTTATCGAATTTATTCCATACTTTAGGGATATTCTGTATAATGTAAATTATATTTCTGGTTCATTTAATTTATTTCCACTATCACAACTATTTTTAAAATAGAATTCTATTCTTATAATGTAAACTATATTTTTATGCATCTCATATGATATTCACGAGAAAATAAAAAAACTTCTATCTGTATAGGACTATCATCCCAAAGGCCTGTAAGACACTCAGAGAAGTTGTCGATATTTAAATGAACTTGGTATAAACCCACGGGATTTTTTTTACTTTATTAATTGGCTATAGCTTAGTATACATGTGTAAATATTTATTTAATCCTGTCCATTTTACACCGTTAGGTGTAAGGATAAGTTATCTATAAATGTTATCCTTACACCTAACAGTACAAAATGGTTATCTATAAATGTTAACACAAAATTTACCAGATAAAATACTTATTAATAATCTTCTGTAAAATAAACTCTACGATAATAAAATGTGGTTTTTTATTAAATATTATAAATGGTACTTACTCGGACATGGTTGGGGGTGTTGCGGCCTCACACTTTTTTTTGAACTATATGCTGAGCACTGCTCAGAACTTACGATGTAGCAACTGGCACCGCATAATTTTAACTGGGATGATTTTAGAAAAAGATTGCTTGATGTTTAAATTTGGATGTAAACGAAGAACATTAATAAAAGAGAGGGGTTTTGTATTAAAAAAAACGATATATTTAAATATACGGTTTATATTGAATATGTACAGAGTTGTCATATTAAAACCTTCAAGCATAGCAATAAGGACCTATTTTGAGGCCCTAAACATATTTTCCATGCCGGACTTCCATAAGAGATAGACCATACAAGAAAATATTTAACTAAATATAGAGATAAACTTTTTTTTTACAAATTGGAAGCAAAAAAACGAGTCTCATTTCTCTACACTATTTTTGTTTCTTTACGGTGCGTACAGCCCCCGCCCCTGGGCTGTGTGCACTGCGGCCCTTCACGGACCTATTGTGCCTCATACAACATCCATGATATGTTAGCAGGGTAAATTCTTTGTGGTTCGATTTCGCTAGGTGGATTCGAACTACTAACGTTCCGTACGCAATGGCTTCAGACCATAGACCAAGGCTTTGGGACTATTGCGCCACGGGCCGCCTCTCTATACTATGATTTGATCCTGATAGTAAGACATAATTTAAATACATCTATCTAAATGCTATACAAATACATTTATGATGCCTTTGACTATCACGTAATCTAAGACTCAAGTCATCGGAGGAGCTCGAAAATGGCTAGAGCTTAGCCGAAACTAGTTGCAAAGTGTAACTGAAGTGTGATAAAAAACAAAGTAAAAAATCGTTTTATTTATCCTTTAAAATGAATTATCACAAAGTAGACGCCTTAACAATCCAATATTTTAAGACTCAATCGCCTGCCTGCCCAGAACGTCTTCTTCCCATCCCAGTCCCCATCCCAGTTCCCCTCACAGCATTCATTTATCATATCTTATACCGACTTCCTCACTCATTGCATTTATCTTCCTTCCTGGTTGGTCACTTTATCCTGAAAACGTCTTTGTCTTCATTCTCTGCCCTGTCCGATCGTGCCTTCTAACTAACCCTTACATTCCAGAACCTACGGATAATCCATTCCTATGCAACCGTCTCCCACTCGTTTAGCACACCTCGTACCTCTTTCGAGTTTTTTACTACAGTACTCAGTCCCCACACAGACCTACCCATTATCACTCCCTAACACCCACCCCGTAGATTCCTTTCGCAGCTCCCTGTCCCATCCCTCCACTCACAATTCTTCACTCTCATCACAATGCCTACTTTGACTTTCGCCATCTCGCATTTTTATTCTACCCATCCTGCCGGCATACTGCTTTACACTAGGCCCCAGGCCTTTTCTACATCTCCAGCAAACCCACTATGTCCTTCGTGTTTATCCACTGCTCCGGGGCTGTATAATATTTAATGCTACATTGGTTGCCTTATATTTGGAGTAGTGTTGGTTGTCTACTAATTGGTGCCTTATATTTGGAGTAGTGTGGGTTGTCTACTAATTGGTGTAATATTAGTTGCTCGTTTCTGGGGTATTATTGGGTATCTAATAATTAATACCACCACCGTAACAAGCTGGATTTGTCAAAGGAAGAGGCACTCGGGAAGAAATGTCCAACGTTGGAAGGATCATCGAGAAAGCCCGAGAAATCAGAAACCAATTTACATGTGCTTCGTTGACTATCGTAAAGCCTTTGACAGTATGTAATGGGAACAACTCTGGACCAAACTACGCGAAATGGGAGTCCCCCATCATCTAAGCTCATTAATACAACTATACAACAGTAGTAAGGCAGGAGTAAGAATAAATAAACACCTCTCAAATCCATGCAACATCAAAAAAGGAGAGACAAAGATGTATACTTTCGCCAATCCTCTTCAATATATACACAGAATACATAATGCGGAGAGTTCTAGAAAACTGGAATGGAGGTATAGTTATAGGAGGAACACCCATAAACGTCAGCATAGCGCAGCTGACGACACTCTGCTGCTAGCATCAATTCCAGAAGAACGAACTTACAGGCCTGGTGCAGAAATTGAAAACAGAAAGTGAGAACTATGAACTGGAAGACCTTTATTTGGCATATCAGCCCAACCCTTCCCTTTTACACAAATTCCAGCCGAAAAAACAATATTTTCACAGAAAGAAATAAAAAAGGAACCAAAAAAATACAAATTAACATAAAATACATCATTTTTCTAACCACTAAAATAAACGCCCTCCGCCCTCGCCAATTTCCTTTCCCACGTCAGCCTCCTGCAGATTTTCACGTCTTTCCCATCCTCTCCTAACCATTCGTTCAGCTTTCTGCACCGTCCAACCCACTCTGCTTTCACCCCCTCACATTCTGTGCTAAGGTGCCACCACGTGTCACTCCCCTTCCTACACAGCGTACACGCGGTGTACCCCAGCCCCATCCACACTTTTCTTCCTCGCTCTTCTGACCCACACCTCGCTCTTGCCATGCATACTTTGTCGCTCGGGAGTTTCCCCTGTACTTGCCACTCTACGTAGCCCGGGTTGTATGAGCTCTTAGCCATTCTCACTTGCCTTTCTTGCCACTCAATATCCCTCAATCTCTCCCTTATCTCAGTTCTTAGGCTACCGTTTTCTCTCAGCTTCTCCTCTACCCACACCTCTGACATACCCACCCTTTCATACATCCTTTCTCTATCCTTCCTCCATCTACTCTCTGTTCTACTCTTACACCTCTTCCATACCTCCCGTACCAGTCTTTTCTCGCCCAAATCCTGCAATCTTTCCTCAAACTTCACAACCCTCACACACGACTCCCACCACATACTCATACGACTTGTCTCCTGTAACAGCACTGCCCTCGGTGTCGACCTTTCGATCCCTAACAGATTCTTCAGGAACCAACTTTGCTCCCTTTCTATTACCTCCCATTCACGCAATCCCCACAGTTCCACTCCATACAACAATATAGATGTTACACACGCATCCCAGATCTTGCACGCCATTACTAGGTTACCACCCCACAAACTCCCCCATTTTCTGCACACAATCCCCCAAGCCATTCTTCCTTTTGCCTACATACACTCCACATGCATCCTAAGCCCTCCTCCACAGTCAAACTAAAAGCCCAAATATTTAAAGCCATTCACTCTCTCAATCAGCCTTTCCTTCCATTTCAGCCCTTCCCCCTTACCCCTCCTGCCCCTATTCCTAAACAACATCCATTTGGTATTTTCCACATTCACCACTAGCCCCCTCTTATCGAGGTACCTACCACCTTCTTTCCAACATCTCTTGCATCTCTTGGCCACCAGCATCACGTCATCTGCATACGCCAACATCCACACCTTGAATCTACCCACCACGACCCCTCCTGCCTGTCCTCTCCTCAGTACCTCCTCCAACTCTCTCGTCTACAGATTAAACAGGAGGGGGCTCAGCGGGCACCCTTGCCTTACTCCCACATTCACCCTAAATTTCTTAGATATTTCTCCATTCACTCTTGCTTTTGCCCATGTCTCTTTATACATCCTTCACACCCACTCCACTCCTTCCTCTTCCATACCCAATCTATCCATACATTCCACCAGTTTCCCCCTAGGAACTGAGTTACGCAGCTTTTAAATCCACAAACACCGGATACACTTTCCCTTTGCATTCCAGCGCTTCCTCTACAATTCTCGCCAGCGTGAAAATCTGCTCCCTCGTCCCTCTTCCCCTTCTGAACCCACCCTGGCATTCCGGCAGCAGCCCTTTTTGTTCCACTTCCTATCCATTCCATTTTTCATCATAGTCATCATCAATTTATAATCGGCACTCATAATAGTGATCCCCCTAGTTTTTACGTCCGAGGCTGCTCCACCTTTATGTACCGGGACCACAGCCACTCTTCCGGCACTTCCTCTTCTCCACTCCACACCTTGTTAATAATCTTAATACATCACTGATATAATGGAAGGCATTGTTTAAGCGTAAACGTCTTCATTTATTACAACTAAGATTGTCGAATTTTTAATATCTTTTCTGTTTCGTTTTATGCCTAAAACAGTCGAAATAAACCCGATTTTTGCGATATATGTGTGTATATGTCTGTCTGTAAACAAAATTCCGAGACGGCACTACGGATTGCTGATTAGCTGAGGACCCTACCTGGGATGACCCAGTGAAAATTTGAGCAAAATCGGTCCACTAACAGCGAAGAAAACCAGATAAAACCGATTGTGCATAATTAGGCGAGGCCGCTCCAAACTTTCGCTCGGCGCAGTAAACAAGAACGTCATCAGCGGTAGCGTATATAATGCGTGGAATTAGCCCACTTGCGCTAATTCCACGCATGTTAAATTTAGTAAGGTAATGAAAATGTTAAAATGTCAAAATGACAAAGTGTCAAAATGCCAAACGGTTAAAAGTCAAAATGTTTAAATTTTAAAATGACAAAATGTCGTGAAGTAGAAAAAATTGAAAATGAAATAGGTCATGGCTACTACTACTACTAGTGACTTGTAGTGGCACATGATGACGTCACGCTCATACTAATAGTATAGCGTGATGACAGGATTTGTCACTATTAGTCACTAGTAGTAACCAAACTGACAGGGCCCATGTAATTCGGAAAGTCGTATGGTGCCCACGCCAGAAATTTTTAATTATCATGGCAGACACAATTTTTTTTGTATTAATATCGACTTATATTGTATGTATATCATTAGTAGTAACTTAAATGAACCTTGAATTATTCGAGTACGGTCCTGTACACAATGGAATTGTCCACTGTTCGCGCCTGCGCAATGCGAGTTTATTTGGCGCTTGTGTCCGTTTCCGGCTTGAAAGGGACGCCATTGTTGCGGAATCATTGTAGCCTCTCGAAATAATGGCGATTATATGTATATTCCAACAGCTACAATCCTCAGACTCGGCAAAAAGATGGGCTTAGATGGTTAAAGCTCATGGCCGCGCGGGGAATGTTGCAGCTGTTGTAAGTAAAATGCTACACTTCTCTGAACTTGCTTCATATTACCCCATATAACGAAATCTGTTCAGACCTCCGTCTGGTGTTTATTGCCTGTTTGCTATCATTGTATGTACCGCCGCTTTCGTTTAGCATGGTTTATCATTGCTAGTCGCCCCCGTGGCGTGCAGTATCGCTCAGGACTTGCGGTCGTGCGGCGCCGGTTGTAAGGGCCGAGATAGAATTATGCGCATCGGAAGCGGCAAATAGAACAAGAAACAATAATATTATCACTCTGGGCTGGTACGGGCAGCCCAGAGTGATAAACGAAAGGCACTTATACGAGTTTGATTGCATACATGTGGGTTGTTTGTACATACTTGTTGCCGAAATAATTAATTGTTTATTGTATCATCCAGGTTATGTCCAAAAGTGTGGTTATGACTTGTTTGTTGTTTCTGCAATGATGATCAATTTAATCCGCTTTTGTTTATTGGCCAGGAGCTATTCCCGGCTGTTCCAAGCTAGATATGAGGAGCCCAGAACAGCTCTAGAAAGATAAACGAAAGCGGCTTTAAGTAACATCAAAACTAACATTAAATATACATTCTGAAATATTTAAATATTGTTATCTCCATACATATTACCATGTTTATTGTTCTGGAGCTGACCTGGGCGTCTATTCTAGCTGTTTTCGTTTATGACCGTGTGCTGCTCCGACATTATTGTTCTATCTGTCGTGCAAGTCGTTCCTAATGCGCACAAATCTACCTCGTACACTTTACAAACCGGCGCACACCACAAAACTTGGAACTATAACGCACGCCACGAGGAGACTAGTAATGTTAAACGAAAGCACCTTCAGTATTATTATAGTGCGTTGTGTTCAGTATCCGTCACAAGGATGCGACTTGTTCTTGAGTGCCTTTCGTTTATCACTCTGGCCTCGTACGGGCTTATTGTTTTTTTTTTCGCTTTTCCGCTTCCGATGCGCATAATTGAGTGATACTGCACGCCACGGGGGCGACTAGCAATGATAAACCATGCTAAACGAAAGCGCCTTTGAACACCTAATTCAGCCGGGCTCGACGAAGCCCGATGTAAAACACTCTCTTGCGCATGCGTAACCGATTCGATACACGGACACGGAATGGAAGATACAAAATTACGTCCCAATTTTCTTCTCGTGTTAAAACAGTGTGGTACAGCTCCCGAACGATAAATGAAAGCGGTTTATATGTATGTATAATAGCATAAATAATGCATAATAGTTATACACATAGGAAAAGAAACTTCTGTGTTACCATGAGTAATACCACTAATATTTTATGGTTCAATACAAGTTACAGAAATATTAGTGATCTAAAAAGAAAAAAGTTTTCTTTTCATAGTAAGTGTAGCAACAATACTATTTACTTATTAGTGTACTTACCTTTTCACACTTGTGTACATAATTGTACACATTCACACTACACAATTGTATATTGCTTTATCATAACCCTAAAGCGCTTATTTGCGCCCTCTTATTTGTCCAATGTGTGTTACTTAACATGATACGTATATATACACAGTTCTAAGTATTTACAATTTAATGCGTTTTTCAGGTTCACGTTTTGTTTTGTGGCCAGTGCAGATGAAATGGAGGAGAATTCCTGTAAAACACAAGAGTCTTTCCTGATGTGACAACCCAGCAATAAGTAGTAAGTGTATCTGATTTTTTTTCCTGCACGAGTTGATTTAATATTAAAGATATTTTCCAACTTGTTGAGCGAAGAGTTAAAATTGGACTCGACAAGATGGATTTGGTGTTTCCAGTAAGACTGAATGTAAATGACAAGAGGATTATTTCTGAAAATTGTATTGATAATTTGCTTATCTACACAATCTTATAAAAACCAAATTCATGTTTTATAGTTGACCACCAATTAAATTATTAATTTAAAAACAAGTAGTGATAAAACATCCATGGGAATTTGAACGCTCTACTCCTACTATTCCAATGACAAACCCTGGAAAATAAAAACAGTAAAAAGACAGTTTTAATTTTCGGGTTGTCATTGGAATAGTGGGAGGGTTCGAATTCTCATGAAGGTTTTATCCCTATTTATTTTTAAATTAATAATTTAATTGGTGGTCAACTATAAAACATTAATTTGGTTTTTATAAGATTGTGTAGATAAGCAAATTATCAATACAATTTTCATAAATAATCCTCTTGTCATTTACATTCAGTCTTACTGGAAACACCAAATCCATCTTGTCGAGTGAAAATTGGTGTGTTAAACCAATTAAATTATAAATTTAAAAATAGATAGGGATAAAACCTTCATGAGAATTCGAACTCTCCCACTATTCCAATGACAACCCGAACAATAAAAACTGTCTTTACTGTTTTATTTAGAATTTATTGTGATCTTTAGTAAGAATTCTTTCAAAACTACTACCTACTAACTTTATATAGATATAGAATTATTGCATTGTTTTAAGAACTAATGGCCAGTTCTACAATTAACTGGAGAATAAGGCTATATATAGAAGAAGTTTGAGATATTGGCTTCAATATCTCATATTTATTCCTCAAATAGCCTTATTCTCCAGTTAAATATCAATTGTAGAACCAACCGTAAGTGAAGCATGTTATCTATTAATTAAACTATGCACACAAAGGTGGGGTATGTGTCTTAAAGACCAACTATATTTGTTAATAAAAAAAAGGACCTTTATTTGGCATTTCCCTCACAAAAAAATGCTCTTCAACATCAACAAAACTATGTTCTTGGTAATATACTTTTGTTTAATACAGTGGGTGGTCCCAAAGCATACAAATGATGCCCTAGTTGCCTCTTGTTTCAAACGCTTGAAACTCTGCACTACATTATCTCCCACAAATCTTTACCAAGTAAGCCGAAGTTGATTAAATGATAGAAAATCATAAATAGCAGTGTACTGCATAGTTCAAGTGACTTGTAATGTTAAAAGGGCATATTTTGGTTGGTATTAGTGACTATATTGAACAAAAATAAAACTCAAATTCAGTATAAATTTATTAATATTTTTTTTTTAAATACAATCAACAAAATAAGAAAGCATTCTTTAGTATGTACAATTGCTGACTTTATAATAACACGTTCGTATCTCGGCCTTGCGGAGCCATATCTACCTATTGATGGAGAAACCTAAAAAAGAAAAACACAAAAAAAAACATATGAGACACCGAATGCGTTCGTGTTGTCGTCGCCGAGCAACCACAAACAAACTACAGATAATCATCGAGTTGCGGACCGCCATTACCTTTCTGCTGCTGCACTATGTTCGTTTTAGCCATCACTTGACTACCCTGCGTGCTAACTATATTACTCGTGCTACTATTCGTACTATTCGGCATGCCAACTACCACTAACTTTTGTTGCGCGGGGATGACCTTCTGCGCGCCCAACGGGGGGTTGTTTGACACGAATTTTACCACTGTGTTTTGTTGGGCTTGGGTGGACTGTTGAGATGCTTGGAATTGCTGGTTGTTGGTCACCATCTGCGGTCGCTGCGAGACGAACACAATTTTTTGGTTGTTAGTTGGGGCGGCCACTCGATTGGCTTGGTTCATCACGATGGTACGGTTGCTACCCACATTGGTCTAGCAAAAAAATAGAGATATATGTAGAAAATATATAGAATCATCTGTTGGGATATATTTTATAGTCTGACATACTAATGTATAATCCATACTGGTATATATACTGGTATTATTGGGAGTTTTGTGAAAATCATGGTCATAGACAGTTTAAATTTGATATGCTCACAAGTCATGAAATTTGCATCTTTAATATTCAGTTGATCACTACTTGTGTAGTTAAAGTTCTTCTATATATTCCTTCCACCATAGAAGTTTTTGTGGTTCTACCAAGATTGTTCTGTTTTTGTCTTTAATAATAGAGGCTTGTCTTATTCTACTTGTTCCTGTTAACTCTAATTTCTTCATACACATTTCAGTTTGCTGTTATCCTCATTACTTTGCTTCCGATTTTGATTTTGTTTTGACTATCAGTGCTTTACATATAATTATAGTTAACTTCAACCTGCTACTTAATAAAAATTATACAACTAACCCCCTAGGAGAAAAGTTAAACACCATCTGTCAGCACCACAACAATTAGCAATGCAGACCCATATGGTAATAACCATCTAGATATGTAGATTACTAAGAGGTGGATTCACACTTACATATGTGCTACTTATTAGAAATAACCTGTATATATTTATAAATTCTGCAACTAACCTGTTGGATTATATTCGGCGACGCTGTAACAGTCCTTGAAATGCCTGTCCCCACTGACGTTATAGGGTTCACCACTGTAGTAGTCGCTGATGTCACTGCGGGCGTTTGTGCGCGCGCTTTTAAAACCGCGCTCTGCAGGGCAGGACCTAAATACCCGAATTCCATCTTATAGTCATCCAAATAGTCCGGAGGGCTTTTCATGTTCTTCACAATAGGCATCAACACTTTCAACAGCAATGCCTTTATGTAGCCCGACGCTGTTTTATCGATATTCGAGACCTGAGGTCCCTCCAGATGGACTTCGATTCGCGACCCGATACTTTTAATGCGGGGCATTATGAAGGTCTTTATGACTTCCGTGCCGAGCTCTGATAGGCCCTCGAGCGCGCCATAGAGTGAGGACAGCGGTAGTTTGTCGCCTTGCTGCAGCGCGTTGCTGAACATTCGCGTGATGCGCGTCTGTATGTTGTTGGTGGATGTGTTGAAGTTTTTACAAATTTGCGTCATTAGTCGCGAGGCGAAATCTCGAAGGGCCCAATGGTTGTCCAGCTCGGGCCGCATGCATAGTTGGCGTGATACTATGCAGGTGGTAACGGATGGAATTAGTTCGTGTAGCTAAAAATGATTGACAATAAAAATGTGGGAACATACAATATAACAAAGATGCAACTATTACATTGTTTTGCCCCCATTTGATGAACTGTCAGTAAAAAAAATATTTGTCACGCCATGTGCTTACAGCATAAATGTCATAAATGACAGGTCAGTTGGCTTCAAAACATTGTCTTCGTTTTTATATTATAGGTATTATAGGGATAGTTTCATTTCAAGAATTAGTTCACACAATATAAATGTATTTTTATGTAATATTGCATAATTGATAACTACTGATCTCCTGTTGAGCATCTAGGTGCTGATTAATCAATGATATTAGTGTCTAATTTTCTTTTACTAAACATCTAAATGTATAGTGTCATACAGGTATTATACTTACATATTTTTCCAAATATAATGATTGATTATCTAGTAGAGCTTTCACCATACGCATTAGGTAAATTAGTAAGGCCAAGTTGTTTTGTACAACATTCACACGTACACCTTCTATAATAAAGGTACACATGCGTGGCAGCATTTCATGGAGGCCTGGGTCAGAGGCTAAACTTTGTAGTGCTTCCTAAAATGCAAAAATATATTTGTAATTTCAAATAATTCAGATGAATATACTAGAATATACTTACAGTCCTTCTTGTTTCATCCGACCCAACACAAGCCTCTGTAATCTCTTTGTAGTACAACTGCTGTTCAACAGACAGTTCATGTGTTGCCAGCTGTTTGATCTGCACAGTCTCCACGTTTCGCAACTTCTGTTTGCCCGTTCCTGGTTTGCTGGCAGCCTCTTTTGTAGGTTTGGAAATTTTATTAACCGGATCCACCGATTCCAGTTTCTGGGCCTCTTTCGCTAGAGGCGGCGGGTTTTCGGGGATCGCGGGCTGCACCCCGTCGATGCACAGCCAGTGAGCTCGCAAAGTCACCTCCAGAGGGGCCTTAGTGGACACATTCTGTATTATTTCGTTGAGGTCGACCTCTTTTTCCTCGATGAAGTGTAGCTCGCGGCCCCCACCCGATGCGAACCGGAACGGCAGCGGCTCAGCCGAGTGGAAACCATACTGGGGCTGGAATAAACAGAGAATTTAATATCTTAAACAACCAAGCATATAATGACTAAATTAACATAAAAGTAACTATCAACAAGTACCTTATAGGTTATAAAACAAAACCCATCCACATACCTCTAGATTTTTCACTTTCATCGCACTATCAATATCCGAGTGTAGCAGTTTCGTACGTTTAGCTCTGTGCATGAACTTTGCGGCATCCTGAATGATGTGTTTGAGGCGAAACGAGACGTCGTCCGCCAGCTCCTTGGCGGCGTCGTCCTGCAGAGCAGCTATACCTATACTCTCCGCTATCACTTTAATTGATTCCGTTGAGAAAGACGTGCCGTACAGGTCGTCGGCCGACTTGTTGGACATTTTCGCGGTTGTAAACAAGGAAGTAAGCAAGCTATAAACAATAAACACTAGTGACGTTTTGCTGCTTGGTTACGGACACTGTAATAAACTAAGAAAAACAAAAACTTAGTACCAACCTTGAGGTTTTCTGTATATACAGTTGCATAGTATACATTTGGTATCTTAAGGTTGGCGTTTTTTTTGATTAGGCAACTTGTAATGCACATGTTATACATATATATGCGTATAAGAAATACGCACCGTTCTCTCTAACTAGAACATAAATTGAATTGCAAAAATACGTATACAAAAGAATAATGTTGCACGTATTTCGTAGTCTAGGTGGGAATGTCCAAAAATCATTTTTAATCTTATAAAAACAACCGTGGTGTAAAGAATTCTAGGCAACGTTTGCGAATATGACCCTTATCGATATTTAATTATATTCCAATCTTTCCAGCATTAAAAATGAAGGAGATATTTATTTGCGCAGTATTTTTTCATATATTATATATTATATATATATATATATATATGGGAGTGATTAAACTACTAGATTGCTACCTTCTATACAGTCGAATCTTTAACATGCTATAACTACAAATTATGGTCATCAATTCTTGCAAACTAAGTTTCAATACCAAGGATGAAGTGTTTTTATTAACTTGCATAAATTGTATGTCATTCCATGACGTAGTTTTGCCTAAAAGCTGGAAACAATTACACAATTCTCGCCATAAGAAAAGTATATTCTAAATCTCAGCCTTAACTGTTTTTTGTTTGTATACTTATACACAAGCGCTCTATGCAACTTTATATACAGAAAATGTATGCTACTTTATCGCGTTAAGAACACTTTTTATTTATACATCACTAATATGTTCGGATTGTATCAATACATTTCGTATAAATCACTGCTGTATTCGGTAACTAAATATGAACGAAAATATCAACTACACATAGTTATATATAGTTTAATTTACAAACACTATTTACAGATATTTTTCTCACTTATATCATACATATGTTGCCTACTACTTTTACACTATTGCGATATTAATTATTATACTGTATTAATATAATTACAATATTTTACCTATATTATTTGGATTTGTAAGTACTATCATTTTCTTCCCTACGGTCGTTCATGAAAATGCGATTGATAATCGACTTGTATTTAATGATTAACCATGATCATGATTCAATTTATCATATACTTCTTATTCTGGTTTGGTTGAGTCTTTTGTAAGTTGTGTAGAACTAGTGTCTTCCTGTGTGCTACGTTCACCTCGCGTTGGTGTATCTACAGTACTATCTTCCGAACTCATTTCTTCTTGTTCAATTTCGGTATCTAGCTTCAAACTGCTGCTGTCCAGTTTGGGGTGTGAACTACCCGCTTCCTTATCTATCATATCTTTTGAACTGACGTCTTCATGTTTTAGTCTTGTAGAATCTTGCATGGAACTAGTAGCTACATCTTTTTCTAGTTTCGAATCGGTATTGTCAAGATCTATTTGTTTTAGATTTTTTGCGTCTGTTGCTACTTCTTTTGGGCTTACAGATGTCTCATCTTGTTTGACACTACTATATGTTTTGTTTATATCATCTTCTCGTGATGAGACCATTTGTTGTGAGGTAGTTTGTTTCGAGTCATAATCTTCTTGGTTTCCTTCAGAAAGATTTGAAATACTGTCAACTATTTTAGAATCACTTATTTCCACTATATCATCCGCATCTTTAACTTTTTGAGGATCTTCTTGAATGCTGTCTACTTCTTCCTCGCTTACTGTAGCTACATCCATTGCTGTACTATCTTTTAAATCGTTGGGAACGTCATCTTTTAAATCCTTTCGACTGCTACTATCTAAATCATCTTCAGAACTGCTTTCCACTTTCGGTGTTATATCCTTAGAAACACTATCTACTAAATCATTTGAAATTGTATCGTTCAAATCACTTGGCCCATCTGATTCTGTTACAGCGTTCCCTGCTTCATGATCGTCATCATTTGGCGCAGCACTTCTTTCTTTACTCAGCATATCTTTTACAACACTTTCATGACCATCCAGTTTTGATTGGACATTGTTTTCCACTGTAGGATCTTCTTCATCAATAGTCCCAATATCCGTCACCCTGTGACCCGAAACTAGTTCTGGGTCTGAGATGTCACCGCTTGTCGTCTCCACCGTGTCATCCTCTAAATCGTGAGTTTTTTTATAAGCGTCTTTCGCAATTTTGCGTAACGATTTTGTCATGCTGGGACCCGTTTGGGCCACCATGCTAGTAAAATGGCCATTTGTATTTTGTAGCAGCAGATGCGGGTGATCGTACTCCACCATTCGACCGGCATCCATCACTAGCACCATATCAGAGTCCATTATGGTGTTTAGTCTATGCGCGATTGTTAGAACCGTGCAGGCAGCAAATTTTCTTCGAATGGTTTTTTGAATCAATTTATCAGTTCTAGAAACAAACAAATTATTAATCACCTTATGTAATCTTCAACGTCTGCCTATATAGCTGGCAGCTGACACCACAGGTGGACCTACAGTTTAATGTAGATTCCGAACCATTGGAGTC
Source organism: Lordithon lunulatus (assembly GCA_963942505.1). Lineage (NCBI taxonomy): Eukaryota > Metazoa > Arthropoda > Insecta > Coleoptera > Staphylinidae > Lordithon > Lordithon lunulatus. The sequence goes on from OZ012667.1 coordinate 64,748,655, forward strand.
TGTTTAGATGAGAATTTCATCAACTTCTGACCAGAGAGAGGTGTTAGCCATGAAACTAATACAGTTATTAACTTGTGGTTTACATACCCCGGATCTACATTCGCTGTTGCTTCGTCCAGCACCAAAATTGTGTTGTTCCTCAAAATAGCCCTAGCCAAACAAACTAGTTGCCTCTCGCCTAAACTGAAATTGCCGCCTCCGTCGTCGACAATGAAGTCCAAAGTGGGAACCGCGTTCTTTAGTTCAACCTATAAGAATGAAGATGTTATTGAAATTCAAAAAAATAGATACTATATAATATTTATGATATATTCTGTAAATTACGTTAGATATGATAAAACATCAAGGTCTGTTGTGCGAAGTGTATAAGGCCCAATTCACACATAAGCGGCGTCGGGTGGAGGCGCGGTGTAGGCGAGGCGCAGGTCTGACGTTGCACAGACGATTGTGATGTCCATATGCAGTGAAGGGGTGGATTGAACTTTTTGTTTACATTTAGGCGGTTTGGAAGAGTTATGCTTCTCGCCTCTTGGCCTACCTACCCAGGCGAAGGCGCGGTGTCTGCGCGGCCAGCGGCATGACGCTTTCACGCCCTCTCTATATAAACATGGGGTCCAATGCCCACTTAGGTGAGGAGACGCGGACATTTGCCTCGTGCCTCTCGCAGCGCCGGCACTGCGTCTTCGCCTCTTCGCGCTTAAGACACGGTAGGCGAAGAGGCGAAACTCTTCCACGCCGTCTCTATGTAAACATATGGTGCAATTTCCACCCCTTCACTGCATATGGACATCACAATCGCATGTGTAACGTCGCGCCTGCGCCTCGCCTACACCGCGCCTCCGCCCGACGCCGCTTATGTGTGAATTGGGCCTTATATACATTAAAGGCTCTTTCGTTTAGCATGGTTTATCATTGCTAGTCGCCCCCGTGGCTTGCAGTATCGCTCAGGTCTTGCGGTCCTGCGCCGTCGGTTGTAAGGGCCGAGGTAGAATTATGCGCATCGGAAGCGGCAAATAGAACAAGAAACAATAAGCCCATACCAGCCCAGAGTGATAAACGAAAGGCACTTAAACAGATCATCTCTATCGTATCAGTTGTTAACACGCAAGCTTTAGATGGTGTAACGTCACTGTTGTGACAAATTGTATTTCTGTGGTCTTATCGAATAGTTCGTGTCCAATTATGAAGTCTGATTATGTTGTATTTATTATAATATTCGTATTGTTGACTTACTTCTCCTAACGCGTTCCAGAGTTCTTCATCTGTATACTCCCCGAATGGATCTAAATTATACCGTAACGTTGCTGAAAACAGCACAGGCTCTTGTGGGATGATTGAAATCTTCTTTCTCAGATCATTCAAACCAATTTGCTGTGTATCTAGATCATCCACAATGATTGAACCTTCTACAGGTGCCAGTCTAAATAATGCTGATATGAGAGAGGATTTTCCAGCTCCAGTTCTTCCAACAATGCCAATCTAAATTTAGAAAATACTTTTTTATGATATTAAAAATAGCTAATACTGAAATTACCTTGTTTCCGGACTGCACTTCGATGTTGAGGTCTTTTAGAACAGGAGGATCGTGTGGTGTGTACTTTAAATACATCTTGTTGAACTTTATGTTGCCTGTAGATGGCCATTTTGACGAAATTTCTAAACATACATAACTAGTTAAAAAATAAGATATATATATATATATATATATATATATATATATATATATATATATATATATATCTATATATATATATATATAAATATATATATATATATATATATATATATAATAAAACATAGATAATTAATAAATTAATATAGTAGGTAATTCTAAATTGTAACTCTCATTTATGGATTTGCCGTTTAAAATATGCCGAGGTAGGAGGTTCATTATGGTACACCTCTTCAATTTTAGTTCAAAACTACTTAATTTGAAGAATAAATAAAACGTGTTTTTATCACACTTTAATTACAATTATTTTAGATTAAATTCTAGCCATTATTGAGCCTCTGCGATGACTAGTCGCTTTTCCGGAACTAGTTGTAAAGTGTTACTAATGTATGAAATGTAAAATGTAAAAAACAAAGAAAAAATAGTTTTATTTATACTTTAAAATGAATTATCAAAAGTAGACGCCTTAACAATCCTATACATACTTTTGTTTTGCGGTGTATCAAACGGCCCTTCTTCATCCAAAGTCGTGTAATGTAGCACACGTTCCACGCTCGCCATTTGGTTAACAACTTCAGCACTCTGCCTCATCCCATATTGTAACATGCCTGTCAGGATCAATGATTGTGAAATGGCTAAACCAACCGTACTGCCACTAACGGTACCATCTGAAGAAATAGAGAGGAAAACAAATTATTTGCCTGTGCATTGTTAATTGATGTGGTGCCGCCAGATGGCGTTTAACTTTCCTCCTAGGGGGTTAGTTGTATCATAAAAGAAATGTATTGATAAACGTAAAATCATATACGGACGTTCAGTCATAAATACCGACAGGAAAAGATGGTCTATGGCAAAGGTTTTCTATTATTTCGAAAATGTACGGGCCACGCTTCTTATAGCAAATAAAACATGAACGAAATTTTCCCTCTTATTTTGTAAAAAAACAAACTTCTATCTTTATAGGGCTATCAGCCGTGAGGCTTTTCCGCCGGTCAAGAAGAAGCTCAGAGGAGTTTAATCACTTGGTATTTACCTAAACTTCACAGAAAACCTCTGAAAAGCTGTGAAAGGTGATTCGCGAAAATTCACTCCCCGCTGGGGATCGAACTGAGGATACCCAATGCTCAGTACGAGACCGACGACGCCTCTAACCACTCGGTCAATGAGCTGGGTTTAATATTGTATATTCTCTAAAGCCTTGGTTTGCTAGGAAACAGTGTAGACAAAAAAGGCCGTATTTCACGTCATTTCGACCTCACACATTTATTTTACGTGTATTTAAATAAATCTGGTAATTCAGAGAGCGGTATACTTCAAAGTATTGAGAAAATGTCATGAATTACACTAGAATCTGGCGAGTTATTCAAATACATGTACTTAAAACGTATCTTGTGATGTGGAAATGACGTCAAAAACGGCCGTATTTATCGACACCGCTTGCTAGAAAACCAAGACTTTACCGTTATTTTTAAATAAATATAATTTTTGCTACTCACACTGGTTCAATATAATAAAACTGAACGTTATAGTGGCAGTAAATAAAACACAGATCAAGTCTAACCAAAGACCAAATGAAACTGTACTGTACACTGTTAGAAACCACGAAGCGGTATGCACGTCTTGATGCTCATCAAACTGCTCAATTAGTTTCTTCTCTGTACGTGAAGCTCTGATCGTTGTAATACCATTTAAGGATGAGTTAAGGTGCGAGAAGACAGGACTTTTGGCTGTTAACAAAATTTAAGTTTAAGATATTAATTAACATCGACTAAAACTAGTACCTACTTATTCCTTCAATATGCTTCAATATCCGTATCGTCTTCAAGTATAATTTCCGGAGTATTATAAAGAGGCAACCAAATATCACCATGGCGATTATCATGTAATAGTTAGAAATGGCGACCATTACAAGGATACCGCACATCACGAGCATAATCTAAAAATATTTATGTATCAAGTTTTTTTTTTATAAAAAATATTTTAATAATAATTCAATTATGAAGGACATATATATAAGAACTCGTTCGGTGGAACTCCAATCACGTCTATCGCGGCCGATCGAGTGTGAATTTTTGAGCTTATATTAATTAATATATGATGCATCTGGTGATTATTCAATTCACTCCGATTGCCGAACTGCAATGTTTTTTTTCAGAAGAAAATTGCTAAACAAAAACTGTAATTTTGAAAAAAAAATTATAATTTAATTTCCCATGCATTTTTCATTAAGAAGAGTTGCTCATGTTGCATATTCAACTCACCTGAATAGCTTCTAATGTAATTCGTGGCAGCATCTCATCCACCGCCCCCATATCCTTTGAAAACCGATTCAATACCCTCCCACTAGGATTAGTATCGAAAAATCGCATCGGCGCCTTCAGCAGCGAATTGAACATTTGCACATGCAAATTTTTGGAGGCTGTTAGCGTAATTTTGAAGAACGCGAACGACCGCAGCAGTGTTAGACAAATGATCAAAACAATAATTGCGGTGTAAATTCTAATAGCCCAATCCGTATCAATTGGGGTCGCAAAAACTTCCTCCCAAGTAGTAGATCTGCGTACCCTATAGAATGTCGTGTTCAAATTTTCTAGGGACAGATCTTCGTCCGAACTGGGCCGAATTATCCGTACTGCGGTGTTAAACACTGGGTCTAATAGGGTTTCTACTTTTTTGTGGACGGGCTCTTCGCCGTTATGTAGAATTTGTTCTTGGTCCGTCCTTAAATTAATAATAAACTAATAATAAACTATAAAATATAAATAATAAACAATAAATTATACATTAAAATACTATTAGGTCGGCAGAAGGACCCGAAGATCGATAGCCAGTTACAGAATTGTAACAAATACTGTAACGACTACTTCTGGGTTATGTTAGGTTAGGTTATGCCTATTATGAATTCTTTTGAATGTCTCTACCCTGGCTGGTTTGTCCATTAGTCCTGAGATTTTACTTTACTTGTATTAGTTTTGTTGAGTCTCAGCGCTTCGGGCTGTGTTGTACAGACACAATTTCTGTCTGAAATGTGGAGAGCTTGCCCAGACTTATTGAAATATGTGCATTGTGATAGGGTTGCGGTTTGTCTATCCCATACCTGTTATGCACCCGAAACAAATAAATAAATGTGTCTTCGGGTTGACGCTGAAGATGCCAGCTCCTTCCTCTATTTTTGAGCCTTCTGTGAATCAGGAGAAAGCTGCTTTGATGGGTGGGCCATTTGACCAGGGCTCTCTTGGTATTATGACCCCGCATTCCTTACGGAAATTGCATTTAGTTGCAATGTTGTAAAGCCCTGTAATGCATGCCCATTACAAGCTATGCCCTCAGCTCGTTATGCAGCTCTTGGTAGTTCTCGTGCTGTTTGCTTATAGGGGTTTGATTTTGAAGTAATCTGTGGCTTACAGATCTTGTGCCTTTTTCAATGAGGATGTGTAGTGGTGGTAGGCTTAGCAGGATATGTTGCCATGGCCCTTTTTGTTCTCAAGCAGGCAAGTCTTTGGGTGCTGCTCAGGAGCCTTGACCTTGAAGTAATCTGTGGCTTACAGACCTTGTGCTTTTTTCAATGAGGATGTGTAGTGGTGGTAGGCTTAGCAGGACATGTTGTCATGGCCCTTTTTGTTCTCAGGCAGACAAGCCTTTGGGTGCAGAGCCTATTTGGCTTACTTAATCTTGGGCCACAATACTGCTTATCCATATGATATCATGGATTTTACTATCTTGGTGTATAACCAGTTTTTCATGTTACTACACCTATCCAGGGTTAACGTGGCTTTCTGTGTGGTTTTGCTTCTAAGTTACTTACTACTACTTACAGAATTTAGAGCTAATTAAACAATTTATTACTGAATCCAAAGCTTTTTCTTTTATTAAAATCCACATGAATAGTTTTTGCATTCGGATTTGTAGCAGATATCAAATTTAAAAAACCCGGTTCTTTGTAGTTGAGATCAGTAAAATGATTAAACTTACCAGAAACTGACCCAGTAATCTGCTGCACTGCAAGAAACTTGACCCATTATTATAATCGTAGCAACAGTAAAAATGGTGAAGCAATTTCCTGCAGCTTTTATATACTCTTTGCTCGCTGATTTCCCTTGTAGACCTATTTCCTCTTCATTACTTTGGGTATTTTCTTTTTCAATTGAAACCATACTCTAAAAGACAATTAATTTAATTACTTATTTTACATTTAAAATAGATGTATTTTATATATATATATATATATATATATATATATAATTGCTTTATAGGCTTTTCTACAGGTATAGTTCCGAGGTATATTCTAGTATCCATAAAACATCTTTCACCTTATTTTTTCATAACTGTTTACCTTTTCCGACATGAGTGAAATACTTCGCTCAAGTTTAGGTTTAGTTTCATCTTTAACCTCTTCTTCTACGGATTCATCAGCAGCCACCAACATTTTAGTGAAGTCCAAATCGCTGTTCGATAACTCTTCAAAAGTACCCTGCGCCTCTATCCTACCCTAAAATTACATTGTAAAATTGGTGTAACCCCTTAGGGACTTAAAATAGTCTTTTATCGATAACACTTCAGAAAACGAGCAAACATATTAACAAGAACCCGATTTCCAAATCATATACTTACATCATTCAACACTACAATCATATCAGCCTTCTTAAGATACTGCAACTGATGCGTTACCAATATTCTCGTTTTGCCCTTCAAATATTTAACAATACACTCATCAAAAAGATGTTTTCCTACATGTGTATCAACAGCGGACAAAGGATCGTCCATTAAATAAATATCCGCGTTTCTATAAACAGCACGAGCCAAATTAATCCTCGCCCGTTGCCCGCCGCTGAGAGAAACTCCACGCTCCCCCACCATTGTATTATCTTTTTGGGGTAACTGCTCGAAATCGGGCAGCAACGCGCAAGCCTTCGTCACCTTTTGATACAAATGCTTATTATACTCCTGCCCAAATAGAATATTATTGCGTACGGTTGAAACGAACAACCATGGTTTTTGCGAGGAGTACGAAACACGTCCATTCAGCAGGATTTCTCCTGTTTTTGGGGGGAGCTCGCCGAGAAGTAGTTGCAACAGCGAGCTTTTTCCCGCACCGACTGGCCCCACAATCGCACACAATTTACCAGTCGGTATTTTAAGATTAATATTGTTCATCGTGAGCTTTTCATGTTCTCCAGTCCACACAGCGTTGATATCACGCAGCACAATTCCTTCGGTTCGTGTGACTTGTACTTGTGATTCAGGTTTTTCTTCGAGCACCAGAAAGGCAGTTAGCCGCTTAATGGAAACCAGCGTTTCAGCTCCAATTGAAATTGCTAATGGGAGGAAAATTGCGAGCGCTAATTGTAAGCAATTGAAAAATTGCTGCATTGAGAATACTTTATCTGGGGTGATGACATGGTCGGTTAGGACATACGTAACTACTGTAAGGAATAGAGTTGTGCGCTCAATGAACACCATGCAGCTAAGGAATATTCCTCGAAGGTATGCTGCTTTTGATATGGCTTTTATTTCGCTGTTACGGATTGATTTGACCATGTTTTCAAAGGGTTTTTCCCATGCGTACATTTTTATAACTTGTATTCCCGAGACTATTTCGCTCATTAAACGGACACGGATGTCTGTATTGGCTGCTATTTTTGTACGAACGGCGGAGAGAAGTTTTCCCATATAAGCTAAAATTAAAAAAAAAGTTTTTACTTTATTTTTTTATCACACTTCAGTTACACTATTTATTAGACTATTTACTATTGTTATTATTATAAATTATTATAAAAGTAACAGAAACAACTATCTTTTTTATATTGGATTAAGGATTAAGGCGTCTACTTTATGATAATTCTTTTTAAAGGATAAATAAAACGATTTTTTACTTTGTTTTTTTTATCACACTTTGCAACTAGTTTCGGCTAAGCTCTAGCCATTTTCGAGCTCCTCCGATGACTGAAGAAATTGTAACCGATCGCTCTTTATAAGGAAACAAACAATTACATAGAAACATCTTAACTAAAGGTCATTTTAGACAAGACAATTTCTTGACTCAAAAATTAGTCAAGATGCGACACAATCTAAATTGTATCAGACAGCAAATTATTTGAAATATTGAATTGGATGGTAGATAGAATATAAAAATGTAACGCGTTCTATTTGTCAAGGACAAATTGTATGGGAGGAGAATATATGAATTTATTGCTTGAACAACTTTTGAGCTAAGCAATTGTCTTGTCTAAAACGACCTTAAAATATATATATAAAAGGGGGCTGGGGTGGGTTTTCTAAAAAATGTGGGATTCCCGTAACGTTTTCCTTTTTTTTAAATTATATAAAGAGCGATTGGTTACAATTTCAAATATTTCAAATAATTTGCTGTATGATACGAGACAATTTAGATTGTGTCGCATCTTTTGTGTTTTTGAGTCAAGAAATTGTCTTGTCTAAAATGACCTTTAGATAAGATGTAATTGTTTATTTTCCTTATAAAGAGCGATCGGTTACAATTTCTTCAGTCATCGGAGGAGCTCGAAAATGGCTAGAGCTTACTCGAAACTAGTTGCAATGTGTAATAAAAAAACAAAGTAAAAAATCGTTTTATTTATCCATAAAAATGAAGTATCACAAAGTAGACGCCTTAACAATCCAATTTTAAAAAAAAGTTAGTTGTTTCTGTTACTTTTATAATAATTTATAATAATAACAATAGTAAATAGAATAGTTTTCAATCGTTATGATTTATTTGTTTATAATTACCTTGCACTGGTAGAGTAAACAATATCATAGATAGAATTCCTGATAGACAAGCAACTCCCACTTGTGCCCATAGGTAGTAGGATACCATTACCACAAAGAATGGAGATATCCAGAGGTAATGTAAGGCGAGTGCTACAAAATCAAAACGAGCTACGTCGTTTGATAGCAAATTGACCACTTGGCCAGCGGCTGTTTGGCCTAGTGACTTCTTATTTAGTTTCAATAGCTAAAAAATAATATTAATTAGTAGAGCATCTAGATATTTTGCAGAATAAATAAACAAAAATTAATGTACTGCCATTAAAAAAAAATACAACACCAAGTCTTTATCGTACGATTTGTATGAGTTATTGTCCCATTATCCCCCTCGAAGGGCACTTATCGCCTTAGTTATTCCTGCTGTCCTGTCTTTTTCCTCTGTGCTGGAATCACGCTTCTAGTTATTCATCATTTGGACATGGCTCTACCAGGGATGGGATAGACCATCTGAGCGAAATTGTGTTGCAAATGTGCGCTATATCAGGACAGTTGTTTTGTTTTTACATCGGTGCATACTATTCCTTCCATCCCCATTAGATTACGTATTTCTTCGTTTCTTATTCTGACGAGTCGTGAAACTCTTACGCGCATCCATCCCCACTGCCTCCAACCTTCTTCCTATTTACTTGCCATGTCGCCGTATAGTAAACTCAACTTGGCCAGCATGTTATAAATATTGTACTTCCTTTTTTTTCTCCTATTTCCGCACTCCCAAAATATTCTATTTAGGCATCCAATTACTTTCTTTGCTTGGGTAATTCGTGAAGTTATTTCTTCATCGTCATTCCCCTTGTTGTTAAAGATAACTCCTAAGTATGTCTATCTTTGTCATGCTTCTATTGTTTCGTTATAACTCCAACTTCGTGTGTTAAACTATTTTTTCTCTTCTCTTTGCGTCTTCTCGTTGAAAGCCAGCATATTTATTATTTATTTATCTGAAGTTTTATGTTTGTCAATTCTTACCTTTCTATAAACCAACGAAGAAACCGCAACGCGCACTCTCATTCCAATTAACGCCTGTCCACAGCTGGTGTGGTGATTGAGAAATATAATAACTATAGATATTACGGTTAAAAGTAATCCAGCTATATACATTTTTAAACCTAAATCTTCCTCTTTTTCCGCAGTAGTTGAGAAGAGACTGATTAGGTATCCAAGGACAACCGGCTGGAAGGCCCTACAAGAAAGAAAATATATATATATATATATATATATATATATATATATATATATATATATATATATATATATATATATATATATTTGTAATCAGGTGTAATATAAAACTGATTGTAGAGTTATATAAGCAATAATAAAAGATTATCATATCACACAATGTGTTGATAGTATGTTTTACAAAAATATTAATAACGTATTTTCTAAAACATATTCCCTTACAACTCAAAACTCTTACAAATTAAAGATTTAACATATATAAGTGTGAATCCACCTCTTAGCAATCTACATATCTAGATTTCGATTTTATTAGATCTCATCAGTGTAGTTCAGCTAGTGAGGGTGAAATCACACAATATCTCGAGTGGTTATATATAAAAATGATACTACTAACCCACTAGGAGGAAAGTTAAACGCCATCTGGCGACACCACATCAATTAGCAATGCACACCCTTATGGTAATAACAAAAACAATGATTGAGGTGTAGAAACTTTTTTATTGTTTTTCAAACTAATGTCCTTTAAGATCACATTTTTGCATTCGTTAAACCAATTGGCATAGCAGTTTTTTCACTCCAAAGTATGTATCTCCAAAATATAAATGCATTAACAGCTTCTGGTAGTGCCTGCTATTCATCTCATACTATGACCAATCACACACTGTGCATGTTGTTTATTCAAGATTGGTAATAGTACGAGCTGTACATAGCACATGAATAATTGAAACAAGAAACTTGTTCAAGTTTCTTGACGAATCTAAAGGTCGTTTTAGACATGACAATTTCTTAGCTCAAAAGTTCTTCAAGAAATGAATTAATATATCCTCCCATACAATTTGTTCTTGACAAATAGAACGCGTTATATTTTTCGATTCGATCTACCATCCAAATTCAATATTTCAAATAATTTCTTTTCGAAAGATATAAAGCAATACAAGGATTAAAAAGCCTACACCTTACGGTGGATGGCATATGATTAGATAAATAAATAAATAAATAAAGCAAGTATGCAGTAAGAATAAATATGGCGTAGGCCGTGGAAGTTAGGTATTTGTATATTAATTATGAGTAATTTAAAGTAGAGTAAATAAAAAAAAATATGAATAAGGCTTTCTCAAAGAAATAAAAACATAATATTATACGAAGCGTTATCATGCATCGCATAATACAAGTACCAAGGATAATAAATACCATATTTCTGATTGATTAAGCAATACTTGGTGAATAAATGGCAATAATCAATGCGGAAACCGCCAAAAAAATATGAAAGTATAAACTGTAACTATCGTATATGTTCATATCATTTTGGCATGCAAATTTTCTTATCTGCTAGTCTATTTTGCACTGGCCTTATTTTCTTATAACACTTTGTTCAGAAAATTAAAGGTAGTTTATTTTATTGTTTTTAAGAGACCGTAAAAATGTCAAAAATGGACTTGACATCCAATTTTTTGAGTATATTTGTGATGGATGAATTTTCCAATTTACCCACTCTCTTGAATATTCTATATAATACAGCTAACTATAAGTTATATTGGAATTTGTGATAACACAACATATTTACCAATTAAATTAACTGTTTTATACATTATTTATATAATCGTAATAATTTGTGCTGGAATTCCACACCGGCAATTAAAATAATAATAGTGAGTTGGTATTTAAAAATAAGTATCTATTATTTAGTAAGGTATTTCAAGTAATTACCTTATCTAGTAATTAATAAGTTTTTATATAACGATTTTAGACTAAATATAAATGAAGTCCATATTATTATTATATAATCATAATCCGAACCCTATCTACTCTACCAATTTTTTTCCATTTATCCTATTTATAACGCGGACAATACTCTATCTTAATAAATGGAAAAAAACTTGGTAGAATAGATAGGGTTCGGATTATGATTATATAATAATAATAAGATGAACTTTATATATATATATATATATATATATATATATATGTATATACGCGAGATATTTTTTCTTGCCATACCTCCTTCAAAATGACGACATGTGTGGGACTGGATTAATAAATGGGATTTATTTTATCATAATCAGAGTCGTTGGATTATATAATGATTAATGATTGATGATTTCCCATTTAAAATTCAATTAGAGATTACATTTGATGTAAATTTCCAAATTACTTACCGTAATCCGACTAGTTGAATAAACAGTAAAATACCATAGTACATGTAGTTCCAAAAGAACGTACGTATGATCGCTCTTAAGAGGCTAGGCTTGATATTTTTTGCATTTCCATGTTTCACTTCTAAATCCCAATTCTTCTCGAGCCGATCGCCTAGTGAATCTGATTTGTCATCGGCTAGCGTTCGGTATAGATCTATCACGTGGAGGCTATGTTTAGCACCTTTATAAAAAAATTTGATCATCCATCTGTAACACACAAATGTTTTAATTGTCCATTATTTCTTCCCAACTTGTTACAAATGTTGACGAATCTAATACAATGTAATTCACATTTAATGATAGTCACAACCTTGGTGTATAATATACTACTAATTTCTTTTCGAATGATATAAAGCAATACAAAGGATAAAAAAGCCTACACCTTACGGTGGATGGTATATGATTAAATTAATAAATAAAGCAAGTATGCAGTAAGAATTAATCCATCTGTAACACACACAAATTTTAATTGTCGATTATTTCTTCCCAATTTTTTACAAATATTTGATAATAATAATAATCCCTATACTATTTTTTTTCCTGAAGGGTCTGGTGTCGTGGCATCTGTGGCCACGGTTGACCTATTGTGCTCCCCCATAACTATTCCTCATTCATGAGCTCTGTGTCTTCAATGAAGTCCAGAAGTCTCGTGAATGGGCGAGCTTGGATCTCTTTTTTACTATAAAAATGAAGACAATATTTTGAAGCCGACTGACTTGTCATTTATGACTTTTCTGCTGTCAGTCATGTTGTGACAAATAATTTTATTACTGACAGTTTTGTTCGTCAAATGGAGACACAAATAACGCGATAGATAGTAGGATAGTTGCGTCTATTGTTATCTTAAGGTCGTCTAAGAAGTTTAAAGGTCGTCTTAGACAAGACAATTTCTTAGCTCAAAAGTTGTTCAAGAAATGAATTCATATATCCTTCTCCCATACAATTTGTCCTTGACAAATAGAACGCGTTATATTTTTCCATTCGATCTACCATCCAATTTAATATCTCAAATAATTTGCTGTATGATACGAGACAATTTAGATTGTCTCACATCTTGACTAAAGCTCGTTTTAGACAAGACAATTTCTTAGTTCAAAAGTTGTTCAAGAAATAAATTGATATATCCTCCTTCTATACAATTTGTCATTGACAAATAGAACGCGTTATATTTTTCCAATTCATAATTTCAAATAATTTGCTGTATGATACGAGTCAATTTAGATTGTCTCGCATCTTGACTAACTTTTAAGTCAAGAAATTGTCTTGTCTAAAACGACTTTTAGAAGTTGCCACTGCATAGTTAGAAAAAGCAGGGTGTACATAAGAGAATCTTATATTTGGTGCTTTATTTATGTTGTGTTTTAGCTGTTTTTCTAGACAATTATTAAATTAAATTGTGCTTCAAACGTGAATTGATTGATCTACGCATAGCATTGTAACGATATGTTTATATTATGTGATAATTCGGTAGTGATTACCGCCATGTGCGCCACCTTTTATCCTTTACTAATCAATTTAAAAAAAGACCTTTATTTGGCATAGCTCTCAACACACACATCCCCCAATACACAATGCTCATACAGCTAGAGCTAGCAATTGTAAATTGTTTTATTGTTACTAATCAATTATATATATATATATATATATATATATATATATATATATATATATATCAGGTAAAATTTTGAGTAGAAAAGTACAGAAATAGTCATACCGTCTCAGAGTAGTTGGCGAGATAGTTAATTTATCACATGCCGTCGGACGAAGAGAATTTCACCCAGTATACTATAAATATTATCTATATAAGTTGATGTATGTAGTATGTAGGATAGAATTTTCAAAGTCCAGTAGCCATTGTGTGCTTGTTGAATGACTTATTCAATATTTAGTTTAGTTTAGTTTATGTGAGCTCGAGAAGGAACACAAAAAAACATAAAAAGAAATTAAAATAGAAGAATACAACTTTGAGAAAGTGGGAATTTTCAGTCATCAGTGTCGGAAATATTTTTTCTTATTTTTCTTTGGATTTAAAAGACCTATAAAATGAGATCTACAACGACTTTCTAACATGAAATAAAATTTTCCTAGTTCGAAAAATTTGCCAAGCTCTATAGCTTTACCGGTTCCTTTTGAAATAATCTCGACATTCTTCCCGCCATCTAGATTATATTTTCAATCGAATGACTTAGTTTGAACATCATGTCACTGCTATGACGACACCTGCTTTGACGCAATGGAGGATAGTTTAGGTTGAGATAGCACAGGTTGTAGCACGATAAAATTGATGATATTCATACAGAATATGTAAGAGGTATTTCGAAAATACTATCCAATCCAAATATTTCCGCACTAAATTTTCTACAAATTTAATCTAAGAAATTTGAAGTAGAATGTTGAATGTATTTTTTAATTACCTTCTGCATATTTTGTTTGTATTTTTGACGAGCTACAATTCAGCTTATCTCATATTATTGTTTTTTAAAATTCGCTAGAAATTCAATTAAGATTATTATTATTATTATTATTATTATTTATATTAAATTTAAAAATTGTTTTGTATTACTGTGTATACTTTCTACGTATTCTGTATAAATTTCATTATTATTTTTTAGAGGTACAACTTGATTTACCAGCATTCAATGATTTTGTAGAAAAGTAAGTTGCTCTTTGTTAAATTCTCCACAAATTAAATTTGAGTTATCTTCCATAGTTTATCTCATTTTATAGGTCTTTTAATTTCAAAGAAAAATCAGAAAAAATATTGTTATAAAACGTGGATCGCTTTCGTGCTAAAGCCAAAGAAGTGAAGAAAATAAAAATGAAAATGGTCGAATCAAGATCAACTTGAGCCCATTGGATAGACAATTATTAACCAATTGAAAAATCTTAGTACGATTTTTCTCTAAAACAAAAAATAAACTCGTCACGAATTTAATTTGAAAAGTGATAAAAATCGGTAAAATTGCCAAAACTAAAGCGTTAAAGCAGGGGTCGTCATAGCAGTGACATGACATGAAACTATAGTCAGTTCATTGGAAATGTAACCTAGATGGCGGGAAAAACGAGATTGTTTCAAATTGAACCTGAAAAGGTTTTGGCAAATTTTTGAAACTTTGTAAATTTTATTTCATGATAGATTTTGGTCTTATATTATAGGAATTTAATTTCCAAAGAGAAAAATTAAAAAATAGTATGTAAAAATTGTACCGTTTTGGCGGTCGAAGAAGTGAAGAAAATAAAATAAAACTAATCCAATCAAGATGAGCTCTAGCCTGTTAGATAGACAATTTTGAACCAAGTGAAAAATCTTAATACATTTTTTCCCTAAGACAAAAGACAAACCCGTCACATGATAAAATATAAAAGTGATAAAAATCGGCAAAAATCAGAATCCCAGAAGTGGCACGGCCCTGAAACCTATGACGTTTGATTGAAAATATCTAGATGGCAGGGAAAATGTCGAGATTAAACTTGAAAAGCTACAGACTCGGCAAATTTTTGAAACTTTAAAAATTCATGATAGAAAGTGGTTTTTGATCTTATTTTGTAGGTCTTTCATTTCCAAGGAGAAAAGGTAAAAATATTGTTATGAAAAGTATACGCTTTTGGCGGTAAAGTCGAAGAAGTGATGAAAAATAAATTAAAAATTACCTAATCAAGATGAACTTTAGGCTATTGGATAGACAATTTTGAACCGAAGGAAAATCTTAAGGTCGTTTTAGACAAGACAATTTCTTGACTCATAAGTTAGTCAAGAAGCGAGACAATCTAAATTTTCTCGTATCATACAGCAAATTATTTTAAATATTGAATTGGATGGTAGATCGAATGAAAAAATATAACGCGTTCTATTTGTTAAGGACAAATTGTATGGGAGGAGGATATATGAATTCGTTTCTTGAACAACTTATGAACTAAGAAATTGTCTTGTCTAAAACGACCTTTAATAATAGTTTTTAGTATAGTATTGGTTTCCTAAAACAAAAGCAAACCCGTCAAATAATAATCTATATCTATTTGTTGATCGGAGGAGCTCGAAACTGGATAGAGTTTAGCCGAAATAGTTTGCAAAAGTGTAACTAATGAGTGATAAAAATAATCAAAGTAAAAATAGTTTATTTATCCTCACAAAGTAGACGCCTTAACAATCCAATATTTGAATTTGTATAAAATTTTATGAATGACGTTGCACATGTGACAATCCAAAAACTTTATCAACTTGTTGTTTACAACAGCAGTATGAATTAGTATTAACCGTAACTAATTAAGTCAATAATATGTGCCTACAAGAATTCCACAAACAACACCGTACTAATAAGTTACAACTCGACAATTTCCAACATTCTTGACTCCAAGGCTATCAAAAATCACCATAATCCCCGAAACAAAATCCAAGTTATCACGGATTATTATTTCCTAATCGGCGCACACTTAAGCCACTAATAAATCACTCACGTGAAGCACAGCCGTGACAGAAAATTCGCCTCTATCTTCGGATTCTCCTCGATCAACTTTAATCCCCCGTCCATTGCACTCGCGTCGAAAATCTAGTGCACGAACGCGCTCGCCGATCGCGGTTGGGCGACTACTACCCAAAACCTAAATAATCCACGGAGTTTTCTTATCTCGGAACAGTAGTAATCTCGTAGGTGGAAAATGATTTAGGAACATCGCCTGTCATGCCGAGCAACCGACTAAAAAACGCGCCGACGTCGCACACGGCTGGCGCACCGCGATAGCAGTTGATTAGCAAGTTTAATTCGCCGGCTGATAAGGGTGTTTTGCGGTATTGTCTAGAATTATTTATGTTTTTGTATGGCGATGGTGTTAATATTTAAAATAGGGCCTATTGTACGGTAATCGCTGCCATTGTGTGGAACTTACTTTTTTGAGGATGGTATTAAGAAGCCATATTTCAGGGATGTTACCAGTTTTGTATATGAAGTTGAAGACCTTTGCCAATCTTCTGATACCATATGTCATGACTTTTATACTGTCAGTGTCAGTGCATGTTGTGACAAATAATTACAGCCAGTTTTGTTCGTTAAATGGGGATAACAACGCAAAAGTAGGTTAGCTATTGTCTATTGTAATCTTAGAAGATGCAACTGAATGGTTTTAAGAAGAAAGGCTCGAAGGAGTTGGCGAGACATAGAAAAGTAAAATAGATCACTTTCTCCCATGTGATTTCAGAGGTGGTTTCACCCTCGGGTACCAGGATTTCATCTCTAAACATGTACTTTTTCCAAGTTTTTATCTTTTCTTGGTGATCTATTATCAATCTTTCATGTACGTTGACCAATTTTCCCGGTGTTCGTGTCTTATATGTTCCAGTCGCTTCTTTCACTCTTTTGTGTAGATTGAAGTGCTTTTTTAGTTCCCCTATTTCATCGCATTTGTAGAATAAACCTGGGATGCGTGTGTGACACCAATATTTTAGTATGTGTAGAGTTTGCGATATATAATAGAGAGGTATGTATTTTTTTGTTTCTTGCTCTAGATTTATGAGCATTGTATATTGGGGGAGGAGTGTATTTTTTGAGCGGTATGCCAAAATAAAGGACTTTTTTAAATTTTATGTTTTATAATAGAAAGGCAGCAATGGTGGTTCCTGAAAAGTCGGCTCGTACTTAAATTTTGCCCTGAATTATCAGTTTAAGGTAAATATCAGGTGATTAGTACCACTGGAAAATCCCTTGGCTGATAACCCTATAAAGATAGAAGTTTTTTCTGCCTTACGGTGTTCGATGTGACTTAGTATTATCTTTATACAGCTGATAAAACTGTTACAATTAAAGTTACTTGTGCTGATAAGAATTAAATAATTTTATACAATCATTGCCCCGAATAAAATCATACGCACATATTTGCTGATAATACTCCAAGTCACTAGTACCACGTGTCTCCCATATTCCTCTTTAATTAACGTATGATAAGGATGACAATTATTTACAATGTAGGTTAGACATTTCAAGGTAAAATACATATGGAATTTTTTATTTTATTTTTTAAAATTTTATTCTGTTTACAACACAAGGATATATTCGCGTGTGATAATAATCATTCACTTGAACTCAATGAAAATATTTTTAATGGCATTCATTAAATTACCACATGTATCATTTATTTTCGCAATATAATATATTGTAAAACACTATTATAAAAATTTACGACACCTTAAATATTTCGAAGAATATTTTCTGCTCAGTGCTAGATTTATCGAACTCCTTGTATGTAAGTAATAAGTTACTTACATACAAAGAGTGATAAATCTAGCACTGAACAGAAAATCTTCCTCGAAATATTTAAGGTGTCGTAAATTTGTATAGAATTGTTTCACAATATATTATATAGCGAAAATAAATGATACATGTGGTAAATAGTTCTAGTACAAATATTAACATTTGTTCATAAATCTAGTTTAATTTGAGAGATTGTTATATGGCATTAATATTCGAAATTACACGCCAATGTAGTGCTTGACACCCACGCTTATAAACGGGGGGTCCTGGTTCGAATTTCGGCCCGGATATAATTAACGACACTTTAGACGATTTTCTAAATACACTTACATAGACATAAACCAACACACGGCGGAGGGACTTGAAGGTCGGTAGCCAGTTACAGAATAGTAACAAATACAACTATTTCAAATTATGGCTAATGAGGGTATATCATGACAAAGCGTATTATTATAGTCCAATTTTTTTTATCATTTTCCGACTAATGGAGGCCGTATGATATGAATTCTATGAACTATGTTGGTTCTTCAACATCCTATAGCAGCCGTTCACTGCACCTCTCTTAATATTCTCCATTTCTTAAGGTCCTAACCTTCTTGGATCCGCTTCAGGTCATCTGTCTATCGAGTGAACGTCCACTAATTCCACTTAAGTTTTTTAAATGTTATTTTCTCAAATGCATCGCTGACCCAATCTGCTATCATATTTGTTCATTCCGAATCCTGTGATTTCCAGCATAGAGCGTCCTATGGCTCGTTGAGCTATTCTCACTTGATGGACAGATTTTTGTGTGAGGGTTAGGGTCCCTGCTTCGTTAATTAAGACTGGTAGGATGAAATAACCAAACGCCTTGAGGCATATAAGGCCCAATTCACACATAAGCGGCGTCGGGCAGAGGCGCGGTGTAGGCGAGGTGCAGGTGCGACGTCGCATAGGCGATTGTGATGTCCATATGCAGTGAAGAGGTGGACATTGCACCATATGTTTACATAGAGACGGAGTGGAAGAGTTGTGCCTCTCGCCTCGCAGCCACCGTGCCTCAGGCGAAGAGGCTAAGACGCGGTGCTGGCACGGCGAGAGACACGAGGCAAATGCCCGCGCCTCATCACCTAAGTGGGTATTACACCATATGTTTATATAGAGGTGGCGTGAAAGCGTCGTGTCTCTCGCCATGCCGGCACCGCACCTTCGACTCTTCACCTCCTATGTGTGAATTGGGCCTAAGGATGTCGGATTTGAAGATGTGATTCAGTTTTCAAACCGTTGCTCACGTTAGTCCAATTATCCTTCCTATGCCTCTGGATGTTTCTACAGATTTTAATGCAATAACTTTGGAAACAGTTTAAATTTTGAAATGATTATTATTTTTTAAATCTAAAAGTGGTATAGTCCCTTAAATAACAACCATTGCATACAATAGCACACTGCTGTATGACTCGAAGGTCTATAGCAAGTTACTAATGTAACAAATATTAAACTCTACTATTTAATTTTTGACAAAAATAATGATTTTTCATTTCACATTTATAATAACTACTAATTGTGTTCCATTGTGTTATAATACAAGTATATTCAAGTATTTTTTTTATTATAAAAAAATAAAATCATATAATAGTAGTAACACATATCAATAATTATTCTTCTTAATTCGTCATTGAATAGCAAATTTCTCTTCGTAACATTTCCTAGCTGTTTGCCTAATACATTCTGAAATCGATGGCCCGGCAGAGTCGGCCATTCGATTAAACAGACCTCCAGACTTTTCCAACAATATGTGTGGATGGTCAAACTCCACCACGCCTCCATTATCCATGACGGCCACCTTGTCGGAATCCACAATCGTGTTCAGTCGATGAGCTATTGTCAGCACGGTGCAGTTGGCGAATTTCTGTCGGATCGTCTTTTGAATCTGTTCGTCAGTTCTACAAAGAAAAAAAATCGGGGTTACTTCGAGTATAAAACGTAACGAAATTAGGACGCATTTTTGTAGAAAGGAATCAACCCACAAAATATGTTTGTTTCTTTTACCTTTATACTCAAGGTGAATAATTTAATGAAATAAAAACATTTAGCTCTAAAGATTTACAAGTCCTAAATTAATCTGAAATAAATAGATAATTTTTGGAAACATATATAAGTGTGCATACACCTCTTAGCAATCTACATATCTAGATTTCTATCTTATTAGGCCCAATTCTCACATAAGCGGTGTTGGTCGCAGGCGCGGTGTAGACGAGGCGCAGGCGCGACGTTGCACAGACGATTGTGATGTCCATATGCAGTGAAGGGGTGAACACCTTATGTTTACATAGAGGCGGCGTGGAAGAGTTTCGCCTCTTTGCCTATCGTGTCTTAGGCGAAGAGGCGAAGACGCGGTGCCGGCGCGGCTAGAGGCACAAGACAAATGTCCGCGCCTCGTGACCTAAGTGAGTATTGCACCACATGTTTATATAGAGGGGGCTTAAAACGTCGTGCCTCTCACAGCGCCGGCACCGCGTCTTCGCCTAAGACAAGGTAGGCGAAGAGGCGAAAGACATAACTCTTCCACGCCGCCTCTATGTAAACATAAGGTACAATGTCCACCCCTTCACTGTATATAGACATCACAATCGCCTGTGCGACGTCGCTCCTGCGCCTCGTCTACGCCGCGCCTGCGCCCGACGCCGCTTATGTGTGAATTGGGTCTTAGATCTCATTAGTCTAGCTCAGCTAGTGAGGATGAATATATAAATATATATGTTTTATAAGATTGGCTTTGTGCTGATATCTCAAGCCCTCTGTTGGAATATTATTCCCTAGAGGACACTACCCGGTGATACTGATGGCATGAGCATGTTGACGGTTATTACCATATAGGTTTGCATTGCTAATTGATGTGCTGCCATCAGATGGCGTTTAACTTTACTCCTAGGGGTTTAGTTGTATACATTCTAGATAATTATTAATTTACATAAATCTTTGTATAAATCTGTTTTCTCAACTTTAAAATTAGCTGGATTCGTTCCTTTCTGCATTCGTGCTGTATTTGGAAAGTAACTGATATTCACATTCATTACTCTTTATTAGTTAGTGATTACATGCACAATTAACTGGTGGGACGAGTGAGCAGCCTTAAAGGGAGGTTTCATAATGGGCCCATTTTGAGGCCTAAGTGTCTGTAGCTATGCAACCCTCCAGCCAACTATCCAAAACTATCCAGAACTAGTTATTACATGCAGTGGAGTTTATTATTCGTCACAAGATAGAATAGAAAGAAATTAGAGGTGAATGTGCAACAATCAAAAGTGTTTAGAAAGGGAGGACAGAGGCGAAGTTTTGTGTGGGTGATATATGAGGTGCTTGTCCATATGTTCTTTAGTTGCCCGAAAGTTGCCTTTGCTTTTCGAATTCTGTACTCCACGTGTTATAAATATCCTTTTCGTGACTTTTCGAAGACAACTCCTGCACATACACGATGCCACGAAAAGAATATTTAGATGACAGACCACATAGATCCTGTGTAGGACAAATCAATGCTCACGAGCACTTTGTATATTACTGGTAGGAACATTATGTCTCGTCAGGCTCTCAATATAGTTATTAAGAAATTATATCTTCATACTTACTGTTGATCAACATTAGCAGTGGCTTCATCCAAAATAAGAATTTTGTTGTTTCTCACAATGGCCCGTGCTAAACAAATAAGTTGTCTTTGTCCCACACTGAAATTAACACCTCTGTCCATCACTTTTGTATCCAACAAACTCCCCAAATGAACTGAATCTTTTAAGCCAACCTGAAATCATATAGAACTGATAATTTGTCTATCGTTTAATATGTAGCTTAAGTTTTAATATATGTAGTGACTTAAAATATACACCAGAAGAAATTTAATACTTATAAAAAACTTCCAAACTAAAATGTAGACTTTCCTTAAATCAAATTGTCGAGCAGTTTTCGTTTGCCAGCAAAAACTGCTCGTCACTGTGATTATGCAATAGCAAGTCCGAAAAGATCAATTTTCAAATTTAACAAATAAGTCCTTCGTACTTTTTGAATCCGAATCCGCAATAAAAACGGGGGTTCCCATTTCAGATTTTGTACTTTTGTAATTCAGTCTATAAAATATATTTGATCTTACATTTGCAGTTTTGATAAACAAATGAATACAAAATAACTAACTAATATATAAATTACCTCCTCCAAAGCCTTCCACAAAACATCATCTGAGTATATCTCAAACGGATCTAAATTGTATCTCAAAGTGCCTGAAAATAGCACGGGATCTTGTGAAATGATTGAGATTTTTGAGCGCAGCAGCTCCAAATTCATCACCTCTGTTGCCACGTCGTCTATTTCCACCGAACCTTCAACGTCGGCTAGTTTTATAATTGCTGATATGATTGATGATTTACCAGCACCTGTTCTTCCTACAATTCCCACCTAAAATATCAAATATTTATTAATAACATCTCGTACCTCGACTTATTAATTTAATGATTCAATTTTGAATAAATAATTTTTGTTTAAAAAGGATTAAATATACTAACAGTAACATTTATGTTTAGCAATAACATGTTGAGTTGCAGGAAATGATTAAATGTTTGTTTTATACTAACAAGAAACATTGTGCGAATTTCTATCCTATATTCTCGTCGCAAATGTAATGATTTACGAGCTAATCATAGTACCTTGATTCGCTCGTATATCATTACATTTGCGACGATAATATGGGATAGAAATTCGCACAATGTTTCTTGTTAGTATATAATCAACATTTATCTTCCCCACGATTCTAATGCCTTGTACACACGATACGATTCATCTACAGGCGGTTGACATATTATTGATTTCACGAGGCTGAAGGTAAAGAAATCTCAAGCCTAGAGGAAAAGCTAAAGTGTTTCAAAATGAATGCAACATTTATTAAAACACATCGTTTACTCGAGCAATGGAAATATTTTGATTTTAGTATGAAATATACATATTGCGATTTTATATAGAATAGAACATTCAAGTAATGGCCGCCACGACTTTGATGACGCAATAATGTAAAAGAGCATGATTGCGTCATCAGAGTCGTGGCGGCCATTACTTGAATGTTCTATTCTATATAAGGTTGCTATTTTCGCATATGTGCCCTTCAATTTCTTCAACTTCGCATGTCAAAATTCTTCTTCCAACTCATGAATTGTGGTTAGTTTGTTGGCATAGATGGTAGACTTGATAAAACCCCACATGGGGAAGTCGCACGGTGTTAAATCTCACGATCTCGGTGGCCAATTCTGGTGAGAATTCACAATCAGACAATCTCATGCAATCACTGAGTCTTTCGCGCAGCGTCTTACTGAAAGCACATTTCTTCTAAATCTATACCGAGCAATACGATAACGTCATTAACTGTCGTCCTCGAAAAAGTTTGGCCCAACGACTGTCTCAGACTCAACGGTAACTATGGATGTATTGTTTTTCCATGAACAACATGTGAAATCTCAGCTCCCCGGATTCGCCTGGGATGCGATTCTTGACACCACACGTTCCGAGCGTTTTCGTTTAACTGCCAAAGTCGCTCCCGAAAATACGGATAATACACGTTTTTTTGAGTAAATGATGTGTTTTATCGAGAAATCAATCATCGGTTACTCCTACCTTTTCCTTCGATTCTATCGTCATGTTAATATTCCTCAAAACTAGCGGTGAATCGGATGCGTAGCTCAGTCCAACACCTCTAAAACGAATCTTCCCCTTATCCGGCCAATCTGGTCCTGGGTTTTTGGTCACTCTTGGATTTCTTTCGGCAGGCAACGCCCAATACTCCAACACTCTTTCTACTGATATCAAGTGGTTGCTAGCCTCAGCAGACTGTCGCATACCGAACTGTACAGACCCTGAGAGGCACGAGGCTTGGCTGATTGCCAAACCCACATTTCCACTGAAGATAGCTAAAAAATATTTGAATTTTAATTAATAATAGTAATTTAAAAAAAAAATAGAAACTAACTTTCTCCAAATGTTAAGAAACTGAAGGTCACTAGCCCTACGAAAAGTGAACACATCATGTCCAAATATAAACTGAATGCCATACTAGCAGATATATACATGAACGAGGAGCTAGTGTTAGTATCCTGGTAGTTATCGAACTCTTCAGCCAGAATATTTTGTGCATCGAACGCTCGAATCGTTGATAGTCCTTGCATGCTGCCATTTAGATGAGCAAAAACAGGACTACGGGCTGAAAATAGTTTAATCAATTAGCTTCAGTAAAATTAATGTATGTAATTCACTCTTAGTACCAATACACGTCATCTAAAATTATTTAACAAATTAACATGGTTCGAATATAAGGCAAAATAAGTTAAAATCCTAACGCCCGGTTTCTCCAACAAATCTTAAAGCTCGTCTTATATAAGCTCGTCTTATATAAACTCGTTTTATATATAACCACGTCTTAATTTTTTATTCTGTTGCACCAAACATAAGTAGATCTTACTTAGTCTTACAATGTAAGACCGTCTTAAAATCCTAACGCCCGGTTTCTCCAATGAATCTTAAAGCTCGTCTTATATAAAAAAAATAGAACCTTTATTAGCATTTTCCTCACTGCCCTTCCACATCATAAACCACAACAAAAATATACTAAAATAAAAATAAAAATACAAATATAAATATACATAAAAGTAATACTCCGCAAAAAACTACAAATTACCCTCATCTATTACCGCTCCCTGTGCCCTCGCCATTTTCCTCACCCACGTCAGCCTCCTGCAGAATTTCACGCCTTCCCCATCCTCGTTTAACCATTCATTCAGCAAATATTGGATTGTTAAGGCGTCTACTTTATGATAATTAATTTTAAAGGATAAATAAAACGATTTTTTACTTTGTTTTTTATCACACTTCAGTTACACTTTGCAACTAGTTTCGGCTAAGCTCTAGCCATTTTCGAGCATCGTCGTCATCGGAGGAGCTCGAAAATGGCTAGAGCTTAGCCGAAACTAGTTGCAAAGTGTAACTGAAGTGTGATAAAAAACAAAGTAAAAAATCGTTTTATTTATCATTCATTCAGCTTTCTGCAGTCTCCCACCCACTCTGCTTTCACAAGCTCACATTATTCGCTAAGGGGCCACCACGTGTCGCTTCCCTTACTACAAAGCGCACACGCGGTGTACCCCAGAACCATCCACACTTTCCTCCCTCTTTCGTCTGACCCACACCTCGCTCTTGCCCTGCATACCTTGTCTTCCCTGCTCCACTCACCCCTGGCTAAGTAACTCGGGAGTTTCCCACGCACTTGCCATTCTATGTAGCCAGGGTTGTAAGAGCTCTCATTCATTCTAGTCTGCCGTTCTTGCCACTCAATATCTTTCAATCTCTCTCTTACCTCAGTTCCTAGGCTTCCCATTTCTCTCAGCTTCTCCTCTACCCACACCTCAGACATACCCACTCTTTCATATATTCTTCTTCTATCCTTTCTCCAACCACTATCCGTCCTACTCTTACACCTCATCCATACCTCCCGGACCAGTCCTTCTCGCCTCCTATGTGTGAATTGGGCCTTACGTACTCTTACAATGTAAGACCATCTTATCGTTTTACGATCCGATTTTTGATTGGTGCAACGCTTTAAGACCGTCTTATTATTAAAACGGTCTTAAACTAGTTAAGATTCGTTGGAGAAACCGGGCGCAATATCTTTCTTCCTAGTATAATAACAGCCAATAACCCGCGCCCAATAAACTTTAAAATAACTACGTTGACAAACGAGTGGTATACGTGTATTGGTGCTTAAAATGCCGTAACTCAAACATTATACATACTAATTCCCTCCAGTCGTTTTAAATTATTGGAAGACTTCAAATAAACAACCAGAAACGCATAATAAATCACAATTAACACCCCCAGCGGTATCAAAAGTATCGGATTCAACACTACTACTAACATCGCACGACTGCACAGCATCAGCATAATCTGGAAACAAACCCCATATGTTACTACATAAAGTAGTTTATGAATGGACACAATTACCTTACCTGCGCCGAATCCAGCACTAGTCTCGGAAGCAACTCATCAATAGCATCCATATCCTTAGAAAAACGATTCAAAATGCGACCACTTGAATTCGTATTAAAAAACTGCATGGTGGCATGGAGTATACTATGAAACATGTTGTTGTGCAGTTTTTCCGAATTAATCATAGCTAGTTTAGCATACAGCAACGAACGTGTAATTGATAACGTAAATAAAGCTGCTATTAAACACCCGTAGATATACAAACAGTTTTCAGTAGGCAGATTATGACCCAGTTCAGTGTACTCGTGTGTTTCAGCTATTGTGACATTGCGGTGCTCTTCTAAATTCGTCCAAAAGCCCACAAAGTAATCTACAGTGCTTGCAGCCAATTGGGTGACGAGTAGCAATGTTACAACGATTGCAACTAAACAGTAGTTGCGGCCCGCACAAAAGTATTTCAGAAAAATGGAGCCTTTCACTTTTCCTTCGGAACTGTCTTCTTGCATGTTGGAGATTTCGAGCAGTTCACGGGTTATGTACTCAAAGTCCTCGACTGTTGTTGATTCTATCGAGTAGATGCTCGCTCTGGAAACTGACCTGCACTGAATGAAAACTATGACAAAACTAACATGCTTACATATGAAGATATTTATTATCTTCAGGATAGTTGGATAGTTGGCTAGAGGGTAGTATAGTTACAGACACTTAGGCCTCATTTATTATCTTAAAAAATAGTTATTTATGTTTATATATAAATAACATTTTTATCCACATGCGTATATACTTTACATTATAAATACTGGTCAGCAAAAAAATTAGGTCAAATTGATATATTGTTTTTTTTTTTTAATTATTTGAATAATAATGGTAATAGCATATACTTGTAGGCGGTGAAGAATTTTTTGTTACCGAGACTATAGCGCTGAGATAAAGTGAATATGTTGAAATTTCATGGTTTTTCTTTGTTTAAACTCTGTAGCGTCTTTATTTCATACGCTAGAGAGATTGTTTATATTCCAATATGTAGAGTATTGGCCCTACCAACAGTAGAGACGTTTTACTCTAGTTCTCACCGTTTTAGTGCTATGGATCTGAGAAAATGTGAATATGATGAAAGTTCATGTTTTTCCCAATATCAACTCTGTCGCGTTTCTATTAAAAATGCTAGAGGGATGGTTTATATGTGAAAATGTAGAGTATTCCTAGCCCTACAGATTGATGATAGATTATTTTCTCTAACTCTTGCCATTTACGCGCTGTAGCACGGAGAATAAGTGAATATGGTGAATTTTCATGTTTTTCCCTATTTCAACTCTATCGCGTCTCTATTTCAAATACTAGAGAGATGGGTTATATATTAAAATGTAGAGTATTCTTATCCCTACAGATTGATGATAGATGGTTTTCTCTAACTCTTGCCATTTACGCGCTGTAACACTGAGAATATGTGAATATGGTGAATTTTTTCATGTTTTTCCCTGTTTCAACTCTATCGCGTCTCTATTTCAAATAGATAGATGGGTTATATGTTAAAATGTAGAGTATTCCGAGCCCTACAGATTGATGATAGATGATTTTCTCTAGCTATTGCCATTTAGCCGCTGTAGCGCTGAGAATATGTGAATATGATCTAATTTCATGTTTTTTTCTTTTTTCTCTCTGTCGCGTCTCTATTTCAAATGCTAGAGAGATGAGTTATAAGTTAAAATGTAGAGTATTCCTACCCCTACAGATTAATGATAAATACTTTTCTCTAGCTGTTGCCATTTTCGTGCTGTACCGTTGAGAATATGTGAATATAGTGAATTTTCATGTTTTTCCCCGTTCCAACTCTGTCGCGTCTCTATTTCAAATGCTAGAGTGATGGTTTATATGTTAAAATGTAAAGTATTCCTAGCCCTACAGATTGATGATAGATGCTTTTCTCTAGCTGTTGCATTTTTGCGCTGTAGCTCTGAGAATATGTGAATATGATGAAATTTCATGTTTTTCCTTGTTTCAACTCGTCGCGTCTCTATGTCAAATACTAGAGAGATGGTTTATATGTAAAAATGTAGAGTATTCCTAGCCCTATAGATTGATGATAGATTATTTTCTCTAGCTCTTGCCATTTTCGCGCTGTAGCGCTGAGAATAGGTGAATATGATGAAATTTCATGTTTTTCCCCAGTTTCAACTATGTAGCTTATTAGACATAAACGAGCACCGTATTTATTTATTTTTTATGAAACAGCATTGATTCACGTTACTTGAAAACGCGGTCATCGTAGTGTTGCATGTTAAGTTAGACTCAGGAACCAAAATAATATTAGAGACTACTAATATTAGGTAAATAGTATCTACTATTATAATTCTTCCTGTATCTAAGATTGCCTCAGGCTGTATTCTGTAATTTCAGAACGGAATTATTCAGAACAGTCTGAATGCTATGGTAACCAGGGGGTCTATTCTGTAACTTAAGAACGCAAAAAGCAGAATTCCATGGCAACCAAAATAAGCAACTGTTTCAGTGTTGGTATGCTTTAATTTTGACATATCAAAGTGTGAGATAAATAAAGCTGACATAGTCTACTATAAAATATGTAAAATGGATATGAAATATATAATTTACCTGGCACGATGGTCTTCGAAGTAATGGATGTTTTTCTATTGGCCGCTCTTCTGGGATTGATGCTTGGTTTATCATTAGTAGGTTTGCATAGAGGGTGTCGCTGTTCTGTGCCAGACTTCTAAAATTGCCTTCAGCTTCTATATTACCCTAAAAATAATAATTAAAAATATATGATGATGTTTATGCATCTATGTAAAGTTTCTTCCCAAATTTTTGTCGCATGCCCAAAATTGATGTATTTTCTTACTTGATTTTCAAGTTTCGTATTATCATTATTGATCTACCTCCTCTCTCACTCCCGCTCAACCTCCTTATCACATCTATAAGCTGTCAAAATACTAATGTAGAAACTTAAAACCTATTCAATCAATGATTGTATGAACACTGCATCCCAAACAACAGTACTGTGGTATTTTTAAACAAAAAAGGAAGGAAAATGAAGCAACCTGCAAAGTATCGGGCTATAAACCTTCTCTCACATACGCAATACTAGCGAAAATCATCACTAATAGACTTACAAACAAACTGGAGGTATACTAACCAGTGGAACATGCAGGATTCAGAACAATAGGGTTCAATGAATAAGAACTGCTATCGGAAAATCAGGAGGAATATAATATTCGACTAAGCCTCTCATTTATCGATTTCGAGAAATTCTGTACGTTCAATGAATGGCGCGATATGAATTTGTTTGTTTGGGACTGACGTAAAAATTTAAAAAAAATCCTATTATTATAAGAGCTCCTCTTAGGGATGGCTAGCAACTAATTTTAGTATCCAAAGTGAAAAATAATTGTCGATTTAAAAATGATACAACTAACCCCCTAGGAGGAAAGTTAAACGCCATCTGGCGGCACCACATCAATTAGCAATGCACACCCATTTGGTGATAACCGTCAACATGCTCATAAGATTGGCTTTGTGCTGATGGCGTTTAACTTTCCTCCTAGAGGGTTAGTTGTAACATTTTTGTATATAACCACTCGAGATATTATGTGAATTCATCCTCACTAGCTGAGCTACACTGATGAGATTTAATAAGATCGAAATCTATATATGTTGATTGCTAAGAGGTGGATTCACACTTATATATGTTAAGAGTCCATTTTAATGTGACCTACCCTAATACTCAGCTTATAGTAAATATATTTTAATTTTAAATAAATGTTGAGGTTTAAAATAATTATTCTAGCTTGATATACTTACATCTTTCATTATGATGATATTATCAGCTGTGGAAAGATAGTGCACCTGATGCGTTACTAATATTCTAGTCTTGTTCAACAAAAACCCATTAATGCACTCCCTATAAAGATGCTTAGCTACATTCACATCAACCGCTGATAGTGGATCATCCAGTAAATAAACATCTGCCTCCCTATAGATAGCCCTAGCCAGATTAATCCTCGCTTTTTGACCCCCACTCAACGACGCTCCTCTATCCCCAACCTGTGTTAAATCGCCTTTATCAAACTGCTCAAAATCCTTCTTCAACGCACAAGCATTTACAACACGCTGATAGCGAAATTTATCATACTGCTGCCCAAACAAAATATTTTGTCGAACTGTCGCCGCGAACACCCACGGTTCTTGTGGGGCATACGATAACCGTCCAGCAACCACAACATCCCCACCAACCACCTCTAATTCGCCTGCAAAACCAATAACTTTATAAAATAAAACTATTTTCTGTGCTACTTGCCCAACAGTGTCATCAGCAACGAGCTCTTCCCGCTTCCTACAGGTCCTATTACACCAACCAGTTTACCTTTGTTGACACATAAGTGAATGTTAGTTAGAGCGTTTTCGGGTTTATCACGGCACCATTTCGATGTGACATTCTGCATGTAAATGGCCACATTTTTGCCGACTTCAAGTTGTTGCGGTGTCTCATTTGTGTGCCCGCTGAATTCATCAGATAGCAGAAATTTTTCGACACGTTTTATAGCGACGCGCACTTCTGATATTTCGAAGATTCCCAGTACGAACATTGTGGACATGTTGTGGGCCACGTACTCGAAAAAGGACATGAAGACAAACACCTGCAATGTTAAATGGCCTGATTATAAAATAATTTCACCGATTACAACACTGCTGCATAAGGAAGTTATTAGTGAAAAATTCGAATTTTAGAATGCTTTACGTTTCATAACTGTAATTATTAGAAAGAGGATTATGTATTGAATACGATTTTTATTTTACGTTCATTATGTTTCCATGTCCGACTCGGGGACTCACCTGGCCGAACTCTAATAATCTTTATACTATTGTCCTAGGACAAGTAATTTCCCGCGTTGATTTGGGTGCGGGAAATACCACTTCTCGCACTAGTGCGGAAAGTAGTCAGTGTTGCCAATTTAAATTTCGGTACCAATGTAAATGTGTATTAATAAATATGATAATGCATGCAAGCACAGCGTACACCTCTTATACTTCAAATAGCATTAAAAATTAACGATAAATATTTAGTATTTATTCGTACAAAATAGTAATTTACATTATTAGTGCAGGAAGGCAAGTTTTCCGAATGAGCGAATAAGTTTACAGCACGAGCCGAAGGCGAGTGCTGTATTTAGAGCGAATTCGGGAAACGGCCTTATCGCACGAATAATGTATCTTATTTTTTGTACTCAAAAATACTAAATATTTATTTAAAGTTATTTAAAATTGTTCTGACAAATAGGTTATGTCACACTACCAATTACATATAATTTAAAGTCTATATTTTCTTCAAAATTGTATTTATTCAGTACTATATCGTTAATTTTTAATGCTATTTGAAGTAGAAGAGGTGTACGCTGTACTTTCATGCATTCTCATATTTATAAATACACATTTATACTGGTACCGAATTTTAAGTTGGCAACACTGGCTACTTCCCGCACTAGTGCGGGAAGTACTATTTCCCGCACCCAAATCAATGCGGGAAATGACTTGTCTTAGGACATGAGTACAAAAAATAAGATACATTATTCGTGCGATAAGGCTGTATCCCGAATTCGCTCTTAATACAGCAATCGCCTTCGGCTCGTGCTGTAAATTCATTCGCTCATTCGGCAAACTTGCCTTCCTGCACTAATAATGTAAATTACTATTTCAAATGCTTAGCTCAGTTATAACCGGTGTGAATTTAACAATTCCTATAATTCTTTCTCTCGGTGCATTATTACTAAACGGTGTGTGCAAAAAAAAAATGATATTTTCTACAATTGTTTACTCATGTCTTGGTAACCATAAAATAAGGAAAAAAAACATATTTAAGTTAATTTTATTAGCTGTTATAGAATAATATTAGCAACAAAAATAATGAGAAGAAATAAGTAAAATTGTAATAAAAGTCTTTTCAAATAAAATTAAATCATTTCTTATACGTCTCCGAGCATATAATGGGCGATATGATTCACCAGTTCGCATTACTCACGCACTTTTTATAACGCGTATTTTTAGCCCGCGCAGCTCGCTCTTGTCTTTCCGAACACCGTGCAGCGTGCATGCGTTTTGCAGCGCTCCGCTTATTTTAGTCAAACATTAGTAAATAATATGTAAACCATTCAGTGTGATAATTTAAATGTGCAATCCGAAGTATAATGGCTGTGAATAAGTGTCCATAAATCTATTCGACTGGCGTGGAACATCATATGATTGTCATGTAAGTTTTTTTTGACATTATTTTCTTGATTGAAACATATGTTCAGCTTTAATGTTTGTCACATGTTATCTATTAACGGTAATACGAGCAATATATTCTCAGTCATATTGTAAACAGCTGATTTTAGTAAGATTATATATGTTATTATCATATTTACAATATATATTAGGTCACGGGGACAACTAAATAGACATTTTAAAGCTGAGTATATTGTACTTATGTTAATATAAACATTATCATGTGTTTTCTTTATAATTAGTTACCAAATACCCGTTCAATATGCCAATTGACTTCTATTCTGGTCTCCAGTGTTATTCATATATATTTACAAATCAATACATTTCATTGATTAATTTAGGCTAAATCCATAAGGAAATAATGTAGTGCAAATATTATTTGGTATAGTGAACGGGTATAGATTTGTTAGTATGGTGTATTGATGAAAATAATGCGATGACGGGTAGGGTGGACGGATAACCCTACCCGTCATCGCATTATTTTGTTCAATACACTATTTCTAGGTTACTTAAACTACTCCAGACAGAGTTTGTCCCATTAACAAAACTTGGAACGATTTAATTAATAAATTAAACGAATTTTTCTTCGTTTTTTATCACATATTTATTGCTATTTGGGAATAGCAATACACAAGTGATAATTTTTTTAATTTATTTATTATAATGAATTATTTCAAAGTAGATGCCGATTCAATCCAATATTAGTACCGATTTTATTTTACACCTCAATTGCTTTTTTTTGTCATACTACATGACTCGCTCCATATATTTAATTCAGGTATTGTTTTTGGAATGTACTACCTTTACTATATTACGTTTTATTAACGATAGTACGTTTTTTATTTGAATGTATACTACTACTATGTTGATGTAACATTCTCCAAATCAGTGGCGTGCGGTCAATATGTGCAGGGTGTTCACCCTGCTTAAATTTGTAATGTGTCTGTATACAACAGGGCCCAGATTTGGTAATTTAGGGATTTTTTTACAATATAATTACACGGTGTTAAAAAATCTGAAAAACAAAAGTTTACACTTCTTGAAAACCTGCTCGTGAATTAGTACCTTGTCGAGGTGAGCAGGCTTAATCACATTTACGTTGAGAACGTCGCCCTTATTATCTTATTTTTCTCTTAAATTTCAGAATTCCTTTGAAATAATTTATTCGCATTAAATTACTGTTTAATTAACAAAAATATCATTTAGGCCCTATCTACACGAATGATTAGGCTGTAATATTTCCATTTTCATGTGCAGCTGCTGAATAATTGCTTCTAAAATGAATTGGTTAGTGATTTTCACTACAATTTTATATAAAATTTATTACTATTATCATTTTAATTAATTCCTAAATACATAGTTGGCTTTTTTTGAGCTATGCCGCTTCACAAATGGCGCTTTCGCCACTTATTAGTAAACTGAATTCAACACACTAATTATATAGTTTTGTATGTATAAGTTATTATTAGGAAACAGCGAGGGCAGTGAAACTCCTTTTATAATATATCAGTATATTTCGCTGGTTTAATTTCGAGCATCATCAGGATAATTAAGCATAGTAAATGAACATAGAAACTGGAAATTAACATAATTTACAACATTTTTTAATTTAGATTTGGCGCTTCGTTGACAAGATAATAATATCTTATACATAATTAACAAGTGCAAGTACCATGCACCATTTTTCCACCTTTATGTTTCTTCTTTTTCATGAGTAAATAGATAAATCGGTGACAGAAGAAAAGGAAATACTGACAACACCTTCGACACGCCTTTCTCACAAATAAAGCTTGTTTATAGGGCACCTTACACGGTCAATAATACTATCAGTATTTGTTTCAATCATCTTTTATATTTATCAAGTAATCAATTATTCGGATATACATCAGTATTCTCTTCATTTCATCATTACCATACCTTCTACGATAAGTAATACTATCAATATTTTAGAATAATGAATATTTTAAACATGTTATCGTACAGTAATACTGTCATTATTCAAAAATATTGACAGTATTATTAATCGTGTAAGGTTTCTTTAAAGCTTTACTTTCTAAAATGGCGAATCCACCGAAATTTTTGTCAAGGTCATGTCGAGAGTTTCATATGTGTATAAACGCAATGGGAATGCATTGATAATTTTGTGGTTCCTGCCAGATGGCGTGAAACTTTCTCTATATAGAGAAAGTTACCTTAGTTTTAAAACTATTTGAATTCATTTTAATTTATTTTGAGGACAAACAAATTATAAATTGATATTTTTATTCAGCTTGTTTTTAGGGTGCAAACAAATTCTGAATGTAAATGTGAGACCAAAACTAATTCAGTTCCTTTCGATCAATATATATTTTGTTTTAAAATAGATCCATTGGAATAGACTTTAAAATAGTTCAATACAAAGCAGCAAATATTTCTTTTAAAGCACATCACAAACTGCTTTTTTTTTAAATATAAATTTCAAACTCCTTCCGTTAATACACACCGTGTCGTAAATTAATGCGTGTCGTGAATCGACTCGAGCCGTGAATTAACTCGTGTCGTTCGTGTTTATGAACTCGAATCATGAATAAATGCGCGGCGTGAATCAACTTGTAATGTCGTGATCCAGCAAGTATCGCAACTGGTGTCGTAATCAGCTAGTGTCGTGGAATTGCGCGTGTCGTGAATCAAGTGTTGTCGTGAATCAGTTCGTGTCGTGAATCAAAGCATGCCGTGTATCAACATGTGTCGCGAATCAACGCATGTCGCGTATCAACATGTGTCGCGAATCAACTTTTATCGCGGATCAACAGTGTCGCGTACTAACTGTTGTCGCGCGTCAACTGTTGTCGTGAATAAACTCGTGTCGTAAATAAACTCGTATTGCATATCAATTTGTGTCGCGAATCAACAGTGTCGCGTACCAACTGTTGTCGCGAGTCAACTGTTGTCGTGAATAAGCTCGTGTCATAAATAAACGCGTGTCGCATATTAATTTGTGTCGCGAATCAACAGTGTCGCGTACCAACTGTTGTCGCGTGTCAACTGTTGTCAATAAGCTCGTGTCGTCAATAAACGCGTGTCGCATATCAATTTGTATCATGAATCAACAGTGTCGCGTACCAACAGTGTCGCGTACCAACAGTTGCCGCAAGTAAACTGTTGTCGTGAATAAACGCGTGTCGCATATCAATTTGTGTCGCGAATCAACAGTGTCGCGTACCAACTGTTGTCGCGAGTCAACTGTTGTCGTGAATAAGCTCGTGTCGTGAATAAACGCGTGTCGCATATCAATTTGTGTCGTGAACCAACAGTGTTGCGTACCAACTGTTGTCGCGAGCCAACTGTTGTCGTGAATAAGCTCGTGTCATGAATAAACGCGTGTCGCATATCAATTTGTGTCGCGAATCAACAGTTGTCGCGAGGCAACTGTTGTCGTGAATAAGCTCGTGTCGTAAACAAACGCGTGTCGCATATTAATTTGTGTCGCGAATCAACAGTTGTCGCGAGTCAACTGTTGTCGTGAATAAGCTCGTGTCATGAATAAACGCGTGTCGCATATCAATTTGTGTCGCAAATTAACGTATACCTCGAAACAATACGAGTTTGAAAACCAGCGCTCGTGTGTTTTGCACCCTGCAGCGAAAGCAGTACCATCCCACAACAGTCAAGCTTGACTCGCTAAAGGGGCAGTGTAAGTTACAATCAACCTTAATTATTTGATCGCTTACTAATAACTGTTGTACTTGTTACAGGTGTCTTCACGTGTAGCTTTTGTTCAATTGAAATAAACCAATAGTGCCGTCTTAAGTAGGCCGCGTTTTTAAACCACGTTAGGAAAAAGTATCTCGCGAGTGTTAGTTAGTATTTCATATCAGGGTTCTAGTGTTTTTTTGTTGTTGTAAAATCAGTGCTTTACATGGGCTGGAGATGGAATGGTGGAGCACCGCGCAAGTAAATTGAAGACATCAACGGGTGTAACTCCTAACGTGAATTAAGCCCGCAACAAGTAGTAAGTGTTTTTTGAATTACGGTTATTTCAAGTTTCTTTTTCAGTCTAATCCTTTTTGCTCTGGTGTGCTATGTATATTTATATTTTTCTTTTGGGATAGGAATTAATTTAGATATAGACTGGCGGGCACACTAATTAAACTCGAATTTAATTGTGTTTTTGAATTATGGTTATTGCAAGTTAGCGTGTTTCTTTTTCAGTCTAATCAATTTTTGTCAGGTGCGCTATGTGTATTTATATTTTTCTTTTGGGATAGGAGTTTAGATATAGACCGGCGGGCACACTAATTATACTGGAATTTAAGTGCTTTTTGAATTACGGTTATTTCAAGTTATGGTGTTTATTTTTCAGTCTAATCCATTTTTCTCAGTTGCACTATGTTTATTTATATTTTTCATTTCGGATGGGAGATTAAATATAGACCAACGGGTACACTCCTTAAAATCGAATTTAATTACTCATATTAATGTTGAAAATTGAAATTTTACCTTAATATTTACGTCTGATTCTACTCTATTTTAAAGTCGTTTATTCTAGCGTCACGAATACAAAAAAAACAACCTTATCTAAGGCGCTTTCGTTTAGCATGGTTTAGCATTACTAGTCGCCTCGTTACTGCCCGTCACGACTTGCACCGCCGGTTGTAAGGGCCGAGATAGAATTATGCGCATCGGAAGCGGAAAATAGAAAGAGATAATAAGCCCGTGCCAGCCCAGAGTGATAAACGAAAGGCGCTATAGTGGCACAATATCAACTTGAAAAATATCTCTGTCCCCACTATTGCCTCTCCCTCGCTAAAAACAAAGTTGGGATCGAATTGTCGCTTGCATTGTCTATTGACGGAGTTTTATCCTATTTGTATGCAATATCAATTTTGTGGTACTATAA
Organism: Lordithon lunulatus; assembly: GCA_963942505.1. Lineage (NCBI taxonomy): Eukaryota > Metazoa > Arthropoda > Insecta > Coleoptera > Staphylinidae > Lordithon > Lordithon lunulatus. The sequence goes on from OZ012667.1 coordinate 64,785,870, forward strand.
TATTAAACGCAATATAGCGTATGGCGTTTAAAATTATCTGGATAGATTTAATTGCAATCTTGGTAAAGTAATCGCTTGAGATTTTGTGAATTCATCTTCATTAGCTGAGCTACACTGATAAGGGCTAAACTATTAAGACCGAAATCTAGATCTATAAATTGCTAAGAGGTGAACTCACATATATAAATTAAATAAATGTTCTCAACGTGATTTATTTAAATCAAATAACTTCATTAATTAAATTTCTAAGTTAAAAAGTTAAAAATATGATGTAATCACCACCTTTTTTTGTTGACAAATTTCAGTGTATGATATTAATGTACTATTGTATATGTATTGTATGCATCTGAAATAAATTTCTATTCTATTCTAATCTAAGTTATTTGGTTTTAAAGAAAGTCGAAAAAAACTTTCGACTTTCTTTAAAAAACCAAATAACTTAAATTAGATATCAAGCTAATATTTATTTAAATTACTTTTCGATAAGCATTATTCAACATACTATCATCTTAAATTGACTCCACTTACTGTAGATGCTGTGATTTTGTCTCCTTTCAAGTAAATGGTCAGTAGAGCACAAAACAGAGCAACTCTTCCCGTGCACATTTTAAACGTCATGAATATTCCTCGTATGTAGGTGGATTTAATGAGTACTTTCAGTTCGTTCGCACGTGCAATTTTCAGTAGATTTTCGATGGGCTTCTCCCATGCGTACATTTTGATCACCTGTATGCCCATTATGATTTCGTCCATTAGCCGAATCCTTTCATCTGTCCTCAGTGCTGTTTGGAGTCTAAAACGGCATGATAATCGGCCCGCGTAACCTGAAATCATAGTTAATTAGAAGTCAAACTCATTTTTCTTTGTAACATTTTATATGTGTTTATTAACTGAGGCTGTAAATAGGTAAACTACTAAATTTCACCCTCCGGTGGGAATCGAACCCAAGTCTCTAGCTATCGCGACCAACGTGCTAACCAATTGCACCACGTAGGGTCTTGGTTGGCAGCATGCGAGATGTTCATTATATCTTTGTGAATTGTATCTTTATGAATTATATCTTTGGTTAGCACGTTGGCTGCGATAGCCAGAGACGTGGGTTCGATTCCCACCGGAGGGTGAAATTTAGTAGAGTATTCACATTTACCTATTTACAGCCTCACATTGACAATAATAATAATATATATATATATATATATATATATACATATATATATATATATATATATATAGTGTTTCAAAATGATATTTTGATTTTCTTACTTTGTAATGGAACAACAATCAACACAGGAATAACACCAATAATTCCTGCCACTCCTGCTACTCCCCATAAAATATACATAACAATGCAGGTGCTAATTGGAGCCAACCACATGTGGTGAATACATTCTGTTGCTGATTCAAATCGACTAACGTCGCTCGATAGTAGATTTATTATTGTCCCAGTGGCGGTCTCCCCAAGTGCTGATCTGCTTAGCTTTAAAGCCTGAAACAAATGTATACTTAATTGCCTAAAAAATATAAAAAAATTATACAATAGTGGCAGAGTACCAAAAAAATGTAGTAGTAGAACTACTGGCATTTTTTTTATTATCTGTAGCCATTTTGGTCGTAACCTACAATTTTCAACTCTGAGACGAACGACCAATCAGCTACTGAACTGGGTTAGATCACTATATTTAGTCAGTTTACCACCATCCAGTTATTTGGTTGCTATTTTTTATTTCAAATGCGAATTGTTAAACAATTGACCTAAAATACCAGGTCGATTGTTTATCAATTCGCATTTGAAATAAAAAATATCAACCAAAAAAACTGAATGGTGATACTTTTTACATAATTAGTTGTACAATAGCCTAAAATTTTCTTCTTATTTTATCTTACCTTTCTATATATTAACGACGAACAAGCTATTCGTATCCTCATGCCATAATGCGCAGACCCAAACAGGTAGTTGTTACTAAACAAAGCGACTGAAACATTGGCTACCACCAAGATGCCTGCGTACAAAAATGCCTCGTCTTTCATCATATCTGAATCTGGTTGAAAGTATCTTAATAGTCTTCCGAGCATTATCGGAGGTAATATTCGAGCCACGAAATATAAAATGAATAGAAGCACGCCCAATATTGCATATTCTCGCCAGAAGGACTGTAGTAGGACTTTTAGTAGGCTGGCTGGTTTGTTCATTTGTTTTGCTTGCTGTACGTGTCGTCTCCATTTTCTAAAAAAAATATTTGAAATAACTCATAAACTTAATACAGTTGTACAGTTTATCAAAACGACTACCTTTGGACTATAAGTAATTTTATAATACGGTAATAATGTATACAAAATCTACAGGAAAGACAATACAAATCGGCAATAAACAAAGTCTAATTTTATTAGAACTATTTCAATAAAAAAAATGCTACTGGTGGATAGTGCGGTGTTCACAAACCACACCCAAGGCATTGATGTACGTTGTATATTGTTTATTACAACTGTAACTGAATTTTAAATTTCTAAATAGTTTAAATTGTAATAGATGTACTTTTAATATGTTAATGACATATGTACTTCACTTCAGTTCACTTCACTTCACTTCACTTCACTTCACTTCACTTCACTTCACTTCACTTCACTTCACTTCACTTCACTTCACTTCACTTCACTTCACTTTACTTTACTATACTTCACTTCACTTTACAGTTGAAGTAAGTAACAATTGATTTCGTTACGACTGTTCTGACGTATGAATTCACCTTGTAAAAGTGTTATAATATTTGTTTCGCCGCGAAGTGCGGCTTACTTCTACTCTACGCTCAATATCGGTAGAGGAAGAGATAACCGTTTGTATCTTCCCGTAAGTCGACCGACGGTTTATAATGCATTCCATGCCAAGTAATTCCCTCTAACGAGAAAGTTTAACGGCATCTGGCGGAACCAACAAAATTAACAATGCATACCCATACGGTAGTATCCGCCAATATATTGATGTCATCAGGATTACCGAGTAGTGCCCTCTATTGGAATGATATTCCAACAGAGTGTTCTAGATATCAGCCTAAAGCCAATCTATATGTGTCAATTCACATCTTAGCAATCTACATATGCAGATTTTAATCCGTTAGATCTCGTCATTGTAGTTCAGCTAGGATGAATTCACAAAATATCTAGTGCTTTATATACAAAATAGTATAACTTTGTCTCTATGGAGAAAGTTTAACTCCATCTGATGGAACTAAGAAAAGTTATCTTGATGTATATTACTATATGGATGTGCATTGTTAATTTTGTTGGGTCTACCAGATGGCGGTAAACTTTCTCTCTAGAGCGAAAGTTGTATTACACTATATAAACTATAAGAGGTGAACTATTATACATATATCTCCCCATGCCAGCTTCCTTTCCCACTTTATCTACACCATGCGTTGATATCATATTATCAGGTAGGTGCTAGAAAGGAGTTTTCACCGCCCCCCTACGGCGGTTACCAAGAATTACACCTCCCTACTCAGAAACTACTCTAATTTACATCGTATTAGGTTTGGAACTGAATATTTATGAAAAATGTACTACAATACTAGGATTAGTTATTTTATCAATATGATAAAGATACTAAAATGATTAGTTGCACGTTGAGAACTAGTTTCTAAATATTTTCTTACCTTTCAAGTTTATTCCCGAGCAATTGACTTTTATCACTTGATAAAGGTGTGTAGAGGTCATCAGTTTCCAATACTTTCTTGCACCCCTTATAGAACATACTGAACGTGTACCTAGAATAAAAAATTATTTAATAACACTTTTATCTTTATATACCAGCTCTTCCGCTGGTAAAGGGAGAAGCTCATACAAGTATAATTACCCGGTATTCATATTAACTTCATAGAATACCTCTGAATAACTATGAAAGGTGATTCACGAAATTTCGCTCTCGTTCGCTAATGCTCATTAGCATGTGGAAGGCGCCTCTAACCACTAGGCTACCGAGCTGAGTAAAAATATTTTGTGTGAATTGATTGAGTTAGTTGTTTCTTCGATATGTATGCGATGGTGCATACACATCGAAGAATCAATTAATCAATAAATTCACCACATTTTTTACCCAGCTCAGTAGCCTAGTGGTTAGAGGCGCCATCCACCTGGTACTGAGAATTGGCGAACAAAAGTTCAAACCACAGTATAAATTTCGCGAATAAATTCATAAAATAATTTTACCCAGCTCCGTAGTCTAGTGGTTATAGACGCCATCCACCTGTTACTGAGAATTGGCGAACAAGAGTTGAAACCACGTTAAAAATTTCGCGAATCACCTTTCACAATGTTTCATAGGTTTTCTGTGGATGAACTCAAAGACATTTTTCTTCAATATTCATAGAAACGTAGATTATTTCTAGAACTGCAAGGGTCAAGGACAATTTAATATTATTTTCCTGACACTTAGCATTTGTTCTCAGCTACTATATTTCCGACTTCTGGGGAAATATTACTCGCAGTGATTACTTTCAAAACTGATACAATGTAAGCATCGTTAATTCAGGATTTGACTTATTTCCTTTCATAAGTGCTAATTGTGTACGTTTTATTGGATTGGTCGTAAAAAAAAACATCCTTTGTAGAGTTTGATACCCCTGATGTTGATGTTTTTGTCTATCTAGTTCTAGGGGCCATTTAAAATATTTGTATTGTAATTATTCTAAAGTTTCTTTTTATTTTCACCGCTATATTTCTGCCACATATAAGATTATCCTGCATAGTGCTGATTTATATAAAAGTAAGATAATTGTAGTCATGCAATTCATGTAATCTATATAATGCACTAGCAGAAAGTGCAAAAAATATCCATTTCAATTTCTCTTTGTATATTACATTGTAATAAAAAACTATTATTGAATTTTATAGTTTATTTTAATAGTAAAATATAACAATACACTTGATTTGTTTAATTGGATTTTTTTAATTGTGATATTTTCATAATTGCAAATTTATATATCAAAATAATTGTCATTTTTAGTTGTAATAAATAAGCTATTGATATATATCAGTAATTACAATTCAAATTAATATGTAATTAATGGCAAACCCTACGTAATAAGTTTGGAAATAATAAAAATAAAAATATTTGAAAACTGCTGTATAGAAGCAGTGAGACTTATATTTTAGATTCTCTTTTCGGTCTATTGGGCCTCTGTGGGGTATAGGGTTTGTACAATAACTCGACACTGGGTACGAATTTGGTGTTTCGCTTTAGCTAGTCTCAGAAGAATTACACTTGCGAGCCAAAAATTGAAGTACACTGACAACTTTAGATTACTTTAGATTATACTTATAACATAAATTGTAGGAATCGAATATACATATCACATGATATAATAAGAAACCAGATAACTGGTTTCTTATTATACCATAGCCCTATAAAGAAGTTTTTTTTTATTCAATTAAACAATAGAAAACTAAAGTAAATGCTTAAACTATGCACCATGTACAGTCTGATAATGAGGTAATTAATGAACAAATTCGTTAATAAAAATAATCCCTTTCAGAATCCGCATTAAAAAAATAGGGTTGTCATTTGAAAAAATTGTCAATGATATCATTGGTCATCATGCAGAAAGATGTTAACTAAATATCGTAACCCAGAGAGCAGTGTACCTCAATATAATGGAAAAAGTCATGAATTACAGTGGATTATGGTGAATTATTATTATATATATATATATATATATATATATATATATATATATATATATATATTACAATTACTACAAATTTATTGTAAAGTGTAAATAACGTCAAAATTGCCAACGCTTTTTAGGAAACTAGGCGAATTAATTAAGCCTGTGGTATGTATTATGTTGTTTTACTAATTTATTATTTACATAACTAAATTCTGTAGCATTCATTGTCTTATTGAAACATAATAATATAAAACAATATATTCAACAAGTTTAATTAATTCGTTAGCTGAAAGTTTTAATAGTTTTGTTGTAGTAAATAATTTAAAGAAATGCATACATTTTAATTGTTCCACATACTAATGATTCAAACAAGAAATGGTTATTTATAGTACTTACGTATGAAATAAAGTTGATATGGGATTGGCTCCCTCCCTAGGATTCGGGTTACATTTCTGCTTAGTGCAATCCATCAGCTCCAATCTATAGATTCAATACTCTAAATGAAGACTCTTTTAATAATTTATTTGATGCACCGGTTAATTATACCACACTATTCGATGCCATGCATTAGCCGATTAAAAGTGTATCAATAGCAGCTATCCATTTTATTACCCATAAATTGTACGATATCATTTACGAATTTTTTGATAGTGAATATTAATTAGACAGGACTCGGTTCTATTCATTATATTCGCAGTAATATTTATTATAGTAGTATAAATTTAAAACTGACACTCGTTCCTAACAATTTGCACATAATTCTATTTTAATATTGGCAATAACTTTTTTTTTTTGAGATCATGATATAATTACCATTTTCACGTATGTCTTGTCAATCGTCATTTTACTACCTACTTCTCAATAAATCTTTGCATTTACTTCAAGCCCTCAATAAAATTTCATATATTGTACTAGGACAGTGATCCTCAAATTGGGGGTCGCAGAAAAAATTAATACATTCCAAATGATTCGGAATGTTTTCTAGCTGACCCGCCAAAAGACAAAATAGCCCCCCAATAAAATGAAAAATTAAAAAATTACGCCCTACTATTTTTTGGCGGCAGTCAAAAACTTATAGAGCGTCAAAAATAGTACAACTTACCCTCGAAGAGGGAAGTTAAACGCTATCTGGCGGCCGACATCAATTAGCAATGCACAGCAATGTACTATTTTTATATATAACTACTCGAGATATTGTGTGATTTCATCCTCACTAGCTGAACTACACTGACGAGATCTAATAAGATCGAAATCTAGATATGTAGATTGCTAATATACACTTATATATGTTTTATAGAGCGTCAATTTTGGATTTTTGATTTTACCCGATGTTGACCGAATGTAGTATAAACAATATACATTAATTTAAATAAAAATAATATTGCTAAATATTTCGTAATTCCTTCAGCAACAAAGTCCAACCATAGATTTCGGGTCAACTTTGACAGCTTCTAAAAAATACTTGCTATCATTTTTTACAATAATACTTTTTAGAAACCATTAAAGCCATGATTCAGCAACAATATGGTTTTATTTAAACAAAGGTTTGTATTCACATCAATCTGTAATTTACCATCCACGTATATGGTTTAATTAATTAAACATCGATATAACAAAAAAAAGGGTCCGTGTCAATCTAAAAAAAATACATTTTTTAACCACTATTATGTTAGCAACAAATGGTGAAAATTTGAAAAAAAAAAACACCGTAGGCGTGATGGAAAATTAAATAATTTTGACTTTAACTACCTCCAAAAAATAGTAGGGCGTAATTTTTTAATTTTTTATTTCAACCTATGCTGACCTTGTAAGTGTTAATCATTACGTTAATTTGAGCCACTTCATACCTGTCTATTCCAGTGTTCAATAATGGATTCGTTATTAACTTATATATTGATCTATAAGATATGATCTTCTGAAGTAATTCAAGTTACTTTTTCAAGACGTTCAGTTCCTTTCACTGACCTTAAAAAAACATGTAGCACTTGAGAAACATCTGCAACCTTTACAAGACATATTGTGCTTATGATCTTCGCTCAAACGTTATTATTCTTTTCAAAAACAGTATTCACTACACATTCTTATTTTTAAAACTAGTAACGCAGTTGACGCCTTTAAGCAAATTATTCTTGCCAACTGGATAGTCAAGGTACTTAAATAATAATAATAATAATCAAGTTTTCACATTTAATTGTCATGTTGATTATGAATAGGAAAATTTGTTGTATATTTGTAATCTAACACTTTTTGAAAGCACGGTCTATTATTTACCAAGGTTGGGAAGACTATCACTATAGGCCGAGTATCAGAAATACTTATAATTCGGTCATTATGAACTACTTAGGAGTTATTACATATTTTAGATAATATTTATAATCTTGTATTTCATGTATGTTATGTAATGTGTCAGTCGTTTCAACTATCATCGATGCGTTACAATTAAGATAAAAAAGTAGTTAACAATTAAGACAAAAAAAATAGTTAATAACACATTACAAACTAGAGCTGCTATGAAAAGAGTAAGGTTTAAGTTAGTAAAAGCTTAATATGTAATTATGTTAAATTAGATACATTGATTATTTAAAGAGAAAGGTTTTATGGAAATATTTTAAATTATGATTTCAATTTAAATCGTGAAAATCGTTTTATCACTCTTTAGTGACACTTTTGGTTACAATCTAGTCATTTACGAGCTCCTCCGCCAAGCAATATATATTAGATCAGTGATTCTCCCCCTATTTTTCATCACGGTTCACTTTTTATAATTAAAAATTTGGTGGCAGACTGACAATAAGATAAATATTAAAAGAATATTTATTATTTTTATATTGTAGGCATTCGTTAAATTTAGCTAACTAATCACACTAATCACATAAAAAGTGCTGCGGTACCGTGGGAGACAATCTGTGATAAACCGGTGTGAAGTTAAACAATTCTCATAATTCCGGGCAGCCGTGAATTGTAGCGGCGCGGTTTTCTCGGTGGATTGTTTCTAAACGGAGTTTTAAAAAAAAATATTTTCTACAATTGTTTACTTATGTCTTGGTAACCATAAAATAAGAAAAAAAACAAATTTAAGTTAATTTTGTCAGCTGTTTTTGAATAATATTTGCAACAAAACAAATTGCAAGTTTTATTAATGTACCCCCCTGGATTTTTTTTTGAAACTTTCAAAATATTGTTTAGACTAACAACAATCATCAGGCATATTTTCGAAATTAGTGCTGGGCCTTAGTTTTTTTTTAAATGTTTTTGAACATAAACATGCATGTAAGTAAAATATTTGTAAAATCATTTTTTATTTATAACAAATATATGTGCCCATACACCAATGTTTTTATTTAACAATTTTGTTTATAAGACATCACTTTAGTGGTATCAAAAAAGATCAGTTAAAAAAGTTGACAGCAAGTCATTGGCTCATTCGGGACCTGCCTTCCTGCACTAATAATGTAAATTACTATTTTGTATATATTTATATGTACCTGAATTGATTATGAAACTGAGAAAATATGAAACAAAAATTAAATCGTATTCTAATTAGATTACTGAATAAAACTTAACAATCCAATATAATAATAATAATAATAATAATAATAATAATAATAGTTCTTTGTTAACGATTTTCGCTACTATACAAAATTTAACATAAATTATGACCCTTCCCTAATACATGAAAAAATATAAGATTCGCTTACAATATTAAAATATATACTTATTCAACTTAATTCTGCTTACAATTACTAAAATATAAATTTCTAATATTAATTTAATATAATTTAGGAATTTATATTATTAAAATTTTAATCTAAAATATTGTTTTCTTTTATTTTTATTTTACATCTCTAAGAAATTGTGTTATATTATTACAATCATAAACTAGATTGTAATAATATAATACAATTTCGTAGACATGTAAAATAAAAATAAAAGAAACAATATACATATTAGATTAAAATATTAATAATATAAATCACTAAATTATATTAAATTAAAATATTAGAAATTTATATTTTAGTAATTGTAAGCAGAATTAAGTTGAATAAGTATATATTTTAATATTGTAGCGAATCAAACAAAACAATATTTTGAAAGTTTCAAAACAAAATCCAGGGGGGTACATTAATAAAGGAGATGAATAAAACTAGTATGTTTTTACCACTTGTTTTATTCTTTAAAACAACTAGTTTCGCCTAAGCTCTAGGCATTATCAAGTTTTTCCCGAAGAAAAAAAATGCCTAGAGCTTAGGCGAAACTAGTTGTTTTAAAAAATAAAACAAGTGGTAAAAAACATAGTAGTTTTATTCATCTCCTTTATTGAAAATGAATTACCACGTAGTAGATGCCAAAACCATTCAATTTCTATAATTCGAGTTAGTATTTTTATTTAATGTCTTTAACCACCATAATGAAAAAATAGCTGATTTCTGATGTTCTTAATTATTTTATTTCAGTATAAACCGACCTGAACAAATACACTTTACTCGAGTAAATAATTCAAAATAAATTTGTTTTCGTACTCACTTGCTAAACGTTATTGTTAACTCATAATTGTTTGTTGCTCGTGATAAGTGACGCACTGACACATTGAATTGGCAATTGATGAAGTACACGGTCCCTATTGGGACGCCAGAAAGGTGCTATTTAAAATGCTGATGACATAACATCAAACAATGCTCTGCCGTGAATTATGCCAATGTCGCGGACCAAAATATATATATATAAACAGGACAGCGGGCGCGCGTTCGAAAAAATACTGAAATCGAAACAAGCCTGGCGACTTATTTACAGGACGGCGCGTGTGGCGCTGACAAACTTTTAACTTGTACTTGAATAAAAAATTAGTTACTATAGCCGGATTTTTATAGAATTGTTATTTTATTTTTGCTTCGGGTCCGGTATTATTTCCAACCAGTTCCATGTAGAGCGCAATCGCTTCTATACAAGATTCTAACATTATTACGATTAGGCTCTATATTACTGGCAAATATAAAATTATTGGCAGTGCCCAGTTCTAATAGGAGCCTACTTCAAATATAGTAACTAACCTTCTTCAAATTAAGTTAGAAACTAATTTACAAGCGAACTTAAAATATACCAACTTTTAATTGCTTCCCCTGAAAAAAATATATGATTTTGGAGAAATTGAATGGTTTAGGCGTCTACTACGCGGTAATTCAGTTTCAATAAAGGAGATGAATATTATATTCATCTCGTTTATTGTGATTTTGGAGTTTGGAAAGAACAATTTTGCATATAATCGTCGATATGACAATCTCTATATCGATCTTTCTTACTACACTAAATCTTCCAGGATAATTTGGCTGGCATTTAACTCAATGCAAACACACTGGCGAAAGAAGTTAACGCATCACTTTTTATAATCATGTTTTGAAATACTAAATATTTTTTTACAATTTGTATCACCACGATTTTGAAGATATGACTCGGTATTGAATGAATTAAGAAAAAAAAATTAATAATATTAAGACAGAAACAATAAGGAGACACATTTTCAACAATATAAATATAAAAATATAACAAAACTTTTAATGTGATTAAATGGCTTAATATTTGGTATTTCGAATCGATGAAGCATACTGCTAATTAAAGATCTAATTTCCTCTTGCCCGATATCTTCCCAAACTTCTTTTAATCTTTGTCCAAGTTCTTGTTGATTCTTTGGGCGGCTAGGAAGTGTTCTAAGTCGTCTGCCCATGTTGCCCCAAAGGTGTTCAAACGTCGAAACTACTGTGCTGGGTATAATTAAATATTATTTGAAATCATTTTCTTTTTGGTGTTAATGTTTATAATTTATTATGAAATTTGTAATTTCATTTAATTTCAATACATGATATTTGTGCTGTAATTTATTTTTGTGTGGTCTAAAGGCAGAGAAAAATGTCCAGGGCCCTAAAATAGGTTAATCCGGTCCTGATAGTCATCACAAGCGTAAACAGACATAAGCAATTTCTTTAATTCTTCTTTTAATACTTTATTTAATAACAAACTTTCTGTATTTTGAAAATATAAATACAATAGAGTTAAAAAAAAAACTTTATCTTTATAGAGCTATCAGCCTTTTCCACCGGTTAAGGGAGACGTTTAGAGTAGTTTAATCACCCGGTATTTACCTTAATTGTTCAGAAAACCTCTGAAAACTGTGAAAGGTTATTCGCGAAAATTCGCTGCGGTGGGGTTTCAGCTCCCCAATGCTCAGTACGAGACGGAATATTATTCCCTAGAGGGCACTACTCGGTGATACTGATGCCATGAGCATATTGAGGGTTATTACCATATGGGTGTGCATTGCTAATTGATGTGGTGCCGCCAGATGGCGTTTAACTGTCCTCCTAGAGGGTTAGTTGTATCATAAAATTATACTAGTTTTTTTTTACAAAATGTTTTCTTTCGTCCCTCCGTACTCGCTGCCACGTTTAAGGCTTTGGTTCCCCCTCGGTATTCAGGGTTTTATATTAGTTTGTGTCGTATAGTTTCACACTATTTGTTGAGTTGTTTTATTCGTCTTCTTTTTTAATTTTATTTTATTTCGTCCTTTAAGAGTAACTTTTTAATTTTACGTTTAACAGGAATGTGTGCAAGGGATCTTATTTAGTTTATTGTTATAAACTTTAAGAGAAAAGTATCTAGAAGCATTATGGATTGAAATTAACTTATAGATTTGATAATAAATTAAAATCAACACACACACAAAAGCAAATAAATTAAAACAATATTTAAACATCCCATTGTGTTTAAATATTGTATTAATTTATTTGCTTTTGTGTATATGTGTGTGTGTGTTGAATTTAATTTATTATCAAATCTATTAGTTAATTTTAATTTTTATTAATTAAAGTAATAGCGAATACATGCTTAAATGTCGTTTTAGACAAGACAATTTCTTAGTTCAAAAGTTGTTCAAGAAATGAATTCATATATCCTCCTCCTATACAGTTTGTCCTTGACAAATAGAACGCGTTATATTTTTCCATTCGATCTACCATCCAATTCAATATTTCAAATAATTTGCTGTATGATACGAGACAATTTAGATTGTTTCGCATCTTGACTAACTTTTGAGTCAAGAAATTGTCTTGTCTAAAACGACCTTTAGTTTATGTTACAGGTGCATATTAAAAAATATTATTACAGTTACAGTTTTTACTGTATGTATTTGTTCGAGTGTATATATTAATTTGTTTTGTTAATACATTTTTCATTATAACTATCGCATGCTATATTCTTGAGCTGCTCCGCTGTGGCGCTTCCAGTGGACTCGACCATTTTAAAGAATTTACTGTTTTCATCCCTCAATAGTAGATGCGGGTGGTCGTTTTCAATAATCTTGCCCGCATCCATTACAATTACTTTATCAGAGTCCATGATGGTGTTCAAACGGTGCGCAATCGTCAGCACAGTACATTCAGCGAATTTTGTTCGAATTGTTTTCTGAATTAATGCGTCTGTACTGAAATAAATTAAAATCCACATGAAATCATTGTAGGTACATGTTTTTTAGTAGTCTATAGTAATCCTGGAATAGGTTCATGTGACTTTATTATTATTAAGTAAATAACAAGTATTACCTACAACGCCAAGTAATTTCTAAAGCCTCCGGTGGGTATTGAACCCACGTCTCCGGCTGTCGCGGCCAACGTGCTAACCAATTGCATCACGTAGGGTCTTGATTGGAAGCACAATTGTGTGATTAATTCTCAAAAATATTACGAACATCTCGCGTGCTTCCAATCAAGACTCTACGTGGTGCAATTGGTTGGTTAGTTGTGGCAAGAGAGTGGAAGAGACGTTGCAAAAAAATAGGAAGCTACCTTGATAAGAATGGGAAATCCATTAAAGTTTCAACTACTGATATTTATTTTATTTCACTTACTGTTGATCCACATTTGCAGTTGCTTCGTCCAGCATTAAAATGTTGTTGTTTCTAATGATGGCTCGCGCCAAACAAATTAATTGACGCTGACCCACACTATAATTAGCTCCTCTACCCATGACGGTGTAGTCCAACTGGTTGATTATATTAGCAGAGTCTTTCAATTCCACCTGTAATCATTTAAACAGCTATTTATAACGTAGCTGATAACTACCATGCAGTTGGAGCTTCTAAGATAACAATAGTCGCAACTATCTTACTATCGCCTTGTTTTGACGAACACATTGTCAGTAATAAAAATATTTGTCACGAATGACAGCACAAAAGATGATAAACACAAAACATTGTATTCGTTTTTATATTTTTCGGATAGTACAACACTTTGCAAAACGAACTACAATTATTTAACAAGACCTTTATTTGGGCTGACAACTCAAAAAAGTACAAAAACCCTCCAATATATAATGCTCATCAAGAATAACAACAAAAAAATACACAAAAAATTAAATTAAAAGTAACAAACTACAATTAGTTAACTTAATTTTAAGATCATTAGTTGAAATTTATTGTGAGACAAAAATTGAATTTATTCCCGTTTCTTTAAATTTAAATAGAAAAGTATATAGAAAAGAAACAACTAAACTGGCAAGGACATTTAATTAGGATGAACAAAAAGAATCAAACAAAACAGGTATGTTAACCAAAATCTGGAAATAAAAGAAGAAGAGGTAGACCAAGAAAAGAGTGGGACAACAGAATAGAGGAAATAATAATCAAGAAAGGAAAGACAGTTAAACCAGCAAGAGAACTGGAGAAGAACAGAAAAGAGTGGAAATAATTTACAAATCTATAAACAACAACAATAATTGTTAAGTAATGTAAATGTAATAGCCTACACCAAAAGGTAAAAAGCAAATAGATAATATATATTCTTTAAATTTGCCGGAAAAGTGAAGCCCTGTCAACATTTGTTTCTTCTTGTCTCCAAAGCAAATATATGGGGTTTGGCATTGAAAGTTTTTGCAAGAACATTTTGTCAGTCAATTAAATTATATTTAAAAAAATACCTCTTCTAGTGCCTTCCATAGTACCTCATCCGAGTACTCTTCGAACGGATCGAGATTGTACCGCAACGAGCCTGAAAACAGTACCGGGTCTTGTGGGATTATCGAAATTTTAGATCTCAAAAGTTGCAAATTGATGCTTGAGGTGTCGCAGTCATCTATTCGTATTTCGCCATCAATATTGGCTAGTCGGAACAAAGCTGCAATGAGAGAGGACTTTCCAGCACCAGTTCTGCCCACAATTCCAATCTAAAAATAACATAAAATCTCTATAAAAAGCAATACAAATCATTTTGGAACTTATTTAAATACAACTGTAGCATCAAACAAATTTCGTTTTAAATATTGTTCAGGAATATCGATTCTGACTGGATATCGCTCTTCGTGTCAGGACATCGGTATCATTTCACCGAGTCAGATTCAGATGATACCTTGACCCCTATTAGCTGCAAACGGGTAGCTCCGTAAGACGTAGGGTGAGTTCCTACCTAAATATTATTATTGTTGTTGTTGGTCCAGGAATATTTTTGTCGAACCATAAAACGCAACTACGCTAAGCCGGTAGTGCCAAAGGCTCAGAATCTGGAACTGGTCTAACAGTCCGCCTCAGGGATTCTAGGGGAGTCAAAAGCTCGACAAAAATACCTAAGCGAATAAATATGTATGAGTGTGGGCACCATACGACTTTCCGAATTACATTGACAGCAGTTTTTGTCTCCCCTGTCTACCTCAAATAAAATTTAAGATATGTGGTGTTGCTGCTTAGGCGAGGATATATAAAATTAAACTATTAGGCAACCCAAGTTACACCAACTGTTGTTTTTTGTGCGCAGTTTTGTGTTGGCGTTGTTGGAATCCCAATGGCGGGAAAGTGACTTTTGTTGGGAAACGGTTTTATGAAGTTTTGTTCTTCGTCTGTAGACCGATTTTACTCAAATTTTCACGGGGTCATCTCAACTCGGATCCCAGCCAATTTGCACATATGGTCGCATTTAGCCGCTTTCCCTGAATTTTATTCTCAAACAAATTCATATCCACACTTATACACACAGAGAGAAATGGTTTCGAAATATAGTCTATTTCAACAAGAAATGTCTTGAAACGGAGAGGAAAGTCAAAATTTGCAATTCGTTTTTTTTGGCGTAAACAATACCTGCACTATACAGCAGTGCTGTATACGGAAAGTAAAAATAAGGAAGAGGCTTACGTCCAGGAGTGAATAAACAGAAGCGGAAAGAAGATAGTTTTGTTGTGTAGGAAAATTACAACAAGAAAATGTGTTGCATGTTGGACATAATTTTCAATTCTATTATGATTTATCTCCTTAATTAGCAATATAACTCTCTTTTATCAGCGAAATCTAGCTCAAAAAAATTAACAATTATGCTTACTTTTTCTTTTGGTTGTATAACAGCATCAATATTTTTGATAACCGGTGGTAAATCCGAGTCATATTTCACAGTCAGCTGTTTAATCTCAATTTTTCCACGGTCCGGCCAACATTTATTAAGTGTTTTCGGTACTAGAGGCTGTTTTTCTTCGGGCAGTGCAGTATACTCGAGAACACGTTCCACCGACATTAGCTGATTCGCCACTTCTGCGGATTGACGCATTCCAAACGTAATCATTCCTGAAAGAGCTGTAGCCTGGCTGATGGCTAAACCTACGTCACCTCCTTGAATACCTAATAACAACAAAATAGGAATCTTAATATACGCGCGGCGAGACAGAAGCCGCGGGCGGAAAAGTGTACGCCGGATTTGAAAAAAATAATGATATGGGAGAGAGGCGGATGAAGGAGGGACATATATAGGCCCTAAAAAATGTGGTAGTTGAGTAAAAAGACTCAAAGAAAGAAATGAAAATTATACAACTAACCCCCTAGGAGGAAAGTTAAACGCCATCTGGCGGCACCACATGCCGTTTAACTTTCCTCCTAGGGGGTTAGTATCATTTCTTTATATAACCACTCACAGATATTGTGTGAATTCACCCTCACTAGCTGAGCTACACTGATGAGATCTAATAAGATCGAAATCTAGATATATAGATTGCTAAGGGGTGGATTCACACTTATATATGTTTTAGAAAGAAACGAGTTGAAAAAAGAATGAAATGAGTGGATGCGCGTGATGGATGGGTTGAGGGACTTGCAGGGTGAGTGGAATAGCGAAAGAAGGACAGGCTGGACAATCTAGTAAAGCTGAGGAATTATAGGGAAGAAAGCAACACCGGAATAAGTGCGTGTAGTGGAAAAAGGACGACGACATAAAAAAATAGATGTCAGACAGAGGGCCGAAAGAAGGAATAATGTGGTGTTATCTGAGATTGAAGGAGAGGGTGTGACACCTAAAATATATCATCTTTACAAATTCCAGCCGCAAAAAAAATACTTTCACAGAAAGAACTAAAAAATAAATAAAAAAAGAGAGGGTGTGGCACCTATATTTGAAATTCAAAATTAACATCTAGGTGCAAAAGGCTGTCGAGCTATAGCGCTCTATTTTATACAGTTAGATAGATTATTTTCATTTTCTTACCTTCTCCAAAGGCTAGAAGACCTAATGTAACAGAACTTATGAAAAATAAGCTCAGAAAGTCTAAATAGAATCCAAAGGCCATGCTGACAGCTATATACATATAACAGGCACTGGTGTGCACATCTTGATGATTGTTAAATTCCGCTGTTAGCATTTCTTGCGCTCCAAATGCTCTAATTGTGGTCAATCCTTGAATGGTTGCGTTAATATGCGTGAAAACAGGACTTTTAACTAGAAAAAAGAAATACGTAACAAATGTAAATTATCAAGTCCATATCTACCAAAAGAAGACCGTTTTCATATAGAGATATATATAACTACTATTGATTTTTTAAACTAGATTGAACTTCCTATAGAAATAACTCTAACCAATATATCATTCTGCCACTGTTTATACCATTTATGTTTAGTTTAATGTGGAAAATCATCATGATTAGCTTTAAAAACGCTATCAAATTATTCATATTTACTTTGAAAGTGAGTGGTCGATTCGCGAAGTGTCTGTAAATTCACATTAACATGCAATTAGATCAAATTAACACGGAAATCAGTTCAAATTTGAGTAAGCTATGTGGTGAAATCTATCTAGGGACATAGATTTCGTACCACCCACTCTCTACACAAATACGTTGAAGGAGTGTGCATACTAGGGAAGATGTATAAAAAACAGTGGATTCGGTCCCTCGCAGCAGTTGATATTAGTCTATACCAGAGGCGCTTTCGTTTAGCATAGTTTAGCATTACTCGTCGCCCCGTGGCATGCAGTATCGCGGTCGTTAGCCGCTCGTTGTAAGGGCCGAGGTAAAATTGTACGCATCGGAAGCGGCAAATAGAACAAGAAACAATAAGTCCGTAGCAGCCCAGCGTGATAAACGAAAGGCGCTCAGGGGTGGCCAACAAGTCTATCGCGAATTTTAGTAGATCCCTCGCGATGTCTTAACTACTTAATATATTAATATGATACAACGAACCCCCTAGGAGGAAACTTAAACGCCATCTGGCGGTACCACATCAATTAGCAATCACGCATAAAATTTGCTTTTGAATAATAGAACGCGTTTTATTTCCCATTCAATCTACAATCCAATTTCACACAATTTACTGTATGATACAAGGCAATTTAGATTGTCTCGCATTTTGACTAACTTTTGAGTCAAGAGATTGTCTTCTGTAAAACGACCTTTAGTCAAGAATAGCCTCGGTGGCCATATGCCTTAAATAATTATTAAACATTAATGCCATATAATAAATTTTCAAATGAAACTAAATTTATGTCCAAAACATAAGTGTTTGCGTTATATTTTATAAATAAGTTTAAAGTTCTATCAGGCTTAAAAAAACACCCACGAAGTCTGCTTCATAATGTTTGCTTATTTAATTATATAATATATATTTACCTACTCCTTCGAGACGTTTAATATTTTTCGATGATTTCAAGTACACCATTCGCATCAAGTAAAACATGCAACATAGCACGGCTATTGGTATTAAAAAATATGGATTCACAACGCCTATTAAGATTGCACGTCCCGACATCAATAATAGTATCTAGAAAAAATTTCCACAAACATTCTACCGTATTCTAGGAAAGCGGTATCGCAAATGCGGTCAATTTATATATATATATATATATATATATATATATATATATATATATATATATATATTCGATTCAGGTAAAGTCTGTTTTTTTTTAATAGAGAATTAAATAATAAAATCTGTATACAATTTGTATCTAATTTTTAAGTATTCTCGATTTTCTTAGATAAAACACTTCACCTGAAACAAATATATAATTTTATAAATTAAATCTAAAAATCTAATAACAAATATTTACACTTCTTGAAAACCTGCTCGTGAATTAGTACCTTGTCGAGGTGAGTAGGCTCAATGTGATTAAGCCTGCTCACCGCGACAAGGTACTAATTGAGAACGTCGCCCTTTGTATTTTTTTCCCCTTAAATTTCAGAATTCAGAATTTAATTTATTCGCTCCTTAATTACTGTTTAATTAACAAAAATAGCATTTAAGCCTACACGAATAATTAAGCTGTAATATTTCCATTGTCATTTTAAATATGTTTCATTAACTGTGCAGCAGTTGAATAATTGCTTAGTGATTTTCACTACATTTTTATATAAAATTTATTATTATTATCATTTTAATTCATTCCTAAATATATAGTTGGCTTTTTTTGATCTATGCCGCTTCAGTGTTTAATCACAAAAGGCGCTTTCGCCATTTATTAGTAAACTGAATGCAACACACTAATTATATATATATATATATATATATATATATATATATATATATATATATATATATATATATATATATCTATATAATATTTTTGTTTTCAAAACACAAGACAGTAATATTTTAGAAGATACAAAACTATATAATTAATGTGTTGCATTCAGTTTACTAATAAATGGCGAAAGCGCCTTTTTGTGTTAAACACTGAATTATAATGACTCTAAAGCTAAGATTTAAATTCTAAACCATCTTACCTGTCCTGTATCTAACAAACATCTCGGCAGCAAATCATCAACACTGCCTATATCCTTTGAAAACCGGTTCAAAATCCTCCCACTAGGATTAACATCGAAAAACCTCATACTGGTGTAAATCAATCGCTCCAGCATGGTTTCATGAAGTTTGTTAGAGCTTCTCATAGCTAGTTTAAAAAACAACAACGATCTTATGAGCGTAATAAACAACATTAGACCGATTAAACCACCATAGAAGTAAAGACAGGTTTTTGTCGTAAACATATTGACTACAGATTCATCTGTGTACGACAAAGTTGTGTTTGAAATGGTTCCATTTTGAATAGAGCGGGCTTCTTCAATGTTCGTCCAAAATGTTACAAAGTAGTCGACTCCACTAGCGATAGTCTGCGCTAGTAAATATAGAAATACTATAAACGCCACAAAGAAACAGTTGTTGCCGTATTTTAAGTAATGCCAGAATAAGGAACCTTCCACTTTGCCTTTAGATGATTCCTCGTGTGATGATACAATTTTTTCTGGTTCGGTTACAGGTTTACTCTAAAATGAAAACAATATTTTGAGTATTCTATAGCATGACTTTTTGGTATATTGTTTATGCTACTGTTAACTATTCTATAACATAACTTTTCGGTATATTTTTGATAATACTGTTAAGTTACCGATAAAACTAAAACCACGTTATGCGTACGTCTGCTATAAACCAACTCATCCATATAATGTAAAAACACAATGTTTTGAAGTTGACCGACTTGCCATTTATGGCTTTTGTGCTGTTAGTGCATTTCGTGATAAATAATATTATTACTGACAGTTATCGTCAAATGGAGACAAAAACAACGTGATAGTGGTATAGTTCAGCCTATTGTTATCTTAAGGTCGTTTTAGACAAGACAATTTCTTGACTCAAAAGTTAGTCAAAATGCGAAACAATCAAAATTGTCTCGTATTATACAGCAAATTATTTGAAATATTGAATTTAATGGTAGATCGAATGGAAAAACATAACGCGTTCTATTTGTCAAGGACAAATTGTATGGGAGGAGGAATTATGAATTCATTTCTTGAACAACTTTTGAGCTAAGAAATTGTCTTGTCTAAAACGACCTCTATAAGATGCAACTGCATAGTTCGAACAAGAAGAAGAAACATATTACGTTTGGTAATATTTTGAGAGGAAAAGTATAGAAATAGTCACACAGACTCACAGAGGTTGGTCAGATAGTTGATTCGTCATAATCCGTCAGATGACAGCTAGTTTAAAAATAATATGCAAAAATCATACATCGTCTGATATACAAATCATCAAGGTATATCAAAAGTACATTTTCTAACCTTATAATATCTGCATTCGTTTATAGTTCGGGGGCTGTTTCTGGCTGTTCTAATCCAACTAATACCAGCTCAAAACAGCTTTTGAACCATAAACAAACGCTACTAGTATTTTACCTCAGATAAACTCTGTTGAGATCCTTTACTAAACACCTCCACCTTCTCATCCAGAACTTTCGCACAATCCAAATGGCCATGCCTGGCAAGACTTTCATAGCTCCCTTCAGCTACAATAAATCCCTAAATTATTATTCATTTTATAAATCGTCCGGTATAAAATTTTATAGCTTACATCACCCATTACAATTATATGATCCGCTTGCTGCAGGTGGTGCACTTGGTGCGTCACCAAAATCCGAGTTTTCTCCCTTAAATATCCATTTATGCACTTGCTAAACAAATGGTTACCAACATGTGTATCGACAGCTGATAGAGGGTCATCCAGCAAGTAAATATCGGCCTCTTGGTAGACAGCTCGTGCTAAATTAACCCTCGTCTTTTGGCCTCCGCTTAAAGAGGCGCCACGTTCGCCTACAGTTGTTTGATCATAATTTGGGAATTGTTTAAAGTCTTCGGTTAGGGCACAGGCTTTTACGATTTTGTTGTAGCGGCTACTGTTGAAAGGGCGACCGAATGTGATGTTTTGGCGGAGGGTTGATGCAAACACCCACGCTTCTTGTCCGGAGTAGGAGAGGGTGTCGTTTGTGGAGATTGTTCCGGATGATATTTCTAGTTCACCTATTCCAAATTAAAGCATTTATTTTTAATTCGAACAAATCAATAATCTGATTAATTATAATAATAATCTGTATCTAAACCGCATTCGTTTAACGTTCAGGTGCTGTTCCGGGCTGTTCTAAGCAAGTTAAGACCAGCCCAGTTAGCACTCGCACGGTAAATGAAAGAGGCTTTTGTGTTTACAAAACACAGCACTTTGCCTAGTCAAATTTAAATACCCCAAAGTAATCGTTTTCTTTCCTACATTTGCCCCCATTTTCTCATATGTCCATTTTCTTACGTTTACACACATTGTTCCACATTTTCTCACGTTTTCTCACATTTTCATTTTCATTACTGCATTTAAGGCCCAATTCACACATAAGCGGCGCAGGCGCGGTGTAGGCGAGGCGCAGGCGCGGTGTAGGCGAGGCGCAGGCGCGGTGTAGGCGAGGCGCAGGCGCGACGTTGCGCAGGCGATTGTGATGTCCATATGCAGTGAAGGGGTGGACATTGCACCTTATGTTTACATAGAGGAGGCGTGGAAGAGTTTCGCCTCTTCGCCTACCGTGTCTTAGGCGAAGATACGGTGCTGGCGCGGCGAGAGGCACGAGGCAAATGCCCGCGCCTTGTCACCTAAGTGGGCATTGCACCACATATTTATATAGAGGGGGCTTGAAGCGTCGTGCCTCTCGCAGCGCCGGCACCGCGTCTTCTCCTCTTCGCCTAAGACACGGTAGGCGAAGAGGTGAGAGGCATAACTCTTTCATGCCGCTTCTATGTAAACATAAGGTGCAATGTCCACCCCTTCACTGCATATGGACATCACAATCGCTTGTGCGACGTCGCGCCTGCGCCTCGCCTGCGCCCGACCCGCTTATGTGTGAATTGGGCTTAACATGCGACCATTTTCACCAATTTCCCGCACGATGACGACACTTGTTTACAGAGTAACGAAAGACAGGGATTTCGTTACTCTGGAAACAAGTGTCATCGTGCGAGAAATTAATGAAAATAGTCGCATGTTAAATGCAGTAATGAAAATGAAAATGTGAAAATGTGAAAATGTGAAAATGTGAAAATGTGAAAATGTGAAAATGTGAAAATGTGAAAATGTGAAAATGTGAAAATGTGAAAATGTGAAAATGTGAAAATGTGAAAATGTGAAAATGTGAAAATGTGAAAATGTGAAAATGTGAAAATGTGAAAATGTGAAAATGTGAAAATGTGAAAATGTGAAAATGTGAAAATGTGAGAAAATGTGGAACAATGTGTGTAAACGTAAAAAAAATGAATGGACATGAGAGTTAGAGAAGCTGTGCAAATTAAAAAATTTTAAATTTAATTCTAATCGTACTAATATTTTAATATTTTTTTTATTAATTATTAACATGATGTATGATTTTAATCGAATTAAGAGACCTGCAGTTTTTCTACAATTTACAGCGGGTGGCTAAATATTTTTGACGCCTGACTTCTTCAAATAAATACATGCTGCTCTAAAAAATAAACCTCTATCTTTCTAGCTATCAACCCGATGACTTTTCCACTGCTAAATGGAGAAGATCAGCGTACTGGTATTTGCCTTAATTTAGATTTAAATGCTACTCTAGTATTTTAAATACCTTGATTAATTTCCTGTAGATTCAAAAACATTTACTAACTCACTCACCTAAAATCGTTTGTAGCAGCGAACTCTTTCCACTTCCAACAGGCCCTATAACACCAATCAGCTGCCCTTTCTGAACATTCAGATTTATATTGTTGAGAGCGTTCGTTGTTTTACTAGCATCCCATTTCGCAGTTACATTCGCCATTTTCAGCGCAACGTTTTTATCAGAAATGGTGTTACTGCTATCAATCGCTTTGAATTCTTCATATAAAAGAAACTCCTGCAATCGTTTAACAGAAACAAGCACCTCTGCAACTTCGGAAACTGCACGCACAAACATCGAGGACATTCCTTGGGAAATCACGTTGAGATAGGCCATGAAAACGAACACCTAAAATTATAATACATATGGAATTTCAACGAAACAATTCTATAATAATAAATGAGTATTTAAAAAGTTCTAACAGCGGTGGAAGAAGATCTTCAAGTGGAGAAGGGTTTACTGCAACGGGAGCGGGGGATGGATTTTCGAGCGATCGCAATGAATACACCGATTGATAGACTTAGCTATTATAGCGAATGGTGTCGATTTGTGACCCTTCACTTCGTGAAAGGTGCAGCTTATCTTTTAATGAACTGGAAGCTAGACAGTAGTTATTTTTGACAATAATTTTTGAGTGGATTCTATTAGTTCTGTACATATTCGCATTATAGCGTATGGTAATAGCGATCGGTCAAAAATCGCACCTCTGGTCTTATCTAGCTTGGAATAGCTCCCGAATGATAAACGAAAGCGGCTATAGAGATGAAGTAAAGTTGTGGAGGAAGCCTAAACACACCTGGGGTTACAGAGCACAAGAAGAAGATAGTTCTAAATGTTGTACTTACAGTAGTTGCAGTAATTTCTTGCCCTTTCAACACCATTGTCAGTAAAGCACAAAAAAGTGCCACTCGTGTAGTGCAGAGATGAAAAGTCATAAACAACCCTCTCACATATGAAGACTTAATTATGACTTGCAACTCTTTCCGGCGTGCTATTTGCACTAGTTTCTGAAAAGGTCTTTCCCAGGCGTACATTTTTATGACTTGAATTCCGGCTATTATTTCATCCATTAGTCGCACTCTTTCATCCGTTTTATATGCTGTTTGGCGTCTGAATTTGGCGGAAAGTTTGCCTGTGTAACCTGAAATATTTAAATTAGCACTCGTTTGATTAGAACAATTTTATAATTACTCTGTAAAGGTACTATTAGAAACACGGGGATGCTTCCTATAAAACCTGCTAGACCAGCCTTCTGCCAGAGGATATAGAGAATAACACACGTGCTTAAAGGTGCTAACCATAAATGGTGTAGTGTTAGCATTACTACATCGAAACGGCTTACATCGTTGGATAGTAGGTTTATAATTCTACCTGAGGTGGTTTCACCCATGGATGTTCTACTTAAACGTAGTGCCTAAAAGTTGTTTGTAAGGATTATATTTGATAAAAAAAATTATCTTCTTCTCTGCACTATATTTGTGCCCAGAAACGAAAATGAAAAACCTCCACAAATCATTAGAGCATCAGAGCTGCATCCTGTTGAGTGCTTGAGATATCAGCACAAAGCCAATTTTGTAAAACCTATATAAAGGTCGTTTTAGACAAGACAATTTCTTAGTTCAAAAGTTGTTCAAGAATAGAATTCATATATCCTCCTCCCATACAATTTGCCCTTGCCAAATAGAACGCGTTATATTTTTCCATTCGATCTACCATCCAATTCAATATTTCAAATAATTTGCTGTATAATACGAGATAATTTAGATTCTTGACTAACTTCTGAGTCAAGAAATTGTCTTGTCTAAAACGACCTTAAGTGTTATATATGTTTTCATTTTAATTTCATTTTAATTTCAGTTTAATATAATATATGTTATGCAGATTTATGTTAAATGTGCAGATAAATATAACCAATAACAGAATATCTAGATACAGAAGATGGTGCTGTAACTTTCTCTCAACTCTAGAAAGTAAGTTTGTGACGCCAAATTGGTGACGGTGTGCTCGGGCGCCACGGTAACTTGCTTATCTCCGGGTATCACGTCGTTTCTCCAGGGTGAATGTTTGGGTAAACAAGAAATTAAATAAACAAAAGCTATAATGTAATAAAAGAAATAAAAATATATTGTCGGAAAATAACTACATATATAAAATAAAATAAACTCTTTAAAAATGGAAACTAAAGTGGTAATTCGGAAAAGGATAATTGTTGAGCTAAGGCTTCCGCGCTTAGGCTTAGGGGATGCGGCGTACGCACACACGGGACTTATGGCTTTGCGCGCATAAGACAGGACGGACGGGTCGGTCGGGTGAAGTGGCCTTCGCGCACTAGGGTTCTTACCTTTCCGGCGTTCGCACAGAAAAGTTGCTTATTATTAGCGAACGGGGCGCTTAAATACCCGTATGCGGGACGAGGGGATGTCGGGCGAAGAGATGCCGGGCGAAGAGATGGCTGCGCGCTGTGGATGTGCGGTAACATATGCATTTTGCGCTCATCGCGGAACGTTCGCCGCCCCGAGAACGCGGTTCTCGTCACACTCCCCGTACTTAGGAAAAAAAAAAAAGATTTTCTCTTTTTTTTTTTCTAAGACTTGCTACGGGCATTGTGAAGTAAAATGGGGCTGCTGCATATACGGTTCTTCTTGATCGTGACTCGCTGGCCGTCTGGGGCTAACACGCGCATCCGCTTTCCCAATGGGACACCGTCTGGGCGTCTCGCACTATAAAGGCCCGGCACAAAATCGCGCACTCGCGGTTGCAGGTCCAACGGGGTGACGTGGGCTTCCGGGAGGCTGACGTGAGAGTCCGGCAAGGGTGACTGGGGGACGATTGCTGGCGGTTGGCCTCTCGGTTTATGGACCTTCAGGTGCTCTGGAGTCCGCGGGGTCACCGGTAGGCCTTGCGGTGTTCGGGGCAATGATATGGGGGACGTCTCCAACCACAGTATAGGGCTTGCAGCTTCCGGTGACGGGCCGAACAGCTGCAGCAATCGCTCCTGTAGTGCATCATTGGGCACCGTCCGGTCAGGAGTGGTTGGTAGCGGTGACAAGAGCGCTGGGACGGGGCTGTAGTGTACCATTGTAGTCTACAAAAGAAAGATAAACTAATTATCATCGTCTACATAAGCGGGCTTTAAGTCTTTGACGTGAATTTTCTTTATGATAGAAGAGTCGTCGCCTCGTAGTGAATAGACGACCGGTGACCAAACTTTGGTTATGGTATACGGTCCGGCAAATTTCGGAGCCAACTTGGCTGCAAATCCTTCCTTAGCGTCGGACAGGTGATGCTCTTTCCTGAAGACCCGATCACCGACATGGCACCTCCAGTCTCGTCGCCTCAAATTATAATTACGACGTTGGGATCCTTGGGCGCGGGCGATGTTCAGTCGTACGAGTTCCAACGTCTCTGATAGTTTTGCGAACGACTCTTTAGGGGAAGTTCTCGCAGACTCCTTGTTGAACTCCGGCATTTCGGAACCAAGCGGCAGGCGGAGCTCTCGTCCAAAGTTAAGGAAGGCGGGGGAGAAACCCGTAGAGTCCTGTTTTGCGGAGTTTAGAGCCATCCGTATTTCGGGAACGTGGGTGTCCCAGTTACGGTGGTTGTCTCCGGTAAACTGAGCGAGGATGGTTTTGAGGGTTCTGTTAGCCCTCTCCACTGGATTGCCCTGCGGAGAGTATGGTGGGGTATATCGGACATTTATGGAGAGCTTTGTCGCCAATTGTTTAAAATTTCTGCCTGTAAACTGCGTTCCATTGTCACATATAATGGTCCTCGGGGTTCCAAAGCGACAAACTATAAAATTGAAGAAATTATCTGTGACAGCTACGGCGGTGGCTTTACGGAGTGGGATTACTTCCACCCACTTTGTAAATCGGTCCTGGCAGACGAACAAGTATTGGAAACCCCTTGTGGACCGGGGAAAAGGGCCCATCAAGTCGATACTCACGCATTCCCACGGTCCAGGGATGCTCGGGTCTTGCATCAATCCGGCGGGCTTTTGTTGCAGCGGTTTATAGGTTTGGCATGAGCGGCAATTTCTCACATACCGGGTGATATCCCGATTCATCCCCGGCCAATAAAATTTTTGAGATATCCGCATAATGGTTTTGGCAATTCCCAGATGTCCGGCTGTGGGTTTGTCGTGATTTTCTTCCAATACCTTACTACGTTCGTCTTTCGGGACGCAGTACTTCCACTGGGTAACATGAACGTCTTCTTTCCAATCGGAGGGATCCACCCAATGTCGATATAGGTGGCCGTCTTGGATCTTATATTCTGGAAAATTATTTGGATTTTTGCACACATTATCGTAAAGGCCCTGGTACCACTGGCACGAGGGAATTTTGTCCGTCGCACACAAAGCTAACTTTGGCAAATATTCCACAATATCCGGCTCGGGGGAATCGGCAGCGGTTTCCAGGGGTTCGCGGGAGAGAGTATCGGCAAGCAGATTTAAGGATCCTTTACGGTAGGTGATATCAAAATCAAACTGTTGTAGGAACATAATCCATCGGGCTATGCGTCCTGAGGGATTTTTCAGTGAGTTAAGCCACGCTAATGATTGATGATCCGTAATGACATGAAACTTGTAACCTTCGATATAGGGCCTCATTCTCTGGACAGCCCAAACAATGGCTAGACACTCCTTTTCAGTGACGGAGTAGTTCTTTTCGGCTGTACATAATGAACGACTGGCATAGGCGATGACTTGTTCCTGACTCTCCTGGCGCTGTATCAGGGCGGCTCCTAAGCCGTTTTCAGATGCGTCGGTTTGCAGTATGAACGGCACTCGAAAGTTCGGGCTAGCTAATATTGGAGCGTTAACTAAACAGTTTTTTAGTTTACCAAAAGCGTTCAATTGGTCGGGACCCCACGTAAATTTCGCTCCCTTCTTCAAGAGGGCATTTAGTGCTGCTGCAGTATCTGTAAAATTCGGTACAAATCGTCTGTACCACGAAATTATTCCTAGGAATCTTCTCAATTCCCTTACGTTTCGTGGCGGTGGAATCTTCAAAACTGCCTCTATTTTTTCGGGATCCGTCGAAATTCCATCGGGAGTGACAACGTGTCCTAAATATCTCAGGGATCGTTTTCCAAAATGGCATTTTTGCAGGTTCGGTCTTAACTTTGCATCTCTAAGTTTCTGAAAGACTATCTTCAAGTGAGATATATGTTGTTCGAGTGTTTGGCTCACCACCACTATGTCGTCCAGGTATGCAAAAGCAAATGGTTCTAGCTCCGGCCCGATGACTGAATCCAGAAGTCGCTGGAAAGTAGCTGGTGCCGAATGTAAACCAAAAGGCATCACCTTGAACTGAAACAGGCCACGTCCTGGTACGGAGAAGGCTGTGAGTGGCTTACTGGTATCGGTCAGCGGTATCTGCCAGTAGCCCTGTTTCAGATCAATTGTGGAGATGTATCTTGCCTCTACGAGCTTATCCAGCGTCGCCTGCACTTGTGGTAGAGGATATGCATCTTTTATGCTCAATGAATTTAGTTTGCGGTAATCAATGCAGAACCGAAATGCTCCATCCTTCTTTTTGACTAACACAAGCGGGGAACTCCAAGGACTAAATGATGGCTCTATAATGTTACCCTCCAACATTTCTTGGACTTCTGAATTCACGATTTCCAATAATCGTGGATTTAATGGGCGGTGCCGTTGTTTAACGGGGACTGTGTTTTCCGTTAGCCGGATATTATGCCTGATGCGGTTGGTGACGGAGTTTTTCGGAAAACTACTTAGTTCTTTGGCAATGAATTCGTCCAGACGCTGGGCTTCTTTTTGATTTAGGGGAAAATCCGTGGCGGTTTTTGGTGGTGGTTTCATGGTTATATCTTCGGTAGCGGCGGAACTTGGAACGAACGGCTTTGATTTCGGTGACGGGTTTTCGGAGATGGCGGTCGGATTTATTGTAGTAAGCGGAAGGACGGTAGCTAGCTCGGGGGACGGTAGTTCTTTTCGGAAACGGACAGACATGAGATTAACTCCTGTCTCGATAACAGCATTATATGCGGCTAAAATATCCATCCCTATTATTATCGACGTCGATAGAGAAGGGATAGTGTCGAACCAGTTTTGAAGTATCCTGTTGTTGAACTTCCAATCCACTAAATATCTGCGTTGGATGGCTACCAGACTTCCGTCGGCGAGTCTAGCTTTCTGATAGGACGGAATTACTGAACGACTGGGGTTGAGCCTTCCTGCTACCTCCTCAGTGATAAAGGATTTCTCGGAACCGGTGTCAACAAGAGCGTGATATATTCTATCATCTATTTCTATATTAATAAACGGTCGGCGGTCTTGGGTGTCTCGGATGGGTGGATGCCGCTGTCTTAGTTCTGGCCACCCCGAGCTGCGTTTCCCGAATGCGGGCATCTGCAATCTCTCGACATGACTCCCTGTGTTCCACATCGAGAACAGAATAGCTTAGCCGGATTCTTACATTGAGTTCTTACGTGGCCCTCTTCACCACATCGCCAACATCGCACTGTAGCGGTTGTTGCAAGTGCCGGGGCTTTCTGAGCCGACCATACTGTATTACGTTGCGACGGGGTTGCTGCTATCAATTCTTTTTGTAGCTGCTCGTATTCACAGATAGCCTTAAGGAGCTCGGCAATACTTGTTACGTCCGTTTTACGAATAGACTGTCGGTATTCGGGTCGTAGGTTCTTGTAAAGACAGTGTAGTTGCTGACTTGCCCCTATTTGCCCATGTCGCCGTAATAGCGTTTGCAGATTGAGGACGTAGTCTTTTCCATTCTCATTAATACGCTGCTTGCGGTTCCTGATTTGTTCTTCCAGTACCAGCTCATAGTCTGCGGGAAAGTAGAACGCTTTAAAATCTACGATGAAGTCATCCCAACTACTCCATGTGCCTCGGTTGTTTCGGAACCAGAGAAGTGCTGATCCGCGAAGGATGTTGGGGAGCGCCACAAAGAGTTGTTCGTCTTCGATCCCATTACATAGCTGAAGTTCTTCTACTCTTTCTGCAAAACTTATCGGGTCGGATGCTCCATCGAATTGAATAGCCCATTTCCGTATCATATCACATAGAGCTAAGTTCGACATTCCTCTTTTAGCGGCTTTGGGCGAACTAGGTATGGTTGGGCTTGTACTTGGGTCGGTTTCCAGAGTGTCCTTATCTTCTATGAATGAGGACGTATAACCCCAGGTCGGTTTCTTAGATTCCATCTTGGAATGTTGTATCGGATTCTATTTCTGGTTTTTATCTAAAAGTCCCTGCTCGGGCGCCAAATTTGTGACGCCAAATTGGTGACGGTGTGCTCGGGCGCCACGGTAACTTGCTTATCTCCGGGTATCACGTCGTTTCTCCAGGGTGAATGTTTGGGTAAACAAGAAATTAAATAAACAAAAGCTATAATGTAATAAAAGAAATAAAAATATATTGTCGGAAAATAACTACATATATAAAATAAAATAAACTCTTTAAAAATGGAAACTAAAGTGGTAATTCGGAAAAGGATAATTGTTGAGCTAAGGCTTCCGCGCTTAGGCTTAGGGGATGCGGCGTACGCACACACGGGACTTATGGCTTTGCGCGCATAAGACAGGACGGACGGGTCGGTCGGGTGAAGTGGCCTTCGCGCACTAGGGTTCTTACCTTTCCGGCGTTCGCACAGAAAAGTTGCTTATTATTAGCGAACGGGGCGCTTAAATACCCGTATGCGGGACGAGGGGATGTCGGGCGAAGAGATGCCGGGCGAAGAGATGGCTGCGCGCTGTGGATGTGCGGTAACATATGCATTTTGCGCTCATCGCGGAACGTTCGCCGCCCCGAGAACGCGGTTCTCGTCACAAGTTGTATTATTTTTTATATAAATATCTAGATTCCGTGAATTGATGTGATAAGATATAAAATATAGATTTGTAGATTACTAAGAGGTGAATTCACCCTTTATACGTTTTATTAATGCTTACCTTTCTATAAATTAATGAGCAACATGCTGCTCTAACTTGCATTCCGTAACACGAAGCAGCATACAGATAGCGATTCATAAAAAAAACTGAGGCTACATTCATTCCAACCAATCCAGCAGCGTAGTAATATGCTTCAAGCTTTTCCATTTGTGTTTCGGGATTAAAATATTCGAGAATATTTCCTAGTAACAGCGGCTGCAGCATTCGTATGACAAAATATAAACAAGTCTGTATTAATCCTAGCGACACCAATTCCAACCAAAATGTTCTGCATAGTACTTTTAACAAATTCGGTTTCTTTCCGGATTGTTGCGTGGCTTTTAGGTGATCGCTCCATCTTCTAAAAACAAACAATCACTAAAAAAATATAGTGATGTATTTTTTGTTGTTGTTCTTGATGAACATTGTATATTGGAGGGTTTTTGTATTTTTTTGAGTTGTCATGCCAAATAAAAGTCCTTTTTTATAAACATAGCTACAATTAAGGTCAAGGAGAAAAAAAAAACATTAGTACTTTTCTAAACGGTCCCCCAGATAACCACTTTTATCATTTCTGAGTGGATCGTACAAGTCTTCTGCACCCAAAATCTTACGATATCCAGTTTTAAAAATCCCAAGGGTATATCTGAAATAGGAAATCAGATTATTAGAAAAACACAAAATATCATTCGTTTTGAATCAAAATATATATGTTTGCAACTTTATCTAGAATGCACATATTAATATTAAGTCACGTTAATACAATTAAGCGAAACACATTGTCCGGGTTGTTTAGAAGCAGATTATGTGCATAGCTCTGAGTCAATATGTAGTTCAAGTTTAAAACGACAAACGACTTTGACAGATAAAGCGAGGTTACCAAGTACATAATATATATATATATATATATATATATCGCTTCGTTGATAGAAATGTGACACAAGTAATAATTTAAATTTTATGTTAATTATATGTCCAAAATCAATCGTATACTTAATGTGCAAACATATATGGAAAACAACATAATAGTGTTTTAAATGAATATTATAAAACATGTAGTAAATTCTAATAATATTATTAAGAACCTTGTTATTTTTAAATAGTTCTACTTTAAAATAGATGATTTCTAGTTTGTGTCACTGTGTCTATCAACGAAGTGATATATAATTTCCACTCGACATTTAGGCTGTGTTGTATAAAGGAGATAAATAATAATAATAATAACGACTTTTATTTCCCTTGAAATACATAATTCTATACATATAAAAACTATATTAACACATGTTTACAGTAACAACGAAAATAATAGAAAATAGAATAATAGAAAATAGAATAACAGAAAATAGAATAACTGAAAATAGAATAATAGAAAATAGAATAATAGAAAATAGAATAATAGAGAATAGAATAATAGAAAATAGAATAATAGAATAATAGAAAATAGAATAATAGAATTTAGAATAATAGTAAATAGAACTATGGGATTAAGGCGCAGTTCCAGTCTCGAGTTAATTTTTAATCACGGTGTTTTATAAAGGCACCTTACACGATCAATAATACTGTCAATATTTTAGAATAATGACAGTATTACTGTACGATAACATGTGTAAATGTTCTTTATTCTAAAATATTGACAGTATTACTTATCATATAAGGTACAGTAATTATGGAATGAAGAGAATACTAATGTTTGTTCAGATATTTGATTACTTCATAAATATAAAAGGAGGATTGAAGTAAATACTGACAGTGCTAGGACTGACAGTGTTATTGACCGTGTAAGGTGCCTTATAGATATCACTCATAGATATTATATTATAATCATTGATATAAAATAAAAGTGGCATAGCGATATTTTTTTCTAGCCTAAACTCTTTTAAATATATATATATATATATATATATATATATATATATATATATATATATTACTATTAAATAGTTTATATTAGTCCCAGTTTGTTAAAACAAAAAAATATAGTAGCAATTTTAATAAACACATAAAACTCACATATAAAATAATACCGATAAGGGATTAGCCTTCGCCCTAGGATTCGGGTTATCCTTTTTAACCGTCGCATCCATTTCAAAATCACCACATTTCACACATTAATAAAAAAAACCATCTGGATCTCATTGAAACAAACGCTAATGCACATACACGTGTCGTTCGCGGCTTGTAGCGCGGATTAACTAACAATTCCGAATAATTAAGTCTTGCTATATAAATAATTGTACGGTATTGTGCAACCAATGCGCAGCCGCTGTTTAGATAATGCATAAATAAAGTATAGCCAGTTAAATGGACAAATAGCATCAATTAAATAAACATCATCACAGTTTAATTGATAAGCCGTTATCGTAAATAAATAACGTTTATTTTCCCAATATAACACTGATGTGTAAAAAAAGTATAGTTATCACGAAAAAATTTGCAAATTTTAACATTCCTTTACGTTTCATGACTAATACAGTCGAAATAGTCAATATTTGGAAAATGTGTGTATGTGTGTATGTATGAATGTATGTCTGTGAACAAAATTGCGGCTACACAGCACATAAAATAGCAACTAGGACTATACAATCGTTGATTGAGAAGTCACTCTTTAGTCTGATACAATACAATATAAATCAAAATCAGTTCTAGCAGTCACGAAAAAAATTGCTAATTTTAACATCCCATTACGATTCATGACTAATACAGTCGAAATAGACAATATTTGATCAATGTCTGTGTGTGTATGTGTGTATGTCTGTGAACAAAATTGCGGTTACACAGCATATAAAATAGCATTAAAAATAAAATATCTAAATTTCATGATGGACAAGGACAGAATGTTATGATTGGTATATAGTGGTGCCGACTTCTATTAGAATTGGTCACTGCTATGTGAAAAGTCTGCTAGTACTTTCTGGGATGCTGTTAGGAGTTAGTTGTTTCTGTTTTTAGTAAGAAACCATATATCTGGGTTATACTCTTGTCTCCAAGCTGCAGAAAAATCAAGTCTTTGGCGTCGTAGGTTAGGTAGTTCTTGGATTCTTCACTACAGTTTACTAGGTCCTCACCATTCTGATCGTTCTCTTTATATTTTTTTTAAATTTTTTTATTATTAAAACTGGTCTAAAAGACCAACCATCAATTTTACTCTAATCTTAAATGCTAACATGAAGGTGCTTGGGTTCATCCAGTGATGCCCCAAGCGTATGTCTAATTTAAAATAAATATGCTCCTACACTATCCAACTCGCGCACTTTTACTCTGTCACAATCACTTTGCTAAATCGAATGGTTTTATTCTCTTCAGTCTTCTAGGATGATGTTGATTGTCAAGCAGTTGGGTCATTTCTCTTTATATAATATGAGTACATGGTTGCTATTAAAATAACTAACATAGACTGCTGGATGAGTATATTTTAAGAGCGAGGCTTATATATGTGTATGACATTCCACCCTGAATTCTATCTCTCTCTTCAGTTCCAAACCCTTCTACAGGAGGACGGTTGATATGTTAGGCATATTTATAAAAATATATCTAGATACCACCCTAAATTATATCTTCAGACCTAAACTCTTCTACAGGGTGACATTGCGTTTTCACGCAGCTTATTAGTGTTTCTAGATATTGTTTCTACCTTTACTCTACACTGTGCTATTCTTAGAAGCCTATATCTACATACAAATCGATACTGATAACTCTATTTATCTGATTATGTATATTCTATGGGATTTACAGTTACGTAAATCCATAAAAAGTACACAGACACTATCATTCAAGGATGTAGCAATCATTACAATAAATCTATTTTTAATTATACTCTCGGTTTTCAATGTTCATTTTATATAATTTTCGCCAACATATACCGTTGACATTGAAACGATTTTTTATTTGTATGCGAGTATATTTAGTTAATGCATATTTACGTTACGCCTCGCGCAATCTTAAGTACTCTAGACTTAATCGTTGACAGCTTTTAGTTGGAAACCTTGTCGCACACTCAAGGACGACAAAAATGGGTAACGAAAATCTATTATCGCAGTAAACAATTGCTATTCGAAACGAATTATTACATAAACGCCTACTAATCAACACGAAATGTGCATTAAATGCTCTACAAACTTATTTAGCACTATTCTCCTATCATATGCTATAGAAAAAATCGGTGGCGATTTTAGATACTAATACACATACATATAATATAGAATTGAGGGGCTCATTTCAATCAGTAAAACTACGGGATTCTAATCTTGGCCCATACTCTCCCGAATTCGTATTTATTTCGATAAGAGTATAGAATATATAACCTGCGCGCCCCTAACTGGAGAGTGAAAAGAACCACTCTTTTTTGCGGACATTTTGATATTATAAAAAAGATCTTTATTTGGGCATAGCAATCACCAAAAGCAATAAAACATATGTCTTTAAAAAACAAGATAATGAATATAATTAAATCAAATCAAATGTACTCCTCCTTTCTCACACCAGTTTCTTGCAGATTTCCATGTCTTTCCTATCCATTCTTAACCATTCACTCACATTTCTACTATCTATCTTTTATAGGGCCGTGAGATTTTTCCGCCGGTCAAGGGAGAAGCTCAGAGGAGTTTAATCACCCGGTATTTACCTTAACTTCACAGAAAACCTCTGAAAAACTATGAAAGATGATTCGCGAAAATTCTCTCCCCGCTGGGGATCGAACTCAGGCTCCCCAATGGTCAGTACGAGACGCCTCTAACCACTCGGCCACTGAGCTGGGTCTGTTTGTCTATTATATAATTTTAACCTCTGAAAAACTGTGAAAAGTAATTCGCGAAAATTCGCTCCCCACTGGGGATCGAACTCAGGCTCCCCAATGCTCAGTACGAGGCGAACGACGCCTCTAACCACTCAGCCACGGAGCTAGGTGGTGTAGGCTATAATATAAGAAATATAAAAACATCTGCACTTATTAGACCTATACTATAAACGTACATTTGTAGGTCTAAATTTTAATTAGCCATCAGATGTATTTTTCCACAATACAAACCTTAATTCACCTTCTTCAGCATAGCTATATTATCACAAATCAATTAAAATAACTGAAAACAATATGAATTGTAAATTATTTATTGACTTATACACATACAAACATTTTAAAATATATTACAACTATCTTACAAATACTCTTCGACAGAAAATATATAAATTCATTTCACTACGCGAACCTCTTTGGATAAAACGGCAGCGACATAAAACACAGCCATCTTTAATAAGATCCAACCTTCTAAACTTACCACTAATTATTAAGTACCTATAATCTCCCACTAGCTGCTGTAGACATGATTGCACTAAATGCATTCATTCTCTTAAGACATAGGAACTGTTACTGTAGCACCCCTTTGTTCAATACAAAATATTTACAAGTTTCCCCGGAAGACGGTTGATATGTTAGGCACATTTATAAAAAATATATCTCAATTTTTTTCGTAATACTTTTTGAAATCACTCTGTTATCCCAAACTTTTCTTCGTAACACTGGCGGGCTATGCGTTTCAACTGCTCGGCAGTTGAATGGCCCGTCGACTCCACCATTCCGGTAAAAATACTATTGCGATCTTTCAGAAGATTATGGGGATGGTCGTACTCGACAATGGTACCTGCGTCCATTACGACCACTTTATCTGAGTCCATTATCGTGTTGAGGCGGTGGGCGATTGTTAGGACGGTGCAGTCGGCGAATTTGTGACGGATGGTTTTTTGAATTAATACATCAGTCCTATAAAAAACGTTTAATAATAATAATAAATTTATTAGAATTTTATTACGTTTTTTTTATTTTCAAAAATTTTAATTTGCCCAAAGCTCATATGTCTACTCCAATTATTCTATTTAAATTTAAATTAGCACATTTTCTGTTACATACACGTAATAATTTACAAATGGAAATGAATGTCGGGAGTTATAACAATTCCAACTTAATAATAAAACATTTATTATTCAGTGAATTTATAAAAATTTATAAAAAAGTTGCCAAATGCATTTCTACAAAAAACTCACCTAATATTAAGTTGAGAAAACAAGGTTCAAAGATTTATAAAAATTAAAAATTATCTATTCATCTCAGGTTAATTTTGGACTAAAGCTTTAGAGATGATAAATAAATACCTCTCTCAATCAAGCTTTTTTTGGCCTTGATCTATAGATCACAGTAGCCAGTAACTATAAGGCACCTTACACGGTCAATAATACTATCAATCCTAGTACTGTCAATATTTGCTTCAATCCTCCTTTTATAGTTATCAAGTAATCAATTATCCGGATAAATATCAGTATTCTCCTCATTACATCATTATTATACCTTACAAGATGAGTAATACTGGCAATGTTTTAGAATAATGAACATGTTAAACATATTATCATACAATAATATTGTCATTATTCTAAAATATTGACAGTAATATTGATCGTGTAAGGTGTCTTTATGAATTATTATGTTTATAAACTATGTATATATAATCACTATTACACGAAACAACATCTATGGATTAATAGACCCAAATTCCGAATGAAAATGGGGATCTGTTAATACCGGATTCAAACCAATGACGGCGTGAACGCAGTGGCTTCAGACCATCACCTTAGACCACTGCGCCACGACTGCCCCTCAAGCTTGTTTGAAATTCGAAGTCTTCGCAAATTTATCATATTATTGATTATCAAACAAACAAAAAATGATAGAGCTCGACTTCATGTATTTAACCTCGACACCAATACCTCTTTGCTTGCTGTATACGAACATGTAAAAAATACTTACTGAGGATCTACATTGGCTGTGGCTTCATCCAACATAAGAATTTTATTGTTCCTAATAATGGCTCGGGCTAGACAGATGAGCTGTCGCTGTCCCACACTGTAGTTTGAACCACGATCCATTACACGGTTCTCCAGTCGATTAATGATGTTCGCACTGTCCTTTAATTCGACCTGTAAACAATTAAATTAAAGATGATTAATATTACTTATTCGTGGGAACGAAGAAAGGAGCACGAAAGGAGTGAATGAAGAAGATAGTGAAAGGATGGGAGAGGGAGCCGTGAAGGAAAGCTACGGGGTTTGGTAGTTGGGAGAGCGGAAATTTGTAGGAGGTATGTGTGGGTGGGGACTGTGTACTGCAGTAAAAACTTGAAGGAGTTCCCCAGCACCTCTGGGCGAGTAGAAGACCGATGCAGTGGAATAGATGGAAAACAGAAGCAGCGTAGAACAGTGTTAAGGCATCGCACTGCTGCGCTGAAGTTCGTGAGTTCAAACCTCACAAAGCGATATACTTTTCAGCTTAAAAATGGTAAAAACTAAACTTACATCTTCTAAAGCCTTCCAAAGATCAGCATCCTTGTACTCCTCAAACGGATCCAAATTGTATCGCAACGTTCCCGAAAACAAGACAGGATCTTGAGGGATAATCGAAATTTTCGACCGCAAATATTGTAAATCGATCAACTCCGTATCGAACTCGTCCATTTCAATCTGTCCCTCCACGAACGCCAGTCGGAAAAGCGCTGAAATCATCGACGATTTCCCCGCGCCCGTTCTACCGACAATCCCAACCTGCAAAAATTAAACCACGTCTATACTATCCTTAAAAACCAAAATTATACAGCGACTACTGTACCTTTTCTTTTGGTTGTATTACAATGTTCAAATTCCGAAGCACCAGCGGCATTTCCGGTGCGTATCTCAAGCCCATTTTCCGCAGCATAATCTTGCCATGTTTGGGCCACTCTTTGTTGGGCTGTTTGGGCACCAACGGTTGTTTCTCCTCGGGAAGAAGGTTGTATTCCAAACACCTTTCCACCGACATTAATTGGTTGACGACTTCCGCTGATTGCCGCATGCCCCACTGCACTAAACCCGTTAGGGCTGATGCCTGGGTGATGGCAAGACCTACTTGGCCACCCAAAAGGGCTGGAACAAAGATCGGGGAGAGAATCGTAAGAAAGAATTTAGAAAAATAAGGTACAAATATCTGTTGATATTACGCTAGGTTAATAGAAATTTAGTTAGCCTTAGTTATTGTTACTATAACAATTTAGGATGAAAAATAAAATAAAACTTACTTTCTCCAAACGTAAGAAAACTGAACGTAACCAAGGAAATGAAAACAAAACATAAGATGTCCAGGTAGAATCCAAACGCAGAGCTGGCTGCGATATACATAAACCACGCACTAGTATGTATATCCTGATGCTTGTCAAACTCCAGCATTAAAATCCTTTGAGCTCCATACGCCCGAATCGTGGTCAAACCTTGTATGCTCGCATTGAGATGTGTAAAAACAGGACTGCGCACTACAAACATTTAAATCATAAACACCCCACAAATACACCACGTATGAGAACACACAAAAAATAAATACTTACTCATTCCCTCTAACCGCTTAATATTCTTCGAAGACTTCAAAAATATCACGCGCAGAATTTGGAAAAAGCATGCGATTACCGCTACAGGTATGAGGAAGATCGGATTTACTATAGCCACTAATATTAAAGAACCAAACATTAACAAAATAATCTGGAAAACGAAAAAGAAAGCTGAAGCTGGTGCAATAAATCGGGGTGGTGGTGGTGGCTATTACCTGTCCGGCGTCCAAAATAACCTTCGGCAGCAGCTCGTCAATCGCACCAATATCCTTACTGAACCGGTTGAGTATGCGTCCACTTGGATTGGTATCAAAGAAACGCATTGTGGTGTAAACTACACTGCTGAACATGTTGTCGTGTAGTTTTTGTGAGCTCAACATAGCGAGTTTGTAGAAGAGCATTGAACGCGTTA
This sequence comes from Lordithon lunulatus, assembly GCA_963942505.1. Lineage (NCBI taxonomy): Eukaryota > Metazoa > Arthropoda > Insecta > Coleoptera > Staphylinidae > Lordithon > Lordithon lunulatus. Next base: position 64,825,970 of record OZ012667.1, read on the forward strand.
GCGCGAGTAAAAAAAGAGCTACGATTAAAGCAGCGTAGATATACAAGCACATTTCCGTTGAGAGCTGTTGTGAGTCAATTACGTACTCCACGGATTCCGTATTATTGTATCGAGTTGTCACATTTCTGTATTCTTCTATGTTTGTCCAGAAACTCACGAAGTAGTCAACGCCACTAGCAGCGGCTTGCGCTAGTACGTATAGCACTAGGACGGATGCGACAAAACAACAGTTCCCTCCTGCGCGTAGGTATTTCATAAACAGCGAGCCTTTTATTTTGCCTTTCGATGAGTCTTCTTGCATTTCTTTTGATCTGATGTCCCTTTCTTCGCTGTCTGTTTGGTCGTAGAGGCTGTCTACTAAACTGGACTCGCTGTGGGCGCTTGAGAGCGATATTGTTCTGTTCTGTAACACATTTAATTGTATGCAATACTACTGTTTCTATTTTTGTATTATAAATTCTTCAAGAAATAGTTAAAAAGAACCTAGCGTCCAGAGGAGTTCAGAATCACCCAGAAACTTCACTGAATACCTCTGTTTGTACTTATTTTATGCTAAAGGTAAACGCTGTGTTCCCTAGGCTTCTCTGTTAATAGCTACAGTGGATATGGAGGAGTAAAACTAATCACTAATCTTGAGATAATATATTTGAGCGTCTACACAGACCGAGGTGTGTAGCAAGAATGTCCCACTAAGGGACGTTTTAGGGGGTTTACAAAAATGGGAAATATGGTTGCATATAGTTAACAAGTTTTTAGGGTAGTATATTAAATATACAAAATATGAATAATATGCCGCAACAGATGTGATTTGTTCTAATAGGGATTGAACAAATCACATATTTCAGAGGTATTCAGTGAAGTTGCTGTATGATTCTGAACTCCTCTGGACCATGGACCCCATGCCCAACAGTGAACAGGCTTGATGATGATGATAATCAGTTTGCAAATTTGTATGAGTATTTATTATTTTTCAGATAGCTAAATTGATTACCAAATTTTTAAGTATGTATTTACCAGCGTAGTCTCAAAACCGGGTTATGTGTGCTATATAAATTGGAGGTTTATTGTCGTTGGTTCATTTTCATCACGATGCTAAAGTCAATTTATTTTGAAATCTCACTTCTATCCTCTTTTCTTGTAGAGGATAAAATTGTATATCTATAAACTAGCTATAATAACTGCGACTTACCATTGACGATGTCTGCCTAGAAATTCTGCCACGCTCCACCATTTTTGTTGTATCTTCCTCATTCTGCTCGTTGTCTTCATTTAGAAGCTTGGCGTATAGCGCCTCACTGTTGTGAGCTAAATTTCTAAAGGTTCCCTCAGCTTCAATCGCTCCCTAATCACAAAAAAAATAACGTAACAGTAAAATAATATTTTATGTACAATTCAAATTTATTTTAATATAATTTGTATAAGATTAGGAGTGCGATTCTTGAAACCACAGTTCGTTCAATGATGGTTTATTAGTCCTTTTTAAGGATCTTAACTAGAAATTACATAATTTAAGAAGCTCACATTGAGAATTATCCGTAATTTGTCTCGCGACTTAGGTCCGGTTCTACAATTGATATTTAACTGGAGAATAAGGCTATTCGTGAAATAAATTTGAGATATTTGTGTTAAAATCTCAAACTTATTTCACGAATAGATTTATTCTCCGAATGTCAATTGTAGAACCGGCCCTTAGACACTTAAACGAATATTATCGAAACGAGTTTGAACAATTGCACCCGAGGATAGTAAATTTAAAAAAATATATAATCCTGACATACTTGAATTACTTACATCTTTCAAAATCAATATATGATCAGCCTCCTTTAAATGCTGCACCTGATGCGTAACCAAAATAACCGTCTTCTTCCTCAAATACCCGTTGATGCACTCGTCAAACAGATGCTTAGCAACATGTATGTCAACAGCAGACAGAGGATCGTCCAAGAGGTAAATATCTGCGTCCCGGTAGACAGCTCTGGCTAGACTTATTCTGGCCTTTTGGCCGCCACTCAAAGAAGCGCCGCGGTCGCCCACAATGCTCAAGTCGCCGTCGTCAAATTGTTTAAAATCACGTTCCAAGTCGCACACGCGTACGACTTCGTTGTAACGCCGTTTGTTATATTCTTGGCCAAAGACTATGTTCTGGCGGACGGTGGCCGCAAACACCCAAGGCTCTTGGGATGCGTAGGATAGTTTTCCGTTGATGACCACATCGCCATTAATAACGTCCAATTCACCTGGCGAGATTTATTTGGAGATGTCAAACAATTTTGCATTTAGAGTAGTTTTAGATCATATGTAAATCATAAATTTGTGGAACATATTAAAACAACTTAGGAAAACGAAAGAATATAATATATAAAGGAGACAAAACAATGAAAAGATGGAAACAATACGGGGAAGAGATCTAGCGAAAGAAGAGCAGATAGAAGCAGTGATAGTGACAGTGACAGTGACAGTGACAGTGACAGTGACAGTGACAGTGACAGTGACAGTGACAGTGACAGTGACAGTGACAGTGACAGTGACAGTGACAGTGACAGTGACAGTGACAGTGACAGTGACAGTGACAGTGACAGTGACAGTGACAGTGACAGTGACAGTGACAGTGACAGTGACAGTGACAGTGACAGTGACAGTGACAGTGACAGTGACAGTGACAGTGACAGTGACAGTGACAGTGACAGTGACAGTGACAGTGACAGTGACAGTGACAGTGACAGTGACAGTGACAGTGACAGTGACAGTGACAGTGACAGTGACAGTGACAGTGACAGTGACAGTGACAGTGACAGTGACAGTGACAGTGACAGTGACAGTGACAGTGACAGTGACAGTGACAGTGACAGTGACAGTGACAGTGACAGTGACAGTGACAGTGACAGTGACAGTGACAGTGACAGTGACAGTGACAGTGACATTATTTTAGTTCCAACCTGGCTATACCCGTCTACTATTTGAAATAACTTGAACTATACACTACATTGCTTATCACATTTTTTACGAATTAGGCGAAATTACTAAATTAAATAAATTAAATCATAGAAAGTAATGGATAACAATGTACTGCATAGTTCAAGTCATTAGAAGTAGTGAACGGGCATAGTTTGGTTGGTAGAGGCCCCCCGCCCACCCCACCTTCGTACGCATAGTTTTTTCAATGGATATAGACGTTTTATATTGTTCAAACCATTCCAGGAAGAGTGTCATCCTATGGAAAAAACTATGCGAGCGAAGGTGGGGTGGGCGGGGGGCCCCTACCAACTAAAGTATGCCCATCCACTATTTCAAATGACTTGAACTCTGCACTACACTATTATCCGTTATTTTCTAGGATTAAATTAATGCCATTTATTAATTTAAGACTAATTAAAAAAATGTATGTGAAAAATAATGTAATGCATAGTTCAAGTCGTTTGAAATAGTGGACGGGTATAGTCAGGTTGGTAGGGAACGCCCGCCCACCCCACCTTTGTTCGCATAGTTTTTCCATAGGATAACGCTCTTCATGGAATAGTTTAAACAATATAAAACAACTATATCTAATGAAAAAACTATGCGAACAATGGTGGGGTGGGTGGGCGGTCCCTACCAACCTGACTATACCCGTCCACTATTTCAAATGACTTGAACTCTGCATTACATTATTTTTCACATAATTTTTTTTTTAATTAGTCTTAAATTAATAAATGACATTAATTTAATCCTAGAAAATAACGGATAATAGTGTAGTGCAGAGTTCAAGTCATTTGAAATAGTGGACGGGCATATTGTGGTTGGTAGGGGCCACCCGCCCACCCCACCTTCGATCGCATAGTTTTTTCCATAGGATGACACTCTTCCTGGAATGGTTTGAACAATATAAAACGTCTATATCCATTGAAAAAACTATGAGTGCAAAGGTGGGGTGGGCGGGGGGCCCGTACTAACCAAACTATGCCCGTCCACTATTTCAAATGACTTGAACTCTGCGCTACACTATTATCCGTTATTTTCTAGGAATTTAAATTTATTAATTTAAGAATAATTAAAAAATATATGAGAAAAATAATGTAATGCATAGTTCAAGTCGTTTGAAATAGTGGACAGGTATAGTCAGGTTGGTAGGGAACGCCCGCCCACCCCACCTTTGTTCGCATAGTTTTTCCATAGGATAACGCTCTTCATGGAATAGTTTAAACAATATAAAACATCTATATCCAATGAAACAACTATGCGAGCGAAGGTGGGGTGGGCGGGTGGCCCCTACCAACCAAACTATGCCCGTCCGCTACTTCAAATGACTTGAACTCTGCACTATACTGTTATTTATTAATTTATATTTTATTCAATTTATTCCATTTGTTAATTTACTCCTAATTTGTAAAAAAATGTGAGAAACAATGTATTTCATAGTTCAAGTTGTTTGAAATAGTAGATATACTCTTTATTGAAACTATGCCCATTCATGATATCAACCGAGTTGAACTATATCAATTCACTGTTTAAACTGTATTAAACTATTAAACTATCATTTGTTTTCATTTATAGAAGTTATAGAAAAATAAAGAAATAAAAGAATAAAACAATAATGAAAGGAAATATTTAGATTAATATTTCTGAAGGAGATAGTTCAAGTCGTTTGAAATAATGTATGGGTATTGTTCAAGTCATTTGATATCCTGAATGGGCATGGTTTGGTTGGTCTGTGTACACCCACCCACCCCTCTCTTTCTATATTCATGGGATAATTATATGTTAAATTCTTTTATAAAATTGTTAAAAGTGTATCTTATGAAAAAGGCTATGCGCAAAAAGAGGGGTGGATGGATGGCCACAGGTCAACCAGACTATGCTCATTAAGGATATCAAATGACAATACCCATACATTATTACAAACGACTTGAACTATGTCCTTCAAAAATATTAATTTAAATATTTCGTTTTATGATTGTTTTATCCTTTTGTTTCTTTATTTTTCGATAACTTCTATGCCTATACCCATTCACTGTTTAAAATGAATAGAAAAAAGCGAAATAAAAAAATATTTATAACATTGAATTCTTACCTAGTATAGTTTGCAGCAACGAGCTCTTTCCGCTCCCAACAGGCCCAATAACACCAACCAATTTTCTTCTATTAATGCTGAGTTGTATTTTATTCAAAGCAGTCTCCGATTTGGCCGGATTCCACTTCGCCGTCACATTGTTTAAGGCTAACGCCAAATTTTCGTTGATTTTGTCCTCGTTGTTATTGGTGGCACGACTACTGTCCTCAAATTCGTCATTCAATAAAAACTCCTGCAGCCTTTTTATGGCCACCAGAAGCTCCGCAATTTCAGAAATGCCACGCACAAACATCGAGGACATTGTTTGGGATAGGATGTTAAAGTAGGACATAAATACGAAAACCTGTGGATCAAAAAAAAATAGCTCCGTTGAACGAACGCAATTTCATCTAGTTTTCTATAATATAATATTGAAAATTCAATATATTCAATGAAAATCAAGTCAATTTGACTTATTTAAACAAAATTATACTTTTTTGCATGCATATGATATATTGCATAGATGATAAATATCGTATATGCATTTTAAAGATAGCAATAGTTCCAGTAGTTTTACCATTGAGTATAATGTTGTAATGTTATTTTTTAAATTATAATTTAGTTAAAAAAAATGGGTGCGGAGCAGAAGAAGACAGTGGAACGAGCACGTAACACGCATGCAGGACGATAGAATCGCCAAGATAGTCCGAGATGGTAAAACATACACCAAACGCCCTCTCGGCAGGCCACCGAAGAGGTGGAAGGACAGCTGGTCGTCGATATCACAGGAGCAGGACCCGGGATAAGAGTTTGGTCAAAACAAGCCACATGGCTTCCGAAAAGAAGAAGAAGAATTTAGTGAAAATATATATATAAGTGTGAATCCACCTCTTAGCAATCTACATATCTAGATTTCGATCTTATTAGATCTGGGTGTGCATTGGTAATTGAAGTGGTGCCGCCAGATGGCGTTTAACTTTCCTCCTAGGCGGTTAGTTGTATCATTTTTATAATTGATTTATTCTAAACGCAAAAAAGCGCAAGAGCAAGTAGAACAATTCAAATACCTAGTAGTAGCACTGACAGAAGACATAAATCTCACTTACCGTGGCTGCTGATATTTTTTCTTCGCTCAAGACCATTGTTAGCAACGCGCAAAAAAGCGCAACCCTCGTGGTAAAGAGGTTGAACGTCATAAACAACCCCCGAACATAGGATAACTTCATCACAATTTTCAGCTCGTTTATGCGCGAGTTCTTGATGAGTTTCTCGAAGGGTTTCTCCCACGCGTACATTTTGATCACCTGAATGCCCGAAATAATCTCGTCCATCAGACGCACTCTTTCGTCCGTTTTGTAGGCGGTTTGTCTGCGGAAAATTGATGAGAGTTTGCCCGTGTAGCCTGAAATTCAGACGGTGTACAGATTGTTTGAATCAAGTCGCCTACATTAATTGCAATGGGGTTTTAAATGTTGTCATTATAATTGATTCATATATCCACGATATTCAATGTTTTCAGATAAATTCAGCTAATATTATGATCCTAAATTTCAAAGAGAGCGGGATTAATATATTTTGGGTTTTTTTTTCATCGAGAAATAGACCACACGAAAATATATTCAATCAAGTATACGAGGGTTGCTATTTATGTACTGAGAATGAAATTAATTATTTTTGTTACAATTTTGTATTAAGTAGAAGGTGTGTCCGGGCTCCTAAAATACCGAACCTTAGACTTTTGGCACATTTGTCTATGCTATGATCCGGCCCTGATTGCTGACCATATAAAATTCATGTTTTTCTTTTAATATATCCTTTCGTGGTTTTAACTATCTAACTCATTTTTTGATCTCTATTTAATATTAATGATGCCACGTTGATTTATATTATTATTATTTTTTTAATTAATTTTTTAATTTTTAATTTAATATTAAATTAATATTGTCTATTGCGACAAATAAGATGATTAATTTTCATGCAAATTTCAATTATAACAAACTAAAATTGTTTGCTTTATTTTCATCTATATTCATGTTTATAAGAAATTGAATATAGATTAAAATAAAGTAATCAACATTAGTTTGTTACAATTGAAATTTGCAGGAAAATTAATCATCACATTTGTCTCATGTTTATAAGAAATTGAATTTTGTTATAAATTACTATTCAATATTATGTATAAGTTTAAATACAGGAAGTTATTTCATCATGTAATTGTTTAACATTTAATCATACCAACATTACATATAAATGACATTAATATTGATTCCAAGCAATCTGAATGAGTATGTAAATCCATGCAAATTCCTTCCTGTAAGCCGCGCGAATTACTAATAACTCTCAAAAAAAATCACGTATACGTATACGTACATGATTTGCATACGATCATAAATCCATATTGAGTATTAAATCAAGACGTTATGTACGGACATATTTCACTATACCCCAGGACGGGTTTATTACGGAATACGGTCAGGTGCAAGCAGGAAAGGTCCTGAAGGAATGTACATGGAATTTTTTTGTGTTGTTACTTACTTTGTAATGGGACTACTAAGAAGACTGGTACGATTCCAACGATGCCCGCAACGCCAGCCTTCGTCCATAAAAAGTACATTACGACGCACGTACTGAGAGGTGCAACCCACATATGGTGGATGAATATCGAGACAATATCGAAACGGCTCACGTCGTTTGATAATAAATTGACAACTTTACCACTAGCTGTCTCGCCAAGAGCAGTACGGCTCAACCGCAAAGCCTATTCAATATAAAAATTGCATTTTTTTAGGCCTATCTTGAATATCTATAATACTATATACTGATTCAAGAAACTTGAAATTTATTTTTGTACTCATGCCCTAAGACAAGTTGGACGGAAGGCAAGTTTCCCGAATGAGCGAATAAGTTAGCTGTATTAAGAGCGAATTCGGGAAACGTCCTTATCGCACGAATAATGTATCTTATTTTTGTACGAATAAATACTAAATATTTATTTAAAGTTATTTAAAGTTGTTGTTGCCACTGCCAGACGTTTGCCCCAACCGTGTCCAGACCTGCTAGTATAAAAACATGTGTTTTTCATCCTCGACGGAAAACAGTACACCTAAGTGCATTTGTTAAAATTTTTTAAACAAGTGTTTACAAAAAGTTTTAAAATCATTTGTATAGATGTTTAAATGTTTGCGGGCACGTCTATATGGGTCTGGGCTAGGTTTTAGAGTAAAATTTAAAAAAAAATGTGCTGAGCATGGGTTTTAAAATCTAGTATTCAATTTAATTTTTAGTTACTCGTCAGATTAGGACGTTATTAAGTTGTGTTATTGCTGATTGAATTGGGTTAACTCACCTTTCTGTAGATTAGTGAGCAGCACGCTGCTCGCACTCTCATGCCGTAGTGAAATGCCCCAAAAATATACTGATTGATTAATAACGTAGCACCTGCATTGATAGCGACGAGTCCTCCTGCGTACATCAGCGCATCTTCTTTGAGCATTTCTGAGTCCGGACGGAAATAATCTAATAGGTATCCGAGCAATAACGGTTGGGATAAGCGTAGGAAGAGATCCATGACTGATAGGAGTATGCCTAGTAGTAGATATTCCGGCCAAAATGTTTTCACTAGAACTTTTAATAGACTTGGGGGTTTCTTGACTTTTTTGGTGTATTCTAGATGTGCATTCCACTTGCTAGAGAGAAGAATTAAAAGATTGTTATGTACATTTATTATCATTTAAAACGCGAAGCAATTTATAGTGAATTCGTCTTATAATGTGCCATTTTTTTGTTTTGTACTTACGTTTCTAACCGGTCTCCTAATTGTTGACTTCTATCTGCTCTTAGAGGGTTGTATAAATCATCAGCTTCCAATGTTTTTCGGTAGCCTTTCCGAAACATGTCTATGGTATATCTGGATAAGAAAATTAGGAGTTATCAAGAGCAATTTTCTTTTTCTACATTTATATGAAAATATATCTACAATCATTTGGCCATATATTCCTCAGATATTCCTACTCAAAATTGAATTATAGCCATTTCGTTTCAAACAACACCCCATGTATAAGTTATATTTCTTGTGAAAATTCTTAAAAATTAATTTTGAACATCCAATCAAACCAATTGAACATATATTATTTTATTTTTTTACTATATTTTGACTATTGCGAATATAATAGCGAGTTCAATTAAACAACATCCGTAATATTCAGATGTAAAATTATTAAAAAACATAATTTTGCATCCAACCGTTGATTGAAGTATTGGGAAGATAAGCAACATGTATGTGTTTAGGCGTTGATTGAAGTATATAAATACTTCAATCAACGATCCAACTTAGTTATCTAGTGGTTAGTACTGAGAATTAAGGACTAAGATTTCAAACTCTGTTGTGAGAGAAATTTCACGCATCACAGTTTTTCACAGGTATTCTGTGAAATTAAGTTAATACTAATAATAATAATAATTTTGACTATTATATATATATATATATATATATATATATATATATATATATATATATATATATATATATATAATAGTCAAAATTATTATTATTATTAGTATGAAAAAAAACCGTTCTAGAAGTTATTAGTTGTATCAATATTTATGTAAAGCTTCCGCATGTTGCATGTATTGTGCGAAATGGACAACTGTCTATCCTCATAATGAAGGACGAGTGCGGAACGGCATGTGACGCTTGAGGGAGATGCAGATGGAGCATTTAGTTTTAAATGGGATTACGCTATTGTAAAATCCCCCGTTCCAGTAATCCTAAACTACACCGAAACGCTGCGCCCACAAATTATTCGAGCTATTGGTGTATAGCGTAATTTAATGCGACAGCGTCATAATAGACAATATTGTATATTGATGATTTCATCTGTTTAAAATTCAAAAGGACGTTTAGGAACCAGCATTGAGTACATCACATGTTTTATTCACAGTTGATAAAAGTCATATATGACTGCTTGGTTCATTAATTACTCGGTCTACAAGTCTTTTGTTGTTTCGTAGTCGTTTCGATTAGAGAGTTTACCCCAAGGGGACCAAATTGGAAATTAAGGTATACAATTTAATTCTACATCGAATTATAGCAATTACATTTGCTTGAAAGTTCTTATTAACATGTAACTAGTGTATAGCTTGAAAACTGAAATACTTCAGTTTTAAGCTATACACTAGTAACATGTTAAATGTAAAATTTGTCAATACTGACGATTTTTTGAAATACAAATGTTTGTAATATATTTTAGTATTCGATTTTTAATTGCTATTTGGAGTTTGACGTATGCGGACAGTTTATTATATTATTGTATATTGTTGTTAGTGTCCCCTCCAGAATTCTGTCGTACAATTTAGCCTGTACGCTAAGCAGTGACATCCCTTTCTAGTTTTTGCATTTCTTACTATCTCCATTTTTGAATTATGATATATTTACGACCTCTTCCCAGTATTTGAGGATTCTCTTTCATGTCATTCTGCTACTTTTTAAGTGTAATTGTACATTTTTTGTTTGTCCATTGTCGCACGCTATATGTATTGTCACTTGTGTGTATATTATTTTTATTCAAGGCGTTTGCCGTAAAATAAAAATTATTATTATTATAAATATTATTATATCACCAGAAGTAATGTCTGTCCTTTTAGGCCCGTGTGCTTTAGTTCTTACGTGTGTTATGCCATCATAACTATCCGCCTTCCCTAGTTTCACTTCTTTTTGACTAACTTTTGAGTCAAGAAATTGTCTTGTCTAAAACGACCTTAAGTTGTATCTATGAAGCACATTTAACACTTATTATTTAATATTTTTAAGAATAACCCTATACAATACAGTTCTTACATAGCATTTATCACAAGCACATAACTAATCACGTTGTAGTGTTCTAAACAAGCCATAATTCCAACTACTCTGCTTGACATATTTATCACAAACCTAAAATAAAATTGTAGGTACTTTATTACTTGTTTTATGAAGCAAACAATCATATTTACGATTCCTGCGGTCATTCCAGGGTGTCGTTAATCTGCCAATACGCTCATGTTCACATTGGTAACGGCCCTAAAATATGGCAATCCGAGCGCCCTAACACGCACTTTCTATTATAAACCGCCGCCCCCTTCGAGACGGTCGGTAACACGACACCCGGGGCCCCATAAACATTTCGGATTCGATTCGATATTTACTAAATAATAATATTTTTAGCCTCGCGTTACCGGACACAGGCGCGAAATGTAAATATACAACGCGCGAATTGACGGCGGTTTTTTTTTTCTTCTTCGTGTAAGGCGAGACGGTTTTCCGTGCTGTGCTGTAAATCATGTAGATTTAATTTTCGCGATGGAAATAATGGCACGTTTCTGTCGCTACCGGGCGGGTTTCTTTTGTTCGCCTTGTTTTTGGGTGGTCGTAAATTTGGGCGAGCATTATCACTCGGGGTGGCCGGTTGGCAAAATGATAATTCGACACGGGCAAAAGGGGAGCACGTCCGGTGCCGTTAAAGCCGCATGGGGGCCAGGCTAGAGATCAAGGAAATGTGTAATTTTTATGTCTTCCGGGGTATTTATATGTTTCTTCGTAAAAATCCGATTTGTAATGTACTAGAAACACGCGTTATGGTATAATTAGTGTATCGGTTTCTAGAATTTAGAATTATTATTATATTCTGTTCCTATAGGATTTCTTAATATGTAGAATGGGACAACAGAATAAAGGAAATAATAATCAAGAAAAAAAAGACAGTTAAACAAGCAAGAGAACTGGAGAAGAACAAAAAAGAGTGGACAGAATTTACAAATGCATAAACAACAACAATAATTGTAAAGTATAATGTTAAGCAATGTAAATGTAATAGCCTACACCGAAACGTAAAAAGCAAATATATATATATATATATATATATATATATATATATATATATATATATATATATATATATATCAAAAGATTAATTTATATTATTATTATTAAATAAACATATATCTTTAATAATAATGTTATACTTTTATATTATATACACATCTAATATTTCTTCATCTTCATGAGGTCATTGCTCAGCTGAACAGCCTGATAACTGCATTAATCTTGCTTCGACCAATATTTTGCAATGCATCGACTGAATGGAGAATTCATTTAACTTATTTATTAAATCGTTTTATTTATCCTTTAAAATGATCAAAAAGTAGAAATCCAAGATTTTTGTTTGTAATGGAAATATTTTGGTCTCGCCTCGTATTTTATGAAAGTCCGTAGCTAATACACAAAAAGTAGAAATATTTAAAAGTGTCAACAATTTCAGTAATATACAATACAAGTTAAATAGTTATAGAGGAATCATTACCTATTTAATTTAATTTAATTTAATTTTTATTGCGTTCCACTGTAATGGTTGATATTTTTAATTACATTCCACACAAATCTAGCATATATTAACCTTGGAGTATAATATACTATTATTATTACTTAATGATTCGAATAAAGTAGAATAACACCGACTCCTTACCGATGTGAACTTAGCCCCTATGATCCCAGCCTCTATACCGCGCGGCACCGTGGGGCCGCGCGCACGGCAGATTGTTTGCGGGTCTGTACTGACCAATTGGGGTGACCAATAAAATCCAAATTTTGAGGAATTCTTTATTAATGTCTTGCCGATCATAATATATATATATATATATATATATATATATATATATATCTAAAAAAAAATTTAATAATTTTTATAGGCGTTTTTGTATAATATATGTTGTAACGTAAATTATTATTTTTGACCATGATGCGCAATGTTCCTGGATTTGAAAAAAATTGCCTAATGTTTATAACAATATGATAAAGTAAAATGGAAAGTCTGTATACCGGCAAGTTGTTTTTTCTATTTTTTTTTTAATTTTATACTTTTACGCTCATATCTGAATAATTCGATTTTAGAGGCTTTTAGAGTCCATAAAAAAATAATGCAACATATTTTGTTTAATTTTTTTTTGGATCTTGGTTCAGAACATATCAGTGCACCAGTTGACCGAAGGAAATTGAAAAATTTTGATTCTCAGTATTTTTTTTTTTTGCGACTAACTTTTATATCATTATTATAATTTTTGACCATGATGCGCAATGTTCCTGGATTTGAAAAAAATTGCTTAATGTTTATAACAATATGATAAAGTAAAATGGAAAGTCTGTATACCGGCAGGTTAGTTTTTCTATTTTTTTTTTTTTATTTTAAACTTTTATGCTCATATCTGGATAATTCGATTTTAGAGGCTGAGTCCATAAAAAATAATGCAACATATTTTGTTTAATTTTTTTTTTTGGATCTTGGTTCAGAACATATCAGTGTACCAGTTGGCCGAAGGAAATTGGAAAATTTTGATTCTTTTTTTTTTAAATCGAATTATTCAGATATGAGCGTAAAAGTATAAAATTTAAAAAAAAAATAGAAAAAACAACTTGCCGGTATACAGACTTTCCATTTTACTTTATCATATTGTTATAAACATTAGGCATTTTTTTCAAATCCAGGAACATTGCGCATCATGGTCAAAAATAATAATTTACGTTACAACATATATTATACAAAAACGCCTATAAAAATTATTAAAAAAAATTTTAGATATATATATTATGATCGGCAAGACATTAATAAAGAATTCCTCAAAATTTGGATTTTATTGGTCACCCCAATTGGTCAGTACAGACCCGCAAACAATCTGCCGTGCGCGCGGCTCCACGGTCTTCTTACTGTAGAAGACAGATTAAAACTTAATAAAAAAATTTTTTTAAATAATGTAGAATGCTATAGCAAGATATAATGTTTTATTTGTATTTAATTTTATTTTTCAATTTTTTGGTATATACAACTAAGTATTTTAGTTCATGCCCGATTTGACCCTCTGCAAGTGACATACGATATCCTGGCATCAAGAGGCGTGAAAGATATTTATTTTTTGCTCAACCGCATCCACTAAATTATGTAAATCGACGTGGTCCCTGTGTTGTTTACTCAAGCAACCTCCCAAAAACAGACCGCTCCTGAGCTGGCACATGTGCCCCACTCGGAAAGACCCAAAATATTGTGGTTCACAATTTATTGCAGTCCATAATCTGGCTTGATTTATTATTTGTACATACAAAAAAATCTATAGTTATGTATTCAAAGCGGCTATTGTAGTATTTTGTAGTCAGTCAGATTTATTAAATAATTTATTTGGATTAGGGTTTTTGCTTCTGCTCTGTAGTCATATTTATACATTTCAAAATTTATAAAAGAATAGAGGAAAATTCAAACATAACACTGTGGTAGAAAGGGCCAGCGGATATATATATATATATATATATATATATATATAAATTAAATGAGAAAAAAATATTTTTATTTGGCACCACATAAAAACTTATCTAGTTTTGAAAACACACTACACCTCACGGTAGAATGCATATTATTAAATAATAAATAATAAATAACAAAATAAATAATAATGTTTTCAAACACAATGTTGTAATTGTGAATATATTCCATGAATGATGCTTAATAATCTTGGCAGTGGAATGCGGCTTAATGTCACAATCCCTTATTACTTTCAACGCCCATAAAACTTATTTACGACCCCACCGCCAGCCACATCAATCATAGAATACAATTTAGCTGGTAATTAACTCCCATAAAAAGACAAAGCGAAATGGACTCTCGACAAGCAATAATAGCGCCACAGCACAAAACAAATTGATTGCGAGGCGATTCAAGGCTTCAATTAAACTCGCGACATAAAAGATAACTGATAACTGCAGAGGATTCTTCGGACGTACCACTATAAATATCGGTAGCAAGAATCAAATTAGTAAATTGAGTGTAAAATCCAATTTAAATGCAAATAACTAAAGGTGGTTTATATACAAAATTTATAATAAAAAACAAAGTAAAAAATCGTTTAATTTATAAGGATTTATAATAGACAAATAAATAAACTTGAATATTATATCTTAATATAAATTATTCAATAAATTATTTTGATTAAAAGATACATTTAAGAAGTGTTTTTTAAACCAAAAAGTGAATTATACGATTATCTTCCTAAAGAAGTGACGCTATACAAGTATAACATTGGTAGATGATTAACGTGGTCGAAAATGTGAAGAGTTATGTAACCCTGATAACATAGATTATATTTTTATGGTTAAAGAGTTTACCACGGGGACCAAAATGGAAATTAAGGTATAACATTTATTTCTAAAACTACTAAAGAATTGAAGATCGACCATTGTTTACGAGTTGTCAAATTTTGTTTTGTAAATGAACCAGTCGCAATTTCACGTTCACGTCACAACCTTCTGATAGCTCGTAGCAAGCTAGAACTGAAGGAAATAAGATGTCCAAAAAGGGCTTAAACTGATACTAGACCTAAAAAAATGTGAGAGATACATCTGGCTCTAGCTTAAAAAGTTTGCCGATGCTTAGTGACATGAATATATATATATATATATATATATATATATATATATATATATATATATATATATATATATATATTGAAAAGTGCACAAATACCTGTCGAATCTACGATGATACACACACACACACACACACACACATATATATATATATATATATATATATATATATATATGTGTGTGTGTGTGTGTGTTTTATATCATCGTAGATTCGACAGGTATTTGTGCACTTTTCAATTTATCATATAAATCCTAATAACTATGAAGTTAGTGCCATGAATATCTATACTTTAGAAATTTATATACGTTTTATATCATTGTAGATTCGACAGTAATTTGTGCACTTTTCAATTACCATATAAATCCTAATAACTTCATAGTTATTTGATGAAATTTGATCAAATATATTAAACTACGTTCAATAATCCTGAATGATTGATTACTATCGATATCGCGGTGTGCCTAATGAGTATGCATTGCTGTTGACCCATTTGCCGCCAACATGATCACCATATGCGTTGTGTTACTCACGTGAAAAACAGCACTGATAAGGGATTGGCCCCCTCCCGGGGATTTGGGTTGTGTTTTTCCCGCGTAGCGTCCATGGTGCTCCAAGTGGGTTCCGCACCATTTACCGGAACTTATTAATAGTTCCGCCGCAATCTGCGTCCGCCGCCAATTGCCCGGCGTCGCTGAATCCTCCACTATTCTGCTCGTTTTAGCAAAATATTTATAAAAGCGTCTTCCTTTTGTCACGAGGGCGGATACAAAGTGCCCCCGCGCGACTTGTCTATGCTGGTTTCTTGTGAGTTGTTTTTAAGCGTCTGGAAGATTCGGAGGGTGAGATGTTTGACAGCCTGTAAGAAAACAGAGTAAAATTAGTGTGTGATTCTGTGCAATAAATTTCAATAAACATAAAAATTATCGAGTAAAATATTATTAGATCAACAGATAAAGTTTAAAACGCGATCCTAAATGTTTTATTTAACGATTTTGTAGGTATCTCAGAATATAATTCAATACAATACATCAATAATGCAATCAACAAGTTCATCACGTACTGTTATATAATTTGACTATAATTGGTACATAATGCTAATCAAATAAATTATAGTTATGGGCAAATATATATATATATATATATATATATATATATATATATATATTTAAGTTTTTTTTTTATATATTCTTTTTATTATAATTAAAAATGTATTTGTATGTTTGTAAAAAAAATGGGGGAATAAACTTATTATTATTATTAAATCATTAAGATATATAAAAACTGAAATCCAGAATGAGAGAGGTAACGGATATAATGTAGCTAAAACTCGTCCAATATTTTTATTAATACAATTTAAAATTTTAATAACTAAGAGCTATATTTCATTCTTATACTTTTTGTACTATGTTAGTAGTGGCTACTACCAATAATGACAATAAAAATAATAAAGATCCGACTAGATATAATGCACACAACGAACATCAAAACAAATCTTCCATAGATGCAAATCTGAACCTCATACTGGAGAAGCTAAACGCAATTAAAGCAAGAATTTGTGTTCATGTACAACGAGTAGAACCTACATGATCATTACTAAATGAAACTATATACTCAATACAAATTTAAGTTAGTATGCTCATTGTTCATCCTTCTAACCATATTGTAGTGACATAAATTCACCCTCGGGTCTCTTTAATTAATAATACAAAAAAATCATCCTTTCATCAACATCATTTCTTCTTTGGTTAACAAAAGAAGAAATGATGATTTTTTGTATTATTAATGATTTCATCTATTGATAACCCGTTCCAGAATTTCCACTAATTGTTGCCACACTAAACCAGATCTAAAGGTCGTTTTAGACAAGACAATTTTTTAGCTCAAAAGTTGTGTTAAATGAATTCATATATCCTCCTCCCATACAGTTTGTCCTTAACAAATAGAAAGCGTTTTATTTTTTCATTCGATCTTCCATCCAATTCAATATTTCAAATAATTTGCTGTATGAAACGAGACAATTTAGATTGTCTCGCATCTTGACTAACTTTTGAGTCAAGAAATTGTCTTGTCTAAAACGACCTTAACGCCTGGTTTTTCCAACGAATCTGAAAGCTTGTCTTATATATATATATATATATATATATATATATATATATATATATATATATATATATATATATATATAATCATGTCTTAAATTATTATTAGGTTGCACCAAACATATGTAGATCTTACTTAGTCTTACAATGTAAGACCGTCTTATCGATTTAGGATCCTATTTTTTGTTTGGTACAACGCTTTAAGCCCGTCTTATTATTAAGACGGTCTTAAACTAGTTAAGATTCGTTGGAGAAACCTGGCGTAACTGATTTATCACAAGGCTAAATACATGCATTTTTCTATGTGATCAAAACAATTTTTCAATGTGCAAATTTGCATACAATTCAGACGCACCCAAATTTCGACTGTTATAATTCATATAAACCTCCCTCGCTTCGTGGAATTCGTCGGGCGCCTCTCCTCTCTGATTATTTTTTTTTTGTATACGCCCCGTCAATTGCCGTGCAATTTGTGCGATGAGAAGGGAAAATAAACGCGGTGATGATCGAGAGGCAGAGTTTTAAATAGGTCTGGCATAAATTGCTCGGCAATTTGCGCACGTCTCGCTATCAATAACATCGTCGATTAGTTTGTTACCGACATTGTAAGAGGAACCTGAGGTTGATATTTAATTACCATGTGTAAGAAAATTATGCCTACAAAGTCAATCAGTTATAAATATTTAATTTTATTGTGCATTATTTTGATTTCATACAATATATGTTGAACAATTATAAAAAAAACTTCTATCTTTATTAGGCTACCAGCCGTGAGGCTTTTCCACCGGTCAAGGTAGAAGCTGAGAGGAGTTTTAATCACTCGGCATTTACCTTAACTTTACAGAAAAGCTCTGAAAAACTATGGGGATCAAAACAGATGCTTTGTCGTCCATACATAGCCATATACCCTGATAGCAACAAACGCCATGCATTCCGCATAAGCGATATATTTAACACCCCTGCAACCTGAGACGTTATCAAAGACAACGCATATCCTGGCATTAATGCGTGTGGGTGATAGTGAGGAATTTAAAAAACATGCACGACGCGTAATAGATAATTTTCGGTTACTACTATCACGTTCTGGTGGCCTTGCTTGCAGCAGCAGTAATGTGATCGTTTCCATTTCGTCGGCTATATTTAAACTTCCACTATTTCCGTAACGCCGCCGCAGCAGTTTAATTGGATATTGTAATAAATCCACCGCGTGGGGAATGTTAAGTGATTATGGAATAATTAAGTTCGAGTTAATTGAGCGATTTAGTAGTTGCCGGGAAAAGTTTTCATTGGAGCTGTGCAACTCGCAATGATATTTTGTTTGAAAATCTTAATATATAGATCGATATAATTCAAGTTTAGTTGTGGGAAAATGATTTGTATTGTTTTTATATCTTTACGAATTCCAAATAACTAGGAAATCTGCCTCACCGGCCATTTACAGTAAGCGCTGTAGTAGTAAGATAGCGATAAGCAATATTTTGCTATGGCTATAATATGTTATAGAACACACCCTGTATACATATATAAAGAATTAGAATTAGATAAAGAACTGCCCAATTCTGAACGACTGAATTTGTATAGCCATACTAAATATTGCTTACCGCTACTTTACCACTATCACGCTTATTGTGAATGGCCCATTCGTTTTTGTTATGCTGTATCTAAGCATAACAAAAACGAATGGGCCATTCACAATAAGCGTGGTAGTGGTAAAGTAGCGGTAAGCAATATTTAGTATGGCCAGTATGGCTATACAAATTCAGTCGTTCAGAATTGGGCAGTAAAGCTATGCGATAATTATGGTAGAGATAGTTACCCATGTTCTGTCATAGTTTTACTGCGCTGCTGTAAACACCTGCATTTTTATACATATGTGCAATTTCGTTTACCCCTACCACGCTTATTGTGAATGGTCCTTAAGGCTCTATGGCTACGTAACTATGGGCAATTCAATCTAGTTGGTACTCTATCTAATGGCAGAAAATGAACTAAAATCAGCCAGCTCAGTGGCCGAGTGGTTAGAGGCGTCGTCCGTCTCGTACTGAGCATTGGGGAGCCTGAGTTTGATCTCCAGAGGGGAGAGAATTTTCGCGAATCACCTTTAACAGTTTTTCAGAGGTTTCCTGTGAAGTTAAGCTAAATACTGGGTGATTAAACTCCTCTGAGCTTCTCACTTGACCGGCGGAAAAGCCTCACGGCTCATACAGATAGAAGTTTTTTTTTAACTAAAATCTAGTGGGTAATCTCTACGCATAAAATGTATTTTGACATCATGTATGTGACAATATGTGCAAGATGTGTCTAGTTATATATTAAAAGTTAATTATCAACCACGCATTACTTTCCAAGTGATTAAAATCGTATAATTTTTATCAAATCAGCTAATCAAACAATAACTATAAGGCACCTTACACGATCAATATTACTGTCAATATTTTAGAATAATGACAGGATTACTGTACGATAATATGTTTAAAATGTTCATTATTCTAAAATATTGCCAGTATTACTCATCGTGCAAGGTATATCAATGATGTAATGAAGAGGATACTGATTTTTATCTGGATAATTGATTACTTGATAAATATAAAAGGAGGATTGAAGCAAATATTGACAGTACTAGTATTGACAGTATTATTGACCGTGTAAGGTGCCTTAAAGATCAGCTGTTTACCCACTACTTCGACGAAAGCCGTTGACATTTGAATCGCGAATTACTATAACATGCCTGCTATAACTTCCCTGTTGGGCAATAAAGCTATAATTATTATTAATATATAGATTTCAATAGAAATTTTCAATTCAACCAGACTTGTGTTTTTTATTTCACTATCTAGCACAACATAATTGTCTATTCCACACAACGTCGTGCTGCAATGTTGATGTCTCGCATAGCATTTAATTGACACAATTGTTGGACGCTCGCAGTTCGTTTCATCTGCTCGCACCCATAATTTATCACGTACTGCCGGCCACACGCGTAAATATTGATCGTAATTAATTTAGTTGGTCTAAACTGATGCGGGCATGCATAACAATAAACCACTTCAGATATTATTATGGCGATGGCAAAAGCTAAATATATTATTCAAAATGGGCAACATAAAATATATAGTAACTAAAATACAATTTTATAAGTACATGGATAATCAGCAAATATAAATTTAAACATATAATATTCAAAATGGACAACATATGAAGAGTACAAGCGTTGATTGAAGTATTTATATATATATATATATATATATATATATATATATATATATATAATACTTCAATGAACGGTACAAGGCAGAAAGGAGATAATTGTCAGTGTAACTCTAGAAAACCAAATTTCATGTTTAGAGCACATTTAAATACACAAACTCCCATATATATATATATATATATATATATATATATATATATATATATATATATATATCAATGTGCTCTAAGCATGAAATTTGGTTTTCTAGAGTAGATAGTAGATAGAGTATCATAGATAATCAGGAAATATAAAAAAACTTCTATCTTTATAGGGCTTTATCTGCCGTGAGGCTTTTGCGCCGGTCAAGGGAGAAGCTCAGACGAGTTTAATCACTCGGTATTTACCTTAACTTCACAGAAAACCTCTGAAAAACTGTGAAAGGCAAACATTTATTTCCCGCAGGGGATAGAACTCAATGTCCCCAATGCTCAGTACGAGACGCCTCTAACCACTCGGCCACTGAGCTGGGTCAGGACAATTAAATTTAAAGAATAAATAATTTACCTGGTTTTTGTCACAGCTTAGTTACACTTGCAATTCTAAAGCTTTAAAATGAACAGAGTAGACGCCTTAAAAATCCAATATTGGAAATATAAATTTGATCTTGACTTTTGCTTCTATTCATTTTATTTGCCATGTTAAATCTTATATTGAAAATCATGCCACACTGCTATTTATAACAGTATACACGTGCGTAATTTCAGTATAACGTATATTTATTTATCAATGTTACGCTGGTCATTTAACATTAAAAAGCAAATAATTGCATAATAAACGTCAATTACAATTTGTAATTTATGATGTGGATATTTTTTATATTATAATTTTTCTCCAAATGTGTATTATTGACCTTAATCTGTATGTTGTATATAGTAATATACATTTTAATCAACATAAAGATGTTCATGTTTGAAAATAATACTAGACAAACAAAATATTATTTTTTATTTTTAACTTTAACGCTCCTATCTTGAATGCCGATTTTAGAGGCTGGGTCGATAAAAAAAATTATGCAACATATTTTGTTTAATCTTTTTACTGATTAATTTTGTAAAATTTTGATTATAAGTAGAAAAAATTGTGTTAAAATAAAATAATTGTGCGTATATCGACATAGAATACTGTTTTCTGGGGAAAAGTTTGTATATTTTCGACTTGGTCGCCGAAAAAAATAATACTTATAATCAAAATTTTCTAATTTCCTTCGGGCATCTGGTAACACTGATATGTTTTGCATTAAGATCAGTACAAAAAATTATACAAAATATTTTGCATAATTTTTTTTCGACCCAGCCTCCGAAATTAGCATATCGAGATAGGATCGTAAAAGTTAAAAATAAAAAATATATAGAAGAAAAAACATGTCAAGATAGAGACTTTCCATTTTCCATTGTCATTTTATTATAAACATTGTGTAATTTTTTCAAATCAATTGTATGTCGGAGTCATGATCAAAAATAATAAAGAAATTTGTTCGACTTGGTGGCTGAAAAAAAATACTTATAATCAAAATTTTCTAATTTCCTTTGGGCATCTGGTAACACTGATATGTTTTGCATTAAGATCAGTAAAAAAATTATACAAAATATTTTGCATCCATTTTTTTATCGACCCATTCTCTAAAATCGGCATATCGAGACAGAAGCATAAAAGTTAAAAATAAAAAATAAATAGAAGGAAAAACATGGCAAGATAGAGACTTTCCATTTTACATTGACATTTTGTTATAAATATTGTGTAATTTTTTCAAATCAATTGTATGTCGGAGTCATAGTCAAAAATAATAATGAAATTTGTGCGACTTGGTCGCTAAATAAAAATGCTTATAATCAAAATTTTCCAGTTTCCTTCGAGAATCTGATGCACTGATATGTTTTGCACTAAGATCAATAAAAAAATTATACAAAATATATTGCATAATTTTTTTTCGACCCAGCCTCTGAAATTAGCATATCGAGATAGGAGCGAAAAAGTTAAAAATAAAAAATAAATAGAAGGAAAAACATGTGAAGATAGAGACTTTCCATTTTCCATTGTCATTTTATTATAAACATTGTGTAATTTTTTCAAATCAATTGTATTTCGGAATCATGATCAAAAATAAAAATGAAAATTGTTCGACTTGGTCGCTGAAAAAAAAATACTTATAATCAAAATTTTCTAATTTCCTTCGGGCATCTGGTAACACTGATATGTTTTGCATTAAGATCAGTAAAAAAAATTATTCACTATATTTTGCATCAATTTTTGAATCGAACCAGTTTCTAAAATCGGCATATCGACACAGAAGCGTAAAAGTTAAAAATAAAAAATAAATAGAAGGAAAAACATGACAAGATAGAGACTTTCCATTTTCCATTGACATTTTATTATAAACATTGTGTAATTTTTTCAAATCAATTGTATGTCGGAGTCATAGTCAAAAATAATAGTGAAATTTGTTCGACTTGGTTGCTGAAAAAAAATAGTTATAATCAAAATTTTCTAATTTCCTTCGGGCATCTGGTAACACTGATAAGTTTTGCATTAAGATCAGTAAAAAAAATTATACAAAATATTTTGCATAATTATTTTATCGACCCAGTCTCTAAAATCGACATATCGAGACTGAAGCGAACAAGTTAAAAATAAAAAATAAATAGAAGGAAAAACATGTCAAGATAGAGACTTTCCATTTTCCATTGCCATTTTGTTATAAACATTGTGTAATTTTTTCAAATCAATTGTATGTCGGAATCATGGTCAAAAATAAAAATGAAAATTGTTCGACTTGGTCGCTGAAAAAAAAAAACTTATAATCAAAATTTTCTAATTTCCTTCGGGCATCTAGTAACACTGATAAGTTTTGCACTAAGATCAGTAAAAAAATTATACAAAATATTTTGCATAATTTTTTTGTGACCAGCCTCTGAAATTAGCATATCGAGATAGGAGCCTAAAAGTTAAAAATAAAAAATAAATAGAAGGAGAAACATGTCAAGATAGAGACTTTCCATGTTCCATTGCCATTTTGTTATAAACATTGTGTAATTTTTTCAAATCAATTGTATGTCGGAGTCATGATCAAAAATAATAAAGAAATTTGTTCGACTTGGTGGCTGAAAAAAAATATTTATAATCAAAATTTTCTAATTTCCTTCGAGAATCTGATGCACTGATATGTTTTGCACTAAGATCAGTAAAAATATTATACAAAATATATTGCATAATTTTTTTTTTCGACCTAGCCTCTGAAATTAGCATATCGAGATAGGAGCGTAAAAGTTAAAAATAAAAAATAAATAGAAGGAAAAACATGGCAAGATAGAGACTTTCCATTTTCCATTGTCATTTTATTATAAACATTGTGTAATTTTTTCATATCAATTGTATGTCGGAGTCATGATCAAAAATAAAAATGAAAATTGTTCGAC
Organism: Lordithon lunulatus; assembly: GCA_963942505.1. Classification (NCBI taxonomy): domain Eukaryota; kingdom Metazoa; phylum Arthropoda; class Insecta; order Coleoptera; family Staphylinidae; genus Lordithon; species Lordithon lunulatus. The sequence continues at coordinate 64,850,197 of OZ012667.1, forward strand.
TTGGTCGCTGAAAAAAAAATACTATAATCAAAATTTTCTAATTTCCTTCGGGCATCTGGTAACACTGATAAGTTTTGCACTAAGATCAGTAAAAAAAATTATACAAAATATTTTGCATAATTTTTTTTGTGACCAGCCTCTGAAATTAGCATATCGAGATAGGAGCGTAAAAGTTAAAAATAAAAAATATATAGAAGGAAAAACATGTCAAGATAGAGACTTTCCATTTTCCATTGTCATTTTATTATAAACATTGTGTAATTTTTTCAAATCAATTGTATCACAGAGTCATGGTCAAAAATAATAATAAAATTTGTTCGACTTGGTCGCTGAATAAAAATGCTTATAATCAAAATGTTCCAGTTTCCTTCGAGAATCTGATGCACTGATATGTTTTGCACTAAGATCAGTAAAAAAATTATACAAAATATATTGCATAATATTTTTTTTCGACCCAGCCTCTGAAATTAGCATATCGAGATAGGAGCGTAAAAGTTAAAAATAAAAAATAAATAGAAGGAAAAACATGTCAAGATAGAGACTTTCTATTTTCCATTGCCATTTTGTTATAAACATTGTGTAATTTTTTCAAATTAATTGTCTGACGGATTCATGATCAAAAATAATAATTTACATTAATATATATATTATATAACAACGCATATAAAAATTATTAATAAAAATATATAACTATATATTATGGTCGGCAAGATATCTATAAAAGTTTACTCAAAATTTGGATTTTATTGGTCATCCCAATTGGTCAATTGGTATGTCAAAATATTTTTTTTTAAATTTTATTAATCATGTATATATATATATATATATATATATATATATATATATATATACATAAATAATACATAAATACAATTCAGTAAAAAATAGTGAAATAGGTTATTATTCTATCACTATTGACAAATTTATGACATTTAACATAAGGCAGTATTACACTAGCTTTAGGGGAGCATACCAACGGTGAAACAGTTGTTTATTTGGTTCCCATAGGTAACAGACCAGTCTGCTTTTTTACAAGACCTTCAAGAGTCTGTACATATAGAATAGAGCCCCAGGACATTCTTGTACAAAAGCAGTTTGGTTTGTTTTCCATGGCAAACAAATTTTAAATATTTTTAAGATTTTTAAGAATTCGTTGATATTTCTTGCAATTGCATCGGCCAACATTTTGAGAAACAACTGCATAATGCGAACGCCCGCACATCGCGGATGCAGCGGCGTATTGATTTTCAGGATGTTGTACAGTAATCAGATTTTCTTGTGAATGCGAAGCGGAGGCCTTTGATGTGCCTTTTATGCGCTTTTATATGTGCAAGCCGTGATCCTAACAAATTGCATGTTGCAGTTTCCCCCCATGTCGCAAATATTTGAGAAAGCATAATATCCAACAGCTTGAGACGTTTGAATATATCATCAGACTGATTTATTCAGCAACTACTGATTTCAATAGGAGGTTCTATTATGAATAGACATTAATTTAAATTGCTGCTGTCTTAACTATTGCCCTATTTTCAAATTCTGTGATGTTGATTTGTTTTCATATATATTATCATAGTTTAGTTAGTTAACTAACTAACTAACTAGTTAGTTTTAGTTTAGTTTTAGTTTTTCTTACTAGATGAAATTTCCGTCGTTCGACCCCTTTGGCAATTGATTCATGATACCCCATGAATCAATTGCCAAAGGATGAAATGCTTATTGCATGATGGATAATGAATAAATAAAGTTTTAATATGTAATACCCCAAATCCTTTCTTAAAATATTGCAATTAACTCAACACACTTAATACTCCAATTAGTATTGCATAAAAATACTATCCACCAATGGAATTCGAACTTGCGACTCCCGTATACCTTTTGTACTGATAGTGTAAAAGTTACACTATCAGTACAAAAGGCATAACTGACAGGTCGGTCGGCTTCAAAACATTGTCTTTCTTTTTATATTATAGAGATGCTTGATTTCAAAATTAAAAATAAAGGTCGTTTTAGACAAGACAATTTCTTAACCCAAAAGTTGTTCAAAAAATGAATTCATATGTCCATACAATTTGTCCTTGACAAATAGAACGCGTTATATTTTTCCATTCGATTTACCATCCAATTCAATATTTCAAATAATTTGCTGTATAATACGAAACAATTTAGATTGTCTCGCATCTTGACTAACTTTTGAGTCAAGAAATTGTCTTGTCTAGAACGACCTTTACTGTTGAGTCAAGAAATTGTGTTGTGTAAAACGACTTTAAAGAACAGTACCTTACATGATTATGTGACCGAACATATTGTCTATTGAGTTATATATTGTTTTTTTTTAAATTACAACTCTATAAACTGAACATTTTTATTTGTAATTGTTTCGTTAGTTCACATTAAATATTGATTATTATTGATATTATCAAACAAATTGGTAACTGATATAAATTTAACTGTATTAGTAATTATTTTTGCACACTCATCATGTTTATAAAAAAAAACTGTTCAAACAAATCGTGTTTATTTAATTCAACCAATCTTTCCTGTTTTAAAACACAAATAGAAATAATTTAAACAAACAAGTGATTAAAAATGTGTCATATAATTGAGGATAAATCACATACAATATTAAACCCGTTTAGGAAATAGTGTAATGATGAGCAGTTTATGTAATGAATTTTACTTTCGAGAGTAGCCCATCACCGTATAAAATTGTAATTGTAAAAATTGTACTGCATTACGGCTCCCCATATTGCAGTACAATTTTTGACTCATTCAACACGTGAAAAAAAAATGTTGGTAACTGCTGGATAGGGACTTTGTTTGTTTTTTTGGTGAATTGTTCATGTTAGGTAGAGCAAGGGTGTTTAGCGTACATTTGTTTCATTCCCAATACAGCACTGCTGTATAAGGAATGTATTGTTTTCGCGAAAACAATCGAATTCCTAATTTTGACTTTTCTCCACGTTTCATGACTTTTCTAGTCGAAATATTTTTGGAAAATGTACACGCACACAAATGTACCTACAAAATCGGATCCCTGCATCGCAAGATTTAAATACCGAAATTCCTGTATTAGAATTTGTTTCAGCATTACATTCTTCAAATGTGGTTGAATATTCAAATATATAATCTTTAACCACATTTGAAGAATGTATATATATATATATATATATATATATATATATATATATATATATATATATATATTATATATATATGTGTGTGTGTGTATAATAATTTCGTCTAAAACAACAAATACTAATTTTTAGTATATTCTTTAATATCTGCACCGAATAAGATATAAATCAATAAATCAAGTACACTTACTTTATGTAACACTCCAGTTTGGAGTCTAGTATTACATAAACATTCATACTAGAGTGACCATAAACATTTCTTATATTTCCAATTGAAATCAAATTTCCATATATACACACATACCTAATCAGTCACGAACCGCGTCGTGATATTTAATATCAAAACAAACTAACATTAGTAATTATAGTGGCAAACATTTCTATCCAACACTATTTATCACCGCGTCTATTGTTCCCTCTATGTTTGCATTTCTTGAATTCAAGTGGTATGTTAACGCACTTTTATCAACAGATACTAATGGTTCAAGGATGGTAACGTGACTTGCGCTATTTGTTATTTACTTCACCGTATGAAATGATACACAGTTTTAAAACGTTTATATGAAAAAAATATGACGCATGCACTGCTAATTTATATGCAACAAATTGGACATTTGCTGACGTAATTATATGAATAACTCTAGTCTACTAAAATAAAATTACTTAAAACTATAAGTGATGATATAGTAAAGTGTACAATTTACACAATTGTACTCTGATGTGCACAAAAACTATATCATCACTTATAGTTTTAAGTAAATTAACCTTCCGCAGGGCGCAATATTATTTTAATAGAGATGGCACTTGAGAGGCTAATTACGGCTATACCAATAATGTTGTCAAAAATATTTATTTTTTTAACAATTCTACAACATCATAAGAAGCCATAGCTGAACATGGATTACAAAAAAAACTGTATGTTTCAAGCAAATCGAACATAGGCAGCTTACTAAATGCGCCTTATGCCTGAGAGATCAAATGCGCCAAATGAAAGGTTAAACCAGTTAAACTGGGGAAGAAATGGAAAATGTCATTAATTGGAAAGTCGCTAATAAATGATTGAAGTCATACAAGATAATTAGTATATATAGAGTCAATTCAAGCATTAAGAGAAAATATCAGAGCGTGATTAACAAATCACGAATTACAGCTGGAAATATGCGAAAATCAGATGAAAAATTTCATCAAAAGAATGACCAGTTGTAGATAAAGCCGAGGTGTACATTTGATACTCTTTGTATTTCATTATTAACCTCAGAGTTTGTACTCTAGATTAAAATAAAAATACAATAATTTTTCACAAAAATATTGCGTTTTTCTACTTATTTAAAATGACATCTCTTGTAGGATAAGAGATGTAATTTTAAATCAATAGAAAAACGCAATATTTGTGTGAAAAGTGCAGATATTTTAATTTTAATCTAAAGCACAAACTCTGAGACTAGTAATAAAATACAAAATCTGTCTAATGTACGGCTCTACCTACAAATGGCCATCCTTTTGATTAATTTTCAGGTTTTCACATATTTTATTATTAATAACATCTAGCATATTTTTTTTCTATTTTTCAATTGTTCATGGCTTCCTAGATATATTTTATTACTCAACAAATTATGTAAATCTTTATATTTTGTTTATTTATTTATAACTTATTTTTTCATTAAATACAATTTTTATTTTATTTTCGTCAATAATCTCCATGCCACAACTATAAAACCAACTATAGAAAAAGTTTCAAAATAAAAAAAATATAATAATAGCCATAAAGAGTATACAATGATAACCATTTTGCACAACACAATTATCTGTAAATAAACCCAGCACCTTTCTTACATAACAATCTTGGCAGTTGATTAATGTTTGCACGAATATCGCGAAATAATTACACTTTTCAGTTCTACTGACCTTGCTAGTTGGAGCACACAGCACGCAGCACAGTTTTAAAAATAACAATTGGGTTAGTAACTTGCGTTTAAAATACTTGTCACAAAACTAAAATCACACGCGAATTAAATTTAAGGTTCGCGCGCGCGCGTTGTTTGAACTGACGCGGACAACCGCTCGGAAGAGCTGGCGCGACGGAACTGTTTCTGTTGTTGGCACACAATTCACAAACAGAACTTTGGGAAGAGGTAGGGGGCATGTTTCTGTCTCACTTCGGCTAGATGGTTTGGTTAGAATTTTTTCTCAAATATGTGATTTATCATTATATGACGGAATTATGCAAGTCATGAGATAATTGGAACTCCGTTAATGTAAATAGTTATTTATTTAGAAGAGTAAAGAATATAAATCTGTACCTAGCTCAGTGGTCTAGTGATTAAAGACGCTGCCCATCTCGTATTGAGCATTGGGGGGCGAGAGTTCAAACCCTGCTGTGGGCTCATTTTTGCAAATCATCTTTCAAATGGAGTTATATAAAACAACTCAAACAAATGTATCCTATGAAAAAAACTATTCAATCAAAGGTGGGGTGGGCGGGTGGCCCCTACCAACCCCACTATGCCCGTTCACTATTCCGAATGACTTGAACTCCGCACTACACTGTTATCCGCAACTTTCTATGAGTTAGTCAATTAATTTAGTTCATTCTGGTACAATTTATAGAAACTTACAAAAATATTTGTAGTACAGAACTCAAGTCGTTTGAAATAGTGGACGGGTATATTGGAAATAATGACCAAATTATTATCTATTATTTGATTTGATTCATAACAGTCATACAGAAACAAACAAACATAGAAATAGTAATTTACATTATTAGTACAGGAAGGCAAGTTTCCCGAATGACCGAATGATATTACAGCACTCGCCCCAAATCAAGAGTACAAAAAAAAGAAAACAGTCTAGTTTTCTTTTCATGAGATGAGATGTCTGTAACTGCGCAGTTACAGACTTGAAATCAATTTATTTATAAATAAAAATGTAACTGCGTACGTCGATTTACATAAATATCAAACAAAAAATCTTCTCCTTTTCAAAACAATTCAAATCTGACTTAAACCACATTCATTGTCTCAGGCTCATATATGACTGAATTATATTGTTTTTTTTGCACATCTCTTTTACTATTATCCTTATTTTCTCACAAATTCCTCTTTCTTTCATTATTTTCCATGTTCTCTTCTTTGATACTTTACTTTTTTTTTCTCTTAAAGGGTCTGGTTTGGCTGTAGCATCCCACTGCACTGCGGCCACGGTTGGCCTATTTTGCTCCCCCATAACTATTCCTCATTCATGAGCTCTGTATATTCAATGAAGTCCAGAAGTCTTGTGAATGGGCGAGCTTGGAGCTCTTTTAGGTTCATTCGCGTTGAACCAAAGAGCTTTTTCCTGCCTGAGTTAAATGCCTCGCAGCTAGTTATTACATGTAGTGGGGTTTCTTCTTCTTACCCACAGCCTCTGCACGTTAACCCCATAGTGTGTAGGTGTTTATTTAATATATGTCCTGTTAGGAGTCCTACCATATTTCTTAATTGGTTCCTAGATGCTGTATGTAGTCCCACCATATTCAAGGATTGGGCTGTCTTATGCCATATGCCATGTCCGGTCACCGTGCCATACGCGATCACCATGTCAAGAGTGTCTCTAAAATGATATATCAAATTATACAATTCATTTTAAATTATACAACGAAATTAGTCATAACATACTGCCGGCGTTCTATCATATGTGAAATTAGTTTCACAAAATATTCAACAATACTCCCCAAGGCCGGACGCTGTGCTATTAAACTTCCCATTTACATAACGCGCCAACTCAACAAAAAATCCCGGTCGGCAAATGAAACCAACAAAAAAAATAATCCTCCTGACCATAACAACCCAATCAATCAAAACCACTACTCTGAAGCTGTAGGTAAGATTCTATAAAAGATAACCTCGAGTAAAATTATACCCATCGTCTTCCTTGTAAAACGCTACCGCTTTTTCTCCTAAACAGGTGGGCAATTTGGTTATTATATACAGCAGGAAGCTGCTGCTGATAAATAATTTATCTACGTCGCACCGCCGCCGCGCCCTTATCAGGTACGCGTAGCATTAACCTTCGGCGCGGCTCTTCTTCGCAGATAAAATGCCCGGAGTGAAACTAAACCGGAGCACAGCTGAAGGCGCGATAACGCGTGCTGCCAAAGGTTTCATTGTATTCGCGAATATGTTCTTAGTAGACATTTTTGTGCGGTTGCGTCATGTTTCGTAACCGTGAAACCATAAACAATATGTTTATAGAGTAACGTACTGGCAATTACGATATATAAGGAAGTGAATTATAATTGCTACCGAATGTCAAATTGTTAATTATTTAAAGAAGGTTATTAAATTCATGGACAAACTATTAGCTATTTTGAAGCCACTTTAGTTTCGGTTGTAGAAAAAAATTCATAATTCCGAATTAAATTTTAATACGTGATTCAAATGTTACTTTTCATGATTTTTACAAATAAAACCAAGACATAAACAAAGAATTCCTCAAAATTTGGATTTGATTGGTCACCCCAATTGGCCATAATAGACCCGCAAACAATCCGCCGTGCGCGCGGTTCCGCGGTGCCTCGCGTTATTGAGGCTGGGAACTTAGAGGCTAACTTCACACCGGTCTTTTTATTATAAATAATACATACATACAATTGAGGTCATTTCTCTAGTTTAATATACGCATTTTTAAGTTTTTGTTACATTGGTGCAATACTTGTTCCATACTCAAAAGAAACAAATATATCATAGTCTGGATAGTCTGGATAGTTGGCTGGAGGGTAGCATAGCTACAGATACTTAGGCCTCAAAATGTTAAACCTCCCTAGAATGGCCAGCATTGACAAATCCTCACCCGCTAGAGTTTTGCAGCTCGCACTAGTGGAACGAGTGAGTAGCCTTACTCACTCGTCCACCAGTCAATTCTGCGTACGAGCTGCAAAACTCTAGCGGGTGAGGAGTTGCCAATGCTAGCCATACTAGGCCAGAACAAATATATCATACTTATACTTTAACACAGTGTTTCTGAAATTTTTTGGTCCACGAGTCCCTTTTCTACTTAAACATTAAAAAAAACCTCGAAGAATGGGTCTAGAAAAACATCCTAATTTAAATTCATAATTTCTATTGATTATTAGCATTGAAATACTTTATATTTTAGTAACAATAAAAATGAACATGGGTACATCTTTGAAATCAATTGTTCTGCGACCCCCCTAACCATTGAGAATCTTTAACATATCTTTGAATACTAATCTCGTATTTACCACAGCGTCATACGTAATTTTTAAAATTCATAACCTTATTGCATTCAGAAGCTCCTTCACTCAAGTGCAAAATCTGACGTTGCAGAACAGAACGACGCCTCCGCCAGCGGTGGCCGCGGCTGACGTTTTGCAGATGCGGATTTGCGATAAGCGCACCCGTGTACCACTTGACCTGTAAGGAAACGTCAATTATATAGCCTCAACATCCATACAAAATATAGAGAAAATAACAAAAATTAAGCATCAGTCTGTACAGGGTAATTTCAAACTGTTATGTTTTTAGTTATTAAATAATATTAAAAACTAAAAGTGAATTGAATTTTTTACTTATATTATTTCAACTCGATTTGTAGTTGCTAATTTTATATAAAATCAACATCAATTGTTAAAAACATATAAAGTAATTTTTATTTCATTTGACTGTTTTCCTTTTTATATTGTAAGATTAATAAATTTAGCATAATAATACAATAATAAATTTACAATTTAATACTTACTGAACTATTTGTGACTTAAATTATTACGTCTGCAATCGCCCCAGCATGTGTTTTATATTCCCACTTGTTATTACCTAAAAAGTCGCGTTTGTATCTAACATTGTCTACTATTTCATTTAATAAGATTAAGCCTGAATCTGGAGCCATTAATTCACGATGAGCCCACACTTTGTCGCAGGCGGATTATGTAAATTCTTAAAATGTTGACTCCGGTTGCCACAATAACGCATATAAATGAGAGATAACTTAAAATTAAATTAAACTCATCTAATTAATTTGCTGGGTATTATTTAGAAACCAGACGCAACTACTACCTCCCAATACTGAACTATATAATACTAGTGGCCCCTGTAGTGGATTCGGTTATGAAGGTAATTCTTTCAATACTTCATATCTATATCTATTGATCACTCAATATAATCGATATTTTATTTGTAACTCATATGATACAGCTATAATGATCATAAATGTTGCCACAGAACTATTTTTTGAAATTTCTTTAGAATCATCAACATTATGGTGCTTCTAACCCTGTAGTTGATTAGGTTATGAGGGTAATTCTTTCAATACTTTATATCTACATCTATTGACCACTCAATACACTTAATATTTTTTTGTAACTCATATGATACAGCTATAATGATGATACATGATGTCACCGAACTATTTTTTGAAGTTTCTTTAGAATCTTCAACATTATGGTGCTTTTACCCCTGTAGTGGATTAGGTTATGAGGGTAACTCTTTCAATACTTCATTTCTACATTAATTGGTCACTCATTACACTCAATGTTTTATTTGTAATTCACATGGTGCGGCTGTAATGATGATAAATGATGTCACACAACTATTTTTTTAAATTTCTTTAGAATCTTCAACATTATGGTGCTTGTCCCCTGTAGTGGATTAGGTTATGAGGGTAATTCTTTAAATACTTCATATCTACATCTATTGATCACTCAATATACTCAATGTTTTATTTGTAACTCACATGGTGCAGCTGTAATGATGATAAATGATGTCACACAACTATTTTTTTAAATTTCTTTAGAATCTTCAACATTATGGTGCTTGTACCCCTGTAGTGGATTATGTTATGAGAGTAATTCTTTCAATACTTCATATCTACATCTATTGATCACTCAATATACTCAATATTTTATTTGTAACTCACATGGTGCGGCTGTAATGATGATAAATGATGTCACACAACTATTTTTTAAAATTTCTTGAGAATCCTCAACATTATGGTGCTTATACCCCAGTAGTTGATTAGGTTATGAGGGTAATTCTTTCAATACTTTATATCTACATCTATTGATTACACAATATACTCAATATTTTATTTGTAACTCACATGGTGCAGCTGTAATGATGATAAATGATGTCACACAACTATTTTTTTAAATTTCTTTAGAATCTTCAACATTATGGTGCTTGTACCCCTGTAGTGGATTATGTTATGATAGTAATTCTTTCAATACTTCATATCTACATCTATTGATCACTCAATATACTCAATATTTTATTTGTAACTCACATGGTGCGGCTGTAATGATGATAAATGATGTCACACAACTATTTTTTAAAATTTCTTGAGAATCCTCAACATTATGGTGCTTATACCCCAGTAGTTGATTAGGTTATGAGGGTAATTCTTTCAATACTTTATATCTACATCTATTGATTACTCAATATACTCAATATTTTATTTGTAACTCACATGGTGCGGCTATAATGATAATATATGATGTCACACAACTATTTTTATAAATTTCTTTAGAATCCTCAACATTATGGTACTTATACCCCAGTAGTTAAATAGGTTATGAGGGTAATTCTTTCAATACTATATATCTACATCTATTGACCACTCAATATACTCGATATTTTATTTGTAACTCACATGGTGCGACTGTAATGATGATAAATGATGTCGCACAACTATTTTTTTTAATTTCTTTAGAATCCTCAACATTATGGTACTTATACCCCTGTAGTTGATTAGGTTATGAGGGTAATTCTTTCAATACTTCATTTCTACATTTCTTGGTCACTCATTATACTCAATGTTTTATTTGTAACTCACATGGTGCGGCTATAATGATAAATGATGTCACACAACTATTTTTTGAAATTTCTTTAGAATCTTCAACATTATGGTGCTTGTACCCCTGTAATGGATTATGATATGAGAGCAATTCTTTCAATACTTCATATGTACATCTATTGATCACTCACTACACTCAGTATTTTATACTTTAAAAAAACGAAATGTACACACACAGACGGAAAGACTCGTGAAGGGTCACTAGTCTAATAAAGATGGTTTATATATATTCTTTAAAACAATTGGACATCATATATTTCCAAATAAACTTATCAGGGCCGTGCCACTTCTGGGATTCTCATTTTTATATTTTATCATGTGACGGGTTTGTCTTTTAAGAATAAACTACCCTTGTTTTTTTAAGATATATGAAAATGTTATTTGGAAATATTACTTAGAACTGACACAAGGTTCTAAATACGAATTTGAAACGAAAATATTCGCTTTTGTCTTTTCATGTATAAAATATTTTTGCATACGTGCCCAACTTTCGGGCGGCCACTGTATATAATTGTTGGATGAGAATTCTAAATATCCACATATAAAGTTTAATTGACAATCCCCGTGTATGGTAAATGCTGCATTGGAGTTGAATGGTCTGAAAAAGATATTTTAAGCCAATTTAATCTCTCTGAAGGTATAATAGGATTAAATAAATCAGGGTGCAGGCGTTTATAAACCAGATGTGTTGTTGTTATAAATAGAAGTATTTACAAAGTACAGACTGAATACACGCGTGCCGCATACAATTGACCCATCATAGTGTAGTTCGATTTTATGAACTTAAGTTTTATGTACATATCAATCTTACAAAACTTAGCTGTATAAATAAATTAATAAACCACAATCACTGTTTGTATACAAATATATGCTGGCATGATTTACCAATATCAACATTTCAGTTTAAAAAAATCGTTTTGATAAAACTGTTGCATTAAAAATATTCCTCGTGATACTTTTGAATTAGGCATCACGTACTGGGCTGTCACGTCTCCTGCTATTATTGGAAAAAATTATACGATTAACAACATAACATGCTACGAGGGTAGAATGAATAATTGAAAGTACTTATAATGGGCGTGCTGCACCTCCACATGAATTCCAAACACACATACTTTATAAATCTTCATTACCAATGCTAGTAGTCCATTAATACTCTTTGAATACTGTGTAACTATTAGGAATTTGAATGTTGTGATAAAATTATAACAGTATGTCGTATTACTGTGTACAAATTAAACATAGTAACATTACAGTAACAGACTGTGTTATCACGTCATTGCGAAATTTAAACGTATTATTCAACTGCTAGGGTTATTAATAAAAAAATTAATATTTTTTCCCTTTTTCATAATATGGTAGAAACATCTAAAATTGGAATTGGAATTTTCGCGAATCACCGTTCACAGTTTTCAGAGGTTTTATGTGAAGTGAAGTGTGATTAAACTCCTCTGAGCTTCTCCCTTGATCGGCGGAAAAGCCTCACGGATGATAGCCCTATAATGATAGAAGTTATTTTTTTTAAACATATAAATTAATTATGCCTTTCTGCACCCATAAATCTTCATAATGTTAATATGCATAACTGTAAATACATACATCAGTCACGAGATGATAATTATATACATTTGCATCTGACACTACATGACTTTCTATAAAAATTGTACAATACAAATGCGTTCGCATAAGTACATAATGCGAGCAAATTGTTGATCGTACATGTAATTTCGTCTGGCACACATTACACATGACTGAACATATTAGACAATGGATATACATCATCCCGTTATGTCCATCTAAATGACACGAATTCGGTCAACGAACTAACGAAAGATATGTCATATTTTTATGTAATTGTAGGCAATTCATGTAATTTTCTTGAATGTAAAATAATATGTTATATTATCCAAAATATATAAATATACAGTGTGGTCCATTTATATTGAGACAGTAAATTATTAGGGAAACCAGCAGGTATATGAAAAAAGGTTTTTTATAAAATATTCTTAATATGTGCGTCTCGTACTGAGCATTGGGAAGAGTTCGATCCCCAGCGGGGAGTGAATTTTCGGATATTGTGGGGTTTTCCGCCGGTTAAGGGAGAAGCACATCATCCGGTATTTACTTTAACATCTTTTCTGTGATGTTAAAGTAAATACCGGATGATGTGCTTCTCCCTTTTTTCAAAATTGTGAAGGGTGATTCGCGAAAATTCGCTCCCCGCTGGGGATGAAACTCATTCTCCCCAATGCGCAGTACGAGACGGACGAGACCTCTAACCACTCGGCCACTAAGCTGGGTGGGAATTATTATTATTGCAAAAACTGCTAATTGTTCTTTCATGTTTCAACATTCAATATCGACGAAAATATGATTGAACTTTTTTGCTTTAAGTCGCATTTTCGATGAGACGTTTCATTATTTTCGAATGGTTTTTGAATATGTAACTCATAACTACCTGAGCTCTCTATAAGTCTATAATATCATTATACAGTTCCAAATTATAGTAACCTAATCGTGTCTATAACAAGCTCAATGCCAGTTAATTAAACAGCACTTCAAGAATTAGTTCTAGCCGCATACACCGAAAAAGCCCGTCGGGGGATTATCTGGGCAGACGATTAATATCGGTTTCAAACCTGTTCATTTGGTCCCCCGTCAACCGAAAAGCTACCATTTAGTCACGCCACTCGTCGACCAAAGGCATTCTTTACGTCCTCACAGCGACACGACCTCTTTTATATTTCTTGCCGCGTAATTAACTACTTTGCAGACAGACATGGCACTTGATGTTATATATACGAGCATTTTATAAATAAATCTCTTATTTGCGTGTTATGCCTATTAGAATGAGTCTACTTAAGGTCGTTTTAGACAAGACAATTTCTTAGCTCAAAAGTTGTTCAAGAAATTAATTCATATATCCTCCTCCCATACAAATTGTCCTTGACAAGTAGAACGCGTTATATTTTTCATTCGATCTACCATCCAATTCAATATTTCAAATAATTTGCTGTATGATACAAGATAATTTAGCTTGTCTTGCATCTAGACAAACTTTTGAGTCTTGTCTAAATCGACCTTTATGTAGGTTTAAATGATTGGGATTGTGCTGATGTTTGATTATATTTGTTAACATAATTTACCAGGGCTGTACTTTACATGGAAAAATTCGCGATTCAATCGTTAACGGTTTTCCTCAAAGTAGTAGGTAAACCGCAGATATTAGTTAGCTGATTGCATTAAAATTTAGATTGTCTCGCATCTTGATTAACTTTTGAGTCAAGAAATTGTCTTGTCTAAAACGACATTTAGATATAAAAAAATGAGTCAAAGTTCATAGTTATTGTATATAAAAAAAATTGTATTAAAAGTATGCACAAACTTTGTATGCACAATAACTTAGTTTTTTACATATCACTAGATTCGCTTTGTTTATTTTAGAGTTTACACAGTCAGCTACTTTCTAGTTTACATTTGAATCGCGAATAGAGATATATAGTTACATATCTCAAATCAAAAGGAATTGTACAATTCTAAAATTTTTATTGAACAATGGAAATATAAATATTCAATTGTCTATTTGTTCAAGACAAAATGGGTCTTGATCGTCCTTCATTTTCTTTGACTCTCATATTTTTTATAACATTCCATTTTCTACTCGTATGAATTTTCAAGAATTATCATAATATATACCCCTATATTTTGTTTAAGTCAGAAGGAATTGTATGTATGGTAAGAATTCCAAACATTTAAAAGTAATAATCAATTTTTATTAAGACCAAACAAACATTTGATTTTACCATACAAATAAAAATATTTATTTGATTGTATATAATAATACAAACAAATATCAAACAATAAAAATGTCCATCAAGCTGACTGATAACTCGTGGTCTCGCGGGTCAAACCAGTTTTTTTTTTCTGCAATGATTCCGCGCCGACCTTGCACCGCATTCCGATCCGGGCCAGTTTCGCGTGACGAGTGATGTGTATAGTTGGTGCGGTGCTGTGTTTAGTGATATTAATTAATCGGATTAGTGTTGTTTGTGTGCAACATCATCAAAAATGAGTGCTAATGGGGAGAAACACTCGCATCGAATGACGACACGAGGTTAGTTACATCATTGTTGAAAAAATAAAGTAAACAACGCGATTTATGTGTAAAATACGAAATAGTTAATCTATGATGTTTATACATATATCATTATGAATTCATGTGTTCGTATTATGATACTATGGCTTGCACAATAACGTTGGTATAAATTCTACATCGTAAAGATCATGAATTTATTTATTTATTTTATTTCGTGTTGGTGTACAGACGTATTAGTATGAGATGTATTGAGAAATTTACGCCCGGTTTCTCCAACGAATCTTAAAACTCGTCTTGTACAAACTCGTCTTATATAAATTCGTCTTATATAAATTCGTCTTATATAAAGTCGTCTTATATAAACTCGTCTTATATAAACTCGTCTTATATAAACTCGTCTTATATAAACTCGTCTTATATAAACTCGTCTTATATATAACCACGTCTTAAACTTTTATTCTATTACACCAAACATATGTAGATCTTACTTAGTCTTACAATGTAAGACCGTCTTATCTTTTCAGATTCGATTTTTGTTTGGTGCAACGTTTTAAGACCGTCTTATTATTAAGATTCGTTGGAGAAACCGGGCGTTATATGTGAAATTTATATGCGAGGGAAGATATTGACGGTGTAGCGCAAGAAGGGCCAATCTGCTTTTTTAAGAAAATGATTTAAAGGACTTGTAGTTAACTTTTAACTATTGTGAAATAAAAAATTGAGAAGGAGCCTTTGTAGATTGGCCCTTTTAGTTTTGTTTATTAAGCCCTTTAAATACATTTGTTCCTTTTGTTAAAAAGGCAGATTGGACCTTCTTGCGCTGCACCGTCGATATCTTCCATCACATATAAATTTCACATATAACGCCCAGTTTCTCCAACGAATCTTAATAATAAGACGGTCTTAAAGCGTTGCACCAAACAAAAATCGAATCTTAAAACGATAAGACGGTCTTACATTGTAACGCTACACCATCGATATGACCGGGCCCCTAAATACTGGGCCCTAGACATTTGTCTCATTTGTCTATGCTATAATCCGGCCCTGGATACAATGTTCTGCTATAGTTGTAACACACATAAACTTGATTTTATGTGCTGCAGGCATAAATTGCAACACACTTATAATTTCACATAACATAAGACATGGAAGCTCCTGGTAGCTACTAAAGTGCCTTTCGTTTATCACTCTGGGCTGGTACGGGCTTATTGTTTCTTGTTCTATTTGCCGATTCCGATACGCATAATTCTACCTCGGCCCTTGCAACCAGCGACGCACAACCGCAAGAGCTAAGCGATACTGCACGCCACAGGGGCGAGTAACAATAATAAACCATGCTAAACGAAAGCGCCTTAAGAACTTTAGTTGAACTTTAACTTTTACTGGAACTTACTCCTAAGTAATCTGTATGCACATATAGAAATTCATCAACAATAGATTTGTACCCTCTGAGATATTCGAATATACATAAGACACCTCTGAAATCAATATGTTTAAGTTCCCCTCAAGATTAATTTCTTCAGAAAATCGTGTGGTGTCCACACCAGATATTTTTATTTACATTTAGGTATTTTATGTGTATAAAGAACATGACACGAATTCTATCTGCCAAACTACCTGCACTAATCTCTCCTCGGTCTCGCCTGTCCGCGAGCGTGACAGTACCAATTCATATTTCCAAGCACGTGCTGTCGGAGCTATTTAAAGCATTCCTCCCGCTACAGTTGTATCGAATCACCAACAGGCAATTTGCATTCACCGTAAGAAATAAAATATGACAATATTACTGCTATCGTACCATCTAAAAGTCCCCACCTTTGTAGTTTCTATTTCTTGGGTAACCAAAATCTTTAAAACCATTGCTAAACAATATATTTTTAGACTTTCTTTTATTTACCCCAATCTTTAATTTCTACATAAATATTAAAGGTCATAGTAATTTCATCTTCTGTATAACTGTAATCATTACCTCCTATATTTCTATTGTTCTTTTGTATATATTGTATGAATGTACTGGAGGTAATAAATAAATAAATAAAAAATAAATAATATAGAATAAGAAATAAATACATACATACAATTACAATAAGGAACATAATATCTTGTATCACAATGATTTTAGAAAATATAACTTATGCTCCATATTTTCTCTACACATTGCAACATGCAAGAATATATTAGTGATGCGCACTAATATATTCTTGCATAGTACCACCATAATTGATGTGGTGCCGCCAGATGGCGTTTAACTTTCCTCCTAGGGGGTTAGTTGTGTCATTTTTATAGATATTTATTTAGCATAAAGAATAATTTTTAATTAGTGTTTTCTTATACGGATTATAGAGTAGCCGAAATTAAAAACTATAATTATTAAAATTCAGAGTTTTATTAGCTATCTAGCAAAAGATCACTGTACTAATAAAATAATTACATCATACATTAACCTTCACAACAATAAACTTGTTTAGTTATATAATTTAACGGTCTCTTTACAACTTTGTGTACAAACGTTTTCTTTATACAAACGAAATTAACCAAACAACGCGTGCAGTTATTCTTTTCAATTGAAACATACGCCCCGTGTCTCGTGGCGTGACTTGCAAGGCGAAACGTACTCATTGTTTGTTGTACAATAGATTAGAATAATCCGTAATTTACCACCACGTTGGTAAATATTTAATGTTAACTTGGGTTAGATAACAGTCCATGGCAATCCGAACATACCAGTACATGTAGGCACATATATCGCATAACAATATGAAACAATAATAAAACAAGTCATTGGAAAATAACTAATTGCAAAAGATAACGGGAAAAAACACATTTATGAAGTAAAGGACACGTAATATAAAAATAATGTGGTATACGTTTCTAATAATTTATTTCTTTTGTTATATAAATTACTAACGTACAAACCTCAATATTAAATGTACTGAGTCAATTCATGTTATATATAATGAGTGATTCAGTTAAACGAACTTATTTTATAATAAAATTTCCTATAAAACAAATGTTTGCATTGTGATGAGGTTAAAACTTGTTTAACAGCGGCGAGTTTATTTTACGCAACTAGATTTAGAAAATTAATTAATTTATTAGTACACGACAAATAATACGAATTTAGTTGGAATTGTATTCAGTTTCTGTTTGATGGATCCATACTTAATTCAAGTATATAGCGAAAGTTTAAATCCTGCTGTCTGTGAAATTTTGTGAAGCGCCTTTCACAGTTTTTCAAAAGTTTTCTGTGAAGTTAATACCGGGTGATTTAACTCATCATATCTTCTCCCTAACCTGGCGGAAAACCCTCATATCTTCTCTCTTTACTGGCGGAAAAACCTCATGTATTCTCCCTTTAGCGGCGGAAAAACCTCACAGCTGATAGCCGTACAAAAGTAGACATTATCTTTACAATAATAATTGTATTGCCCTTTAAGATTAACTTTTATATTTTCTTCAATACAATACATCTCTATACTTCTCGTTTGTTTGTTTTATGTTTAATTTCACGCCTATTTCATATTCTAAACTCCACAAACGGGAAAAAAATCCATCTCCGGGTCTAATTATAGCGGGGCTATATTTAAAACCCGGATTGCCCGTGGCTTTCGGAATTTAAAAACATTATAGTGCGTCCAATCTACGCGGGTGAACAGTGGGCGCGAACCCCGTAGCGGTACGCGACAAAGAGCGCCAGCTGTAATAAATTTTGTCTTGTTTTAGTTGAGGCGTCAAAAAATAAGGGGGGGATGTAAATTACATGGAAATTACAAAAGGAGGCGCGACGCTTTTACATTAACGCAGCTATCACACGTTAATTTATTAAAGTTTTATAGGGCTCGGGATTGATTAAAGCACGGGTGATGAAATTACTTATTTAATGGCAAATGTATGATGTAATTTTATTATCTAACAGGGTGAAACGCCTGCCGTTGAACTGGTCGAACTAGAGATAACTTTTAATTACAAAAAGACAAATATCATAATAAGTGTAGTGTAGAGTTCACAATGGTGAATAGGCATAGGTTTCTTCTTCTTGCAGTGCATCTCCTATCCTATATATAGGTTTGCTATCATCACAGCCATCCGAACATTAAGGTCGTTTTAGACAAGACAATTTCTTAGCTCAAAAGTTGTTCAAGAAATGAATTCATATATCCTCCTCTCATACAATTGGTCCTTGCCAAATATAACTCGTGCAATTTTCCATTCGATCTACCATCCAATTCAATATTTCAAATAATTTGCTGTATGATACGAGACAATTAAGATTGTCTCGCATCTTGACTAACTTTTGAGTCAAGAAATTGTCTTGTCTAAAACGACCTTTATTGGCTGCTGCTCGGAATAATTTAGTGTTCATGCAGCCAAACCAGTCCCTTAGGTTTTAAAGCTAGGACATTCGGCGTCTTCCGATGATGAGACATATCACCGTAGCATTCTTGTTCTAAGTTCTAGACTTAGGTTTGGTTGGTCTTAAATCATCGTCCAAGCTTTGATGAGACCTTTTCTTTAATTATTCAGTGTTTGCAATAGTGAGAATCTAAAGTAACTAATTCCCTAGATAATGTATTTATTGTTGCTATAACAACGAATACTTATGGGTTCAATAGCTTATTCATAGATTTATGAAACGTAGGTTAATACGGGAGTGAATCTTGTAAATATATTGAGCTTTTACACAACTTGTATAGCGGATTTTAATCATTTGTATTTAAGTCACTAAATTTGTCTGTGTTAAAAGTAGGCCCGCCTATTCTTTTATTATGACACGGGTCGTGTAATTGATTTCAGGTTTTGGTAAAAACTAGACAATGGACTGGCATACAAATTATGTTTTTTTCCTGGCATAGCAAAAGCATACACATTCATAATAGTTGATTTGAAAAAGTATAGGATTGGATCCAGCAGGAGTAGTAGTAGTTGCATACGTTACCATATTATAATAGTTATTTTAGCAGCAAGATTACTCTATTATAACGTTTTTGTAAAAAATGGAATTGTATACAATTTATGCTAATTTATAAAAATACTTAGTTGTATATTCTGAAACATATTTTATTAAATACTATGCAGTAACATATGCAACCAGTGATAGTCCTGCTGGACACCAGACCAGTGCCATCTATACTTGTTATAATTAACTATTATGAATATTCCTGCTAAAGCGGGACATTAAAATTGTATAATATGAGGCAATTACATGCAAATACATAACGGGGTGCCAAAATGTGCACAGGCTTTAAAAAGCGTATCAATAATAATAAAGAATAAGTTTAAATTTAAAATAACCAACTGTCTTGCCATAAATGAAAGAATAATTGCAATAAATATTAATCATCTTAATCATAAAGGCACTTACGCCCCCACTGATGAGTGGGGGCGTAAGTGCCTTTATGATCAAGATGATTAATATTTATTGCAATTATTCTTTAATTTATGGCATAGCAGTTGGTTATTTTAATTACTAACTTATTCTTTATTATTATTGATACGCCTTTTGAGGCCTATGCACATTTGGGACTCCCCAGAAATAGCAAAAGAACTATACTCTGATACACTAAATGACCTATATAGGAGATTATTCTTACGGGGGATGTAAATGCAAGAGGCAAATTCTATCTCCATTTGTTTTCGCCGTACAGTACCCGCACACCCCGATTCATGGCGTTGCCCGTGTGTGAATTCCCGATAATAGATTGCCTTTCGTTTATCACTCTGGGCTGGTACGGGCCGGTATTGTTTCTTGTTGTATTTGCCGCTTCTGATGCGCATAATTCTACCTCGGCCCTTACAACCGGCGGCGCACGACCGCAAGACCTGAGCGACACTGCACGCCACGGGGACGACTAGCAATGATAAACCATGCTAAATGAAATTGCCTTAGGAAACATGTGTATGTTCTCGCAAAACAACCTGAGAATTAAGAACGGTTTTCATAAATATACATGGCACGAGAGTTAAGATTTATTACAGACTACGTACTCACGAAACAAGAACTAACTGGGAAGTTCAAGACGTAAAAACATACAGGGAGGCCAAATGCGGTAGTGACCCGTAGGTCACTAAGCTTTTGAATCGTCAAAAGACCGACGGATAGCAGTTGAATGAAATTCGGCTAGTAACGGAAATCGACTGGTGAAGACGATCTCCAGTCTCGATAGGGAACGAGAACTAGCATATAAGAAATAGGATGAAAGTGAAAAAGGACGCTATACAAGAAACATAAGACAAACAGCTGCACGGGCATGTACAAAAAATGCCCAAGGATTGAATATCCAAGCTAATAATGAAATGGACACTCCTGTACAAACAGAAACGAGAGAGACCAAACTACACCTGGAAGACAGGAATTGAAAGAGAGAACCAAGCTGCACCTGAAAGACAGGAATTGAAAGAGCCATGTCAGAGAGAAACCACACTGCACCTGGAAGACAGGAATTGAAAGAGCCATGTCAGAGAGAAACCAAACTGCACTTGGAAGACAGGAATTGAAAGAGCCATGTAGGAGAGAAATTAACAACCTGGAGATCGGAATGAAAGACAAGTTTTGCAAACGGGAACCTGAGGGCGTGTTATTCCATTTCCTAATTCATGTCATTAGAAAAATGTATACTAACTTGAGTCCGCACTCAAATTTAGTAAAAAAACAACTATTATAGCATTGTAACGTATGCAACCACAACTACTCCTGCTGGATCCCACGCTACTGCCATCTACACATATACAAATCAACTGAAATGAATTTTGATACTCCTGCTGCAGCAGGAATTCGTTCCGTACACACGCGTTCCTCTCCAGATGTAGCGGTGATAGCTCCGCCGCCAGAATAATCGAGCGCCGCGGTATTTCTGGCCGGTTTCGCAAGAGGCAGCACAGTGTTTGCCCCCACGAGAAATTCTATCCCCATTTGTTGTCGCCGTACAGTACCCGCATAGGCCCCGATTCATGGCGTTGCCCGTGTGCGCGCACCTCTAAATCCGCGTCAACCACCGCAATTCCGTCCAAACAAAAAAAAATATTATAACAATAAAACAAACGCCGGTTCCTCAGAAATCTAATCTAGTTCCTAAAACAGTCGTTGTGGATTGAATTTAGTGTAGTGCTTGGTTAATGCCTTTTCGGATTAAATCGCTCGCGTCGATAGGTGAGCGAATTTATACTTTGCAGAGGCGCAGGGTTTTCTTTATTACCTGATAAGTGCCGCAACGGCGGCCGGCGGCGGCTAAAAATACGCACGCGTTTATTTCCATCGCGTGCATCCGCCGCGGCGCCGTTTCTTGCGGACGCGCTTTGTTTATATTTCAATTATTGTCGCACGTGCGCTTCTGGTCTTTTAAGGGTGGAAAATTCAATGATGACAAACAACACGTCACGATCATCTGTTTGAAGGAAAGGCGCGCACACACATACACACATACACGTGTGCACGTCTTCTATTTTGTCTGTAGTTTTTTTTTTCGCCTGGTGGGCGGCTGCGTGCCCATTTATGGGCCTCCTCACTCTCTTGTCCCGACGTTGTGAATTTAATCAGGAGAGTGATTGACACGCGACCTACAATTATAAATATAATTTCATTCGCTTTAATTAGGTAAAAATGTCGTACGGGTTAATTGTTTAATTGGTGGGTGGCTGAGTCAACTTGAGGCAATTAGTGTCAAGAGGCATAAATGTTTATTAAGTAGTTGATTGCCCTGCGAATTCAAATACTAATAGAATCCTAGAAATATATTGTTTACATACTATTTTATACAAAATTGTATGTTTCATATATCGAGTCAAATTCTGTGGCTCCATCTCAATTCTTCATTTCACAAACAGTTAAAAGTTAACTATTAGTAAGTTCTTTAAATCAGTTCGATGTTTTTGTTAAACAAGCATATTGGTCCGTCTTGCTTTACACCATCGATATGTTTGCAGGAGAAAAGAGAAATTTAACTCAGTCGATATATGAAACATACAATTTTGTATAAAATAGTATGTAAACAATATTTTTCTTTGATTTAAAGGACTATTTTATACAAAATTGTATGTTTCATATATCGACTGAGTCAAATTTCTCTTTTCTCCTACAAACATATCGATGGTGTAAAGCAAGAAGGGCCAATCTGCTTATTTAACAAAAGGATCAAACTGATTTAAAGGACCTTCTAATTTAGCTTTTAACTATTTGTGAAATGAATAATTAAGAGGGAGCCACAGATTGGCCCTTTTAGTTTTATTGTCCTTTAAATCAGTTTGGACTTTTTGTTAAAAAAAAGCAGATTGGGCCTTCTTGCGTTGCACCATCGATATGTTTGTAGGAGAAAAGATAAATTTGACTAATTTCTGGTATTCGAATCATCGAGTCAAACTCTTTTACGAGAGTCGTTCACTGATTCGACTCTATGGCTCGATTTACATACTTTTACTTGATACAAATACTGAATAGTTTAATGGGTTACACCACCTTGGCGCTCGGAAGAAATAAAATTGCCGCAGCTATTGAAATTATAAAATCTTTTTTATTTTAAACATATACGTGGTAGTTTTGTGAACAATATGAAAGAATAATGAATAGAAAAATAACTGAGATATGAGTTGTCAAATAGTAGTCTTTTCTGAAATTCGTTGCTGATGGTGTACATAGTATGTACGATTGACAATTATGGTAAAACAAATCTATTAATGTTCTTTAATAAAACATAATAACAACCATCTTTATACAGCTATCAAACCGAAGGGCTTTTCCACCGAACACGCGGGAAGGTGTCCCTCATATCTTCCCGCATGTTCGTTTAAGGTCGTTTTAGACAAGACAATTTCTTGACTCAAAAGTTAGTCAAGATGCGAGACAATCTCAATTGTCTCGTATCATACAGCAAATTATTTGAAATATTGAATTGGATGGTAGATGGAATGGAAAAATTATAACGCGTTCTATTTGTCAAGGACAAATTATATGGGAGGAGGATATATGAGTTCATTTCTTTTGAGCCAAGAAATTGTCTTGGCTAAAACGACCTTTAGTTACCGTATGAAAATTCGCCAGCAATGGTGTTTAAACATTCGCTTTCAAACTGCATAGCTGGCGAATTTTTGCAAACCATATTTTACAATTTTTCATAGGTTTTCTGTGAAGTTAAGGTAAAAACCAGGCGATTAAACTCCTCTGAGTTTCTTTCTTTATCGGCGGAAAAGAGTTTCGATTGATAGCCCTATAAAGACTGTTTTTTACAGTTAATAAAGTTATATTTTCTAAAATCATTGTGATACTTTTACTTATTGCAATTGTACTTATTGTAATTATTGGTTCCTATTTATTTTTAATCGCAATGAATAAAGCACATTCCAATTATTCTACTCTATTGAATGTGTGCACACGCATTATTTACGACCGCAATCCTAACAGTGATGGACGTGAAAAAATGCCGCCTCCGACGCCGAACTTTCCTTATATTCATGAATAATTCACCACGTATATTTTTCGTGGTTTTCCTATTGTGTATGTGCACGGGCATGCTGAGGGGGTTCCCGGGGCACTGTGCGTTTTATGCTTATTAAAGCAATTAACATGGAAATTACGCGCGGACATGTTTAATTGGCGGCTTTTAATAATCCCGTTCGACTTGTGCATATAATTAAAAAGGCTCGCGGAATGCGATTTGGTCAGCGGGGCATTGGAGAAATTGCGAATGATTTATTTGTTGTGAACACGCGCTCGTAAATGCTCACGAGAGGAAAAAAAATGTTGGTTTATTCAAAGAACATAAAATCTGTTTATTATGGATAATAATGGTTTGTTTTCATTACGACATTCGTCGATACAAAGTGTTAAATGTCTAATGGGCCAGGTGTTTTATTGCAAATAATTTTTATTATACAGATGGAAATTAAGTAGTGAATAAATTCAATAAGACCTTTATTTATTATTTTTGCAAAAATTGCTCGGCCACTTCGATTTGTAAGGTCGTTTTAGACAAGACAATGTCTTAAGGTTGTTTTCGACAAGACAATTTCTTAGTTCAAACGTTGTTCAAGAAATGAATTCATATATCCTTCTCCCATACAATTTGTCCTTGACAAATAGAACGTGTTATATTTTTCCATTCGATCTACCATCCAATTCAATATTTCAAATAATTTGCTGTATGATATGAGACAATTTAGATTGTGTTGCATCTTTTGAGTCAAGAAATTGTCTTGTCTAAAATGACCTTTAACTGAACAATTGTTCAAGAAATTAATTCATATATCCTCCCCCCATAAAATTTTTCCTTGACAAATAGAACGCGTTATACTTTTCCATTCGATCTACTATCCAATTCAATATTTCAAATAATTTGCTGTATGATACGAGACAATTTAGATTGTCTCGCATCTTGACTAACTTTTGAGTCAAGAAATTGTCTTGTCTAACACGACCTTAACTTTTGAGTCAAAACATTGTCTTGTCTAACACGACCTTAAGTTTTGAGTCAAAAAATTGTCTTGTCTAAAACGACCTTTAATTTTAAATTGCATTTTGTCAATTTTTTCAACAATTATTGAATGAGCAATGACGCCATTGACATTTATTTGAATTGACAACCCTATTTTTTATTGCGGGTCCTGAAAGGGATTATTTTTCTGCGATCAGCCATGTATATTATAAGGAAATTTCCGAGAAAAATCATTTCAAAAGTTAGAGAAAAGAAAAACGCGAAACGCGAAATAATTTTCAAATAAACAATAAAAGCTAAAGTATAATGACCACAATATTGATCTGTAAAACAGAAGTTGTCTCTGTCCTCTTTTACATGCCAATTACATATTAGTCTGTTCAGGGTGTATATTACTACATGTTTTAAATTTGTTAATTGTTGCTTTATTTGTGAATAAACCAACAATTAATATTATATTATCTAGGTAGTATTATTTAGATCTATAAGGAGCCAAATCGAAAGCGACCCCCAATTAAATTTCACATATTTACTATACACCAGAAGCCAACCGCATAAATCAGCTCAATTAAATGTAACCTTTACAGCATTTCATTTTCAATAAATTATAGAAAGCCACAGCAGCACATGCGGCAAGTAAAAGTTTTCATCACCCTGCCCAGTGCCCAATTATCAATTGCCCCGTGAAAGTGCAATTTCATTCGCCAATTTGCCACAATTTTTTCTCTCGAGAATTTGCATACAATCCACCTACTGGTCTACATAGTGGTGAGCATAATAATAAACAGCGAAACCGCGCGGAAAAGAGAGTAATTGCATTCCGCATGAGCGGTTTATTTGCTTGTTGATTTTTTTTTTGTAGTGGTTCGTTAGTTAATGATCGCTGGTAATGAGTGCGATGATTGATGCCCAATTTTGGGCGCAGTCATGTGTGATTTCTGTCGGCGGTTGGAAAGTTGATTGATGTTTTTGAGACGAGCTGTTTGGTCATAAATAACCTGGAAGAAAACATATGGTTGCACTCTAAAGCCTAGTTCAGACCTACATGTAATTGCACATAAACAAATGTTTGTAAATATTTGCCTTGAACAAAATAAATACAAAAATTTGATTTTTTACAATGTTTTGTATCGCGAATAGTTACTTTATATAAACGTTTATACACTACGACGTTCATAATTGAGGCAAATAAATGAATCAAACTTTTTCCGAAAGCTAAATAAATGGGCAATGCAATAAAATTTGTAAAATTTTCAAAATCCAAAAAGTTGATTTTTACAATGTTTTTTATTGCGAATAGTTACTTTATATAAACTTTTATACACTACGACGTTAATAATTGAGGTAAATAGATGTATCAAACTTTTTCCTAAAGCTAAATAAATGGGCAATGCAATAAAATTTGGGAAATTTTCAAAATCCAAAAATTTGATTTTTTACAATGTTATGTATTGCGCATAGTGATTTTATATAAAATTGTATACACTACGACGTTAATAATTGAGGCAATTAAATTAATTAAACTTTTTCCTAAAGTTAAATAAATGAGGAATACAATGAAATTTGTAAAATTTTCAAAATCCAAAAATTTTATTTTTCACAATGTTCTTTATTATGAATAGTGACTTTATATCAAATCTTATACACTACGTCGTTAATAATTGAGGCAAATAAATGAATCAAACATTTTCCGAAAGCTAAATAAATGGGCAATGCAATAAAAAATTTAAAATTTTCAAAATAAATAAAATTGATTTTTTACAATGTTTTGTATTGCGAATAGTTACTTTATATAAACTTTTATACACTACGACGTAAATAATTGAGAAAAATAAATAAATCAAACTTTTTCCTAAAGCTAGATAAATGGGCAATGCAATAAAATTTGTAAAATTTTCAAAATCCAAAAAATTTATTTCTTACAATGTTTTGTATCGCGAATAGTTATTTTATATAAACTTTTATATACTACGACGTTAATAATTGAGGCAAATAAATGAATCAAACTTTTTCCTAAAACTAAATAAATGAGTAATACAATGAAATGTGTAAAACATTTAAAATCCAAAAAATTTATTTTTTACAATATCTTGTATTGTGAATAGTTAAAATCCACAAATTTTTTTTTTACAATGTTCTTTATTATGAATAGTGACTTTATATCAAATCTTATACACTACGTCGTTAATAATTGAGGCAAATAAATGAATGAAACATTTTCCTAAAGCTAAATAAATGGGCAATGCAATAAAGAATTTAAAATTTTCAAAATATTTTTTTTTTATTTTTTACAATGTTTTGTATTGCGAATAGTTACTTTATATAAACTTTTATACACTACGACGTTAATAATTGAGGAAAATAAATAAATCAAACTTTTTCCTAAAGCTAGATAAATGGGCAATGCAATAAAATTTGTAAAATTTTCAAAATCCAAAAATTTGATTTCTTACAATGTTTTGTATCGCGAATAGTTATTTTATATAAACTTTTATATACTACGACGTTAATAATTGAGGCAAATAAATGAATCAAACTTTTTCCTAAAACTAAATAAATGAGTAATACAATGAAATATGTAAAAAATTTAAAATCCAAAAATTTTATTTTTTACAATATCTTGTATTGTGAATAGTTACTTTATATAAACTTTTATACACTACGACGTTAATAATTGAGGCAAATAAATGAATCAAACTTTTTCATAAAGTTAAATAAATGGGAAATGCAATAAAATTTGTAAAATTTTCATAATCCAAAAATTTGATTTCTTACAATGTATTGTATTGCGAATAGTTACTTTATATAAACTTTTATACACTACGACGTTAATAATTGAGGCAAATAAATAAATCATACATTTTCCCAAAGCTAAATAAATGAGCAATACAATAAAATTAGTAACATTTTCAAAATCGAAAAATTAGATTTTTTACAATGTTTTGTATTGCGAATAGTTACTTTATAGAAACTTTTATACACTACGACGTTAATAATTGAGGCAAATAAATGAATCAAACCTTTTTCGAAAGGTAAATAAATGGGCAATGAAATAAAATTTGTAAAATTTTCAAAATGCAAAAACTTGATTTTTTAGAATATTTTGTATCGCGAATAGTTACTTTATATAAACTTTTATACACTACGACGTTAATAATTGAGGCAAATAAATGAATTAAACTTCTTCCTAAAGCTAAATAAATGGGGAATTAAATAAAATTTGTAAAATTTTCAAAATCCAAAAATTTGATTTTTTACAATATTTTGTATTGTGAATAGTTACTTTATATAAACTTTTATACACTACGACGTTAATAATTGAGGTAAATAAATAAATCAAACTTTTTCCTAAAGCTAAATAAATGAGTAATATAATGAAATTTTAAAAATGGTGCAAAGTAACTTCATTTTATGACATCACAATAAATATTTTTATTATTTATTTTATTCAGTAATTGAATGGTTTTGGCGTCTACTACGTGGTAATTCATTTTCAATAAAGGAGATGAATAAAACTACTATGTTTTTTACCACTTATAACAATTAAATAAGTGATAAAAAACATATTATTATTTATTTTATTGTATTCAGAAACATTTGGATTCAAAATAATTTCGACAAATTCGATTTTTAGCATTTTTGACTTTAATTTATATGTTTAGTGAGATTGTATTTTTAATTTAAATATATATATATATATATATATATATATATATATATATTAATCCTGTATTAAAATTTTTAAATATTGTTTTACTACGGTACCTATGCAAATAGATAATTCTATGTATTTTGGATCTCAGTGATCACATTTAATTTCTTATTTAATATTTTATAATTCTAATTTAGGCCTTTTAAAGCGCTATTAAAGTTTATATTCTTGCTGAGCAGATACTTGTGATATATCATCGGACAAAATTATTTGCAAATGCATGAAGCGATGATTAACGTGCGCTGCGGAGTGCCAAAGCACTACGGCCCACGTAAACTAGATCAGCTATAAAGCGGGACCCGCGAACTGCGAATAATTCGATTAAATGTATCCGTACCGAGTTGTGAAAGTATTATGAAGTTTAATAAATGTTTTATTGATTTTAAAGATTTAGATACTAACTACAAGGGGAGGTTTTTGTATGTTATCTATCTACCTACGAAAACAAGGCTTTAAATGAGAAATAAAAAATAATTTTTCAATGTTAAAACAGTAAT
Source organism: Lordithon lunulatus (assembly GCA_963942505.1). NCBI lineage: Eukaryota > Metazoa > Arthropoda > Insecta > Coleoptera > Staphylinidae > Lordithon > Lordithon lunulatus. The sequence continues at coordinate 64,879,902 of OZ012667.1, forward strand.
CGCATTACGCTTTCGAAAAAAATCGATTGGTAATTCTGTAAAATATTATACCACATCGTGTTCCAAATCGTCATTCGATGAAAAGGTCCTCTTAAATGTGTTTTGAGTTTTGGAAAGAAATAATAGTCACTGGCGCAAATAAATGAATCAAACTTTATTCCTTCGGGCATCTGGTGCGCTGATATGTTTTGCACTAAGATCAGTAAAAAAAATTAAACACAATAGTTTGCATAATTTTTTTATCGACCCAGTTTCTAAAATCGGCATATCGAGACAGATGCGTAAAAGTTAAAAATAAAAAATAAATAGAAGGAAAAACATGTCATAATAGAGACTTTCAATCTTTTATTGTCATTTTGTTATAAACATTGTGTAATTTTTTCAAATCAATTGTATAACGGAGTCATTATCAAAAATAATAATTTAAGTTACAACATATATTATACAACAACGCCTATAAAAATTATTAATAATGATATATAACTATATGCATACATTTTATAAGATGTTGGATATTTTTGCCATTTGTGTTTTAACGAAGTTGGAACACAATACTAGTACTATGTTTTTAAACAATATTTGTTCAATTTTCAGTATGATATAAATATCCTATTTATGTGATAAACAATTTATCACTGTCTCAAAATAACTTTAAAGTATATATTAGTAACATTTACAAATTATAATAGGGCTATAAAATACTAGCAACATTATACCAGATAACCTTTCCAGCGATAACCTCTTATCATTATAAACTACATATTATGTATTTTGGTACAATTCAGGATTCCAGACATATTTAGTACAATAAAAAACGCCAACTTTCTATAATATGATGATAAGGCAACATAAGCTTGCAATAAAGACATTTACATGAATCAAAGTTAGGCTAGATGTCTTAAGTAAATTGTAAAGTTTTGATTGTAACTATTTTTTGTGTTTGTTAGAACAGTTTTGTCACGTGCGACCTTGGTCATGTGGTCATCTCTATATAGATTATTTAATTATATTTTTAATAAAATAATTTTAAAAAATTCTTTCCATTTAAAATACTTTGCTATCATCCTATAATATTTTTTTAATTTAAATTATTATTCAATAATATACACCTACAGCTATTTTCGAATACTATGCTCGTTTTATTCGCCAGGGTTTATTTTTAACCATGCACTCGATGCCAATAAAATCCACTAGATCCGTGTGAAAGGGCATTGTGCTTCGTGTGCTTTATTTATTTTTCACGCCGAAATTAGGCAACATTTTCAAATATTCCATAAATAAATGGCCATGCATACTGCGGCCACCGCCTAGCAGGAGAAGCGCGTCGTAAAATTTTAAAATCGCCTGCTTTTTACGACTCTTCTGCACGAACTGAAATGAGTTTAATAAAAATGAAATGAAACGACTCACGTTTGAAAAACTCCTTTTTAACATGGAAATGTAAACATATAGAAAATACACGCGAGTTTGCGAGTGGGATAACATTCGACGACTTGTATTAATTACGCAAAACATTTATTATCGCCTTGTGCCTTTTCATTTTAGAGCTATTTTACATTCATTAGGATTATGACACATATATTCTGCAACTTCATATTTTATAAATGATTCAATCTGGTGGATACTCCTCTGGTGGCAATAAAATCTTTACTGACCAATGTTTTTAATTTGTAATCATTTTAATAATGAAATGATTGCAAATTTAAAAAATTGATTAATAAAGATTTTATTGCCACCAGAAGAGTATCCACCAGATTGAATCGTTCATTATGTAATGTTATAATGTTTGTCTGAGCTCAATGAGTAATTTAACTCATTTCCAAAATTACTAAATTGCAAATTTTTACATTTATTTCAAATTCTGGAAGGTCACAAGTCATAGAAAAATTGCGAAACGCATATAGATGTTCAAATCAGTGATTTGAATGATTATAGTTTAGTTGAGTTTGATACTTTTGTTCACATAGTTTTGTTAACGAATAACACGCTTCTTATAGTTGTTGTTCGAATCCCATCGAGGGTGATATTATGTATGAGTTTTATTTTATATTTAATTGGTGTATTAAGTGCAAATGGAAAGATTTTGATAACATAAATATAATTATATAACAAAAAATAACTTTCGAGCTCTTTAAATAAATCACCGTGAAAGCCGTCTTCAAGAATCTCAATCCGGAACGCATTACGAAATTACGCAATTTATTAATTTAAATCATGTACTGAATATGAACGCGTGCCTTTCCCAAATGCTTCTGAATTCATTATATTAGTGCAGTTATAATTTTGTTGCCGCTTGCCAACAGGTACGGTTAAACAAACTGATAAGTGCTGGCATTGAATCAAAAACCAACAACAAAAATTATAATGCGTACTACTTTTCAGGTCTCCCATTAAAATGAATATGAAAAACGATATTAAAATCTTGCTGCGAGTTAATAACAAGCTTAACTGAAATTAATTTGCGGCGGCGAGGATGAAGTGGCAAATTTTAATTCATTACGACTTTGGTTTGACAGCGAGTGCCGCACTGAAATATCTAATTAGTGGAAATTAAGAGAGTTTAAAAGCTTGTATAAACTGAAATCAAGTTGGAAAGGATTTATGATTTTTTTAAAAGATTGTATAACGTTTCTCAGTGAGATTGCTCAATTATATAGCTGATATTTTATACAATTAAATTTATAAAACGATTTTTTAGTTTGTTTTTTATCACACTTCAGTTACACTTTGCAACTAGTTTCGGCTAAGCTCTAGCCATTTTCGAGCTCCTCCGATGATGACGATGCTCGAAAATGGCTAGAGCTTAGCCGAAACTAGTTGTAAAATGTAACTGAAATGTGATAAAAATCGTTTTATTTATCCTTTAAAATTAATTATCACAAAGTAGACGCCTTAACAATCCAATAATTAAATTTATATTTTTAATTTTCTGCTAAACGTATTTCATTATTATTCAATTTAAGTAAAAGATTGCATACACACGTGTGTGGCCGGTAGTTTTACAGCAGGTCTTCGCCCCCCATTGACCCACTGACTGGTCGTCATCGTATGTTCACCAGTTTATCGCGTTTGCAGGCATCGCACGGATAATTTTAAATGGCTACATTAAAAGCTATTAATAACGCTCTGCACTGGATCTCCGAAATCCATTTGGCTACTCGTAACAACAAACAAATCATCACGCACTGCTATGACATAGAAACGAATTGTTATCACGATGTGTGTCAGTACAGGTGTCGGGACGAACATTGCACGTGCTAGGGCATTAATAAACTTTCGATATTTACTTATCAATTGGAATTTCATTTCGTTACTCATCAATTTTTATTCGTCATTGTATTCAAAGCATTTGTAATCATACAGACATAACAAAGATTTGGTTTTGTTAATATAATCAGTACAACTCGAGTAGTAATATTGCTGAATATGGACACATACATATGTCACATATTAACATAATCACCACACGCAATTTAACGTGATTTAATTTTTGAAATTGAAATCACTAGATTCACTAACATAGTTAATCATGAAACTTGGACTTGAGGAATTTTTAATTTAAATCTAAATTTATTCATGACACAGCTCAGTGGCCGAGTGGTTAGAGGCATCGTCCTTCTCGTACTGAGTATTAGGGAGCTTTAGTTCGAACCCCATCTCGGCGAATCACCCTTCACAGTTTATTTGTTGAGGTTTTCTATGAAGTTAAATACCGGATGATTCTCCTCTGAATTTCTCCCTTGACAGCTGATAAACCTTATAAAGTTTTTTTATTTCTTCATGAACTAGATTTACTAAAAATGTACATATTTTTGATACATTATTTAATAATTATGATTATTTAAGGCCAGTTCTACAATTGACATTTAACTGGAAAATAAGACTATTCGTGGAATATTTCATTTGGTTCAAAATTGTCTATCCAACAGGCTAAAATGCGTATTGATTGGACAATTTTTATTTTATTTCTCTTCATTTCTTCGACCTTACTATTGCTATTCGTGGAATAAGTTTGAGATATTGGCGTCAAAATCTTAAACTTATTCCAGGAGCAGCCTTATTCTCCGATTAAGTTTCAATTGTAGAACCGGCCCTTAATTAAATTTAACGGCATAAATCATGATAGTCGCACCGAAAACAATACTGTCTCCAGTTTTCGTTACTAATTCCTAACTGGCTGGCTGCTTAACACAATGGACATTGTCACACAAAGGAAACCCATTAATCTAAATAATTGAAACGTTGTTCACTGCATGACGCTATGTTTATACCATTTGCAGCATTACGTAAACAATAGACTCGGCCGAGAAATTACCATCGCAAATTATTTAGTCGCTCAAGAAATACTTATATTATCCTACAAGACATTCATAAATCATATATAAGTGTGAATCCACCTCTTAGCAATCTACTTATCTAGGTTTCGATCTTACTAGATATGTAGATTGCTAAGAGATGGGTTCACACTTATATATGATATATACGATTGGCCTTGTGCTAATATCTCAAGCACTCTGTTGGAATATTATTTCATATAGGGCACTACCCGGTTATCCTGATGACATGAGCATGTTGACAGTTATTACCATATGGGTGTGCATTGCTAATTGATGTGGTGCCGCCAGATGGCGTTTAACTTTCCTCCTAGGGGGTTCGTTGTATCATAGAGATAGTTAACCACTTATCGCACATAGTATTAACATAATAGCTGTATACTATAGCGGTAAACCACTAACAAAAACATTCACTCCAAAATGAATGAAGTCATCGCATCTATTTTCGTTTGCGTTTTTATGTAGCTGACATTTAAATATTTAATGTAGCTAAAACAAATGTTTATTCGCACCGCTCGCAATGGTAATCGAGACGCTATGCAAATGCGTGATGCGCCCGATTCGTGGGGGCAACTTTAAGCGTAACCACCCTTCAACATTTGCGCTTGGTTCGCGTGTAGCCGCAAAGCCTGGATTACTGTTCGTTGGAATAAATATTTGCATATTTACCTTTCTAAATGAGAAACGTAGACGTTTGCAAAATAAATGCAACGCCACAGTCGAATTACAGAATTACACAAATATATTCTCTTATTATATCTGTACCTTGGAGGTATACAACACTATGTCACATTTTACACCAACTGCCAACTTTACAGAAGAGCAGTTTAAACTGATTTATAAATATAACATTTTATTGCGTTTTTTTTTTAAACAAAATTGTATGGTAGTACATTCCTGTTACATTGTATATATTTAGTGTTATTTATCCACAATAAATTTAATCAAAAAATGATTGTGGATAAATAACATTAAATAAATACAATGTAATATGTATATGAATGTAAATATGTTCATTAACCCAAAAAGACCTACTGTTCCGTATAAGGAACACTTAGGAAAAAGTAATCTGTAGAAGATACTTAAATCTATATACTGACTGTTTAACCCTACCGTTCCTTTAAAAGAACATCATGAAAATCGTTTTTATGAAAAAACTAACACTTTTACCATGATTAATATAACTTAGAGCAATAATGTAAAACACATTTACTTTAAAATTTGAATAAAAAAAATTTCAGGTCTATTTGGGTTAAAAGTGGAATTAGTGTTTCAAAATAATGTAACTCCTCGTACAATCGGTCTAGGACAACGGGCCCAACTTTAGATCACTTTGGGCGACCAGTTTTTTAAATTACCGGCAGCGGTCTACTAACATCGTATATATTAGGCGATCGTGTTGTGGGACAGGCTTCAATGTGCACATATCAGACAGGCGGACGACTAGTAATAGTTACTCAGTCGCGTTACCGCTTTGACCACCCCTGGTCTAAGACATAGTGTTCTATAGCTCAGGATAAAGCAAGACAAGTGAAAAAGTAAGAACCCAGCTCAATGGCCGAGTGGTTAGAGGCGTCGTTCGTCTCGTACTGAGCCTTAGTTCGATCCCCAGCGGGGAACAAATTTTCGCGAATCACCTTTCACAGTTTTTCTGTTAGTATAGTATAAGTTAAGGCAAATACCGGGTGATTAAATTCCTCTGAGCTTCTCCCTTGGCCGGCGGAAAAGCCTCACGGCTGATAGCCCTATAAAGATAGAATTTTTTTATGAATGTGTAAACAAAAATGTTCGGGTTATCATCCTTGAAGCTTTTCCGCCCGTCTAGGGGCAAGCTCGGAGGTGTTAATCATCCTGTATTTACCTCAACTTCACAGAAAACCTATGAAAAACTGTGAAAATTTGCCCCGATGGGTTTCGGCTTCCCGAATACTCAGTACGCAATGCCTTTAGCCACTCGGCTACTGAGCTGGGTTGAATGTGATAATACTATTTTGATTAAAAATGCTCACGGTGTTCCATGCCTCCGATGTAATGATTTATTTACACATTAAATAGTTATTATTGATTCATAATAAATATAATAGACTTTAAAAATCGGTTAATGCTGAAATTAAACAGAAAATAAGAACAAAACCGGTACAATATAAATATGGATTATTAGTTTTTGTTCTTATAATAAGAATACAGATGTAATATGCAGTTATTATTTCTTATATTGCTACCACGAATACTAAAATAATTTTTGATAACCAATAAATATGACTGTGTAAACTATTTTTAACTAGATTTTGTCTAATGATTTCTTCTATCATATTGTGTAGACGATCAGTATTGTATAATCGTATTATTAAATACAAACACTTTCATTTGAATGTGTACATCACTAAAAATATAACGCATTATTCAAATATTCATTAAAATTCTATAGGTCAAGGTTATCCACTTGATGCAATATACATTCCTATCTGCATGGGTGTCTTCAAAATTCATTCTATTGAAACGAATTAAATTTGGAATAGCACACCTAAAATTTGCAATCCGGTATTCGCTTCAATTGATGACTTGTCCGCTACTATCGTTAATATTTTATGGTCCTATTATACCTAAGCATATACAAGTGTTACGAAATTGAGAGCTCAATTGTGTGCCGGTGATTTTGAAAAGGCGGTAATTCAATGCTGTCCTTTATTGCCTAATAAAAGGGGCGCGCGCGCGTATGAGTGCAGGTTTCCGTGGGCACAATGGTGCCCGTAGGTGTGCAAATTTAAATCGAGCGAGGGTCATTGTGTTGTTATATAATGCCACTAATAGAACTGTTTGTTTTACAATCGTAAATGGTAAAATATTGCCTTTAGAGTAGGATTAATCTTTAATTGAGTCTGTGGGAATGAAACTGGACTATGTCACATTTGAATTGTTTGGTAAAGGAGAAGATTTTGTGTGTATTTTTGGTATATACTATACCGATATATTTCACTTTCCACGGGTGTTATCCTACTGCTTGTCAATCTCTTAAGGTCGTTTTAGATAAGACAATTTCTTAGCTCAAAAGTTGTTCAAGAAATGTATTCATATATCCTCCTCCCATACAATTTGTTCTTGACAAATATAACGCGTTATATTTTTCCATTCCAATTCAGTATTTCAAGTAATTTGCTGTATGATACGAGACAATTTAGATTGTTTCGCATCTTGACTAACTTTTGAGTCAAGAAATTGTCTTGTCTAAAACGACCTTTAAGGGCATATCTCAATCTAATATTAATTATTACCTTTTTCCTTAAAATTCGACGTCGATTAAGGGCATATTTTCTCGGTTTAATAATAATTATTACCTTTTTCCTTAAAATTCATCCCTGAGGAGATAGATACAATAATTTAAGGTACTGGCGTGTATAAAGCCACTGGTTAATCAATACCGATAATTCCGGCCTGGTGCATTGTGACTAAAATTAGTGTGCAAAAAATGACAATAATTAATTACTCGTCTTGGTAAAAAAAAATTATGTTAATTTTGTTAGCTGTTATTGAATAATATTTGCAATAAAACAAATACAATTTTATACCCAGGTACATTTTTATTTTTGAATAAATTGACTTCAAATCTATAATTGCGCACATACAATTACAGACTTGAAGCTAATTTATTCAAAAATAAAAATGTACCTGGGTACGTTTAAAATTGTATTTGTTTTATTGCAAATATTATTCAATAACAGCTAACAAAATGAACATAATTTTTTTTTACCAAGACGAGTAATTAATTATTGTCATTTTTATCACACTCATTTTAGTCACAATGTACCAGGCCGAAATTATCGGTATTGATTAACCGGTGGCTTTATACACGCCAGTACCTTAAATTACTTTATCTATCTCCTCAGGGATGAATTGTAAGGAAAAAGGTAATTATTATCATTAAACCGAGAAAATATGTCCTTAAAAGACAAGCAGTAGGATAACTTTACCTGACTATCGCCTTGAAACCGATACTCGAGTTTAACTTTTTACCTTTGGTAATACGATCCTCCCTCACCAAGACTCAGAGGATCGATTTATTTCCTTGCAGCTATCAGCTTACACTGATAATTGTGCCCCATTTTTCTCTTGTGACGGTTCTCCCTCACCACAACTCAAGAGAACCGTTTCAAGAACATCCTTGACACCAAGCGTTGATCCTATCTTCCCCGTAAGGCGGCCTGACGGTTTTTAACCCTCCCTGTGCCTGTCTTACGAAGAGCTGACCCCGGGGACGGACTGCAGCTTCTTCACCAACCCCGTCGACGCCGAGCATCCATAACAATTAGTATGCAGCTAGTTGTGTACACTATTCTTCCTACAACCACAAAGTTTGAGATGCTCATTTCATATTACTGCCATCTTTTAAGATCGAAATTTCCTCAGCTAGGGTACTACATGGCCGTGTTTACTAAAGCTGCAAACTTGTCCAATATACATAAACTTTTCATTACGGGAAAAATCTCGTCGTCGTCGCATTGCTGTGTTGCTTTTCCAACCTCTTTACGTTTCTAATTGTTTGAAGAACATTTTCGCAACTGCGATTCAAGAAATAACGATGGAATAAACTCTGCTTCACTGCACACAGACTACAGAAAGTCGAAACCCCGCCTCTCGTTTTTACACGTCTGGCACAGCATTATTTAATGAGTTAGTAAATGGTATGCACGGCATAAAAACTTTATGGGGCATTATTACAGATAATGGCTGTTTGTGTAATAAATGGACTCCATTATGGTCCGTTTTATGAATGTCTATGTGAATAAATTATTAAATTAAAAATAAACAGAGGTGAATATTAATTATATTTAATATTAAATAAAAGGAAAGTTTAAATAAAATTGGTAGATAACTAAATGGTAATTATATTTATACTAATGGCCATGAATTATATTAATTATAATAATAATAATCTTATCTACCACCGACTGCTCTCACTATAAAACGACTTTGTAAATAGTATGCATACACGACATAATAATAATAATAATAATACATTAATCCCAGCTCCCAAAACGTTTTTTAAAAGCAAATAAAGCTTAAATATCTCGTGTGGGCACCACACAACTTTCTGAATTGCATTTACATTTATGACATTTATGACATTTATGACATTTATCACATTTATGACATTTATGACACTTCTGGTGTGGGCACCACACGACTTTCGGAATTGCATTGACATTTTTGACATTTATGACACTTGAAATTTTTGTCATTTTTGACACTTTTGACATTTTTGACATTTTGTACAATCTTTAACAATATTTGACAACATTGACAGTATTTGATAACTTTGAGAATATTTGACGATATATGACGTGATGTGTAGAATGATTATCCACAGGGATTATCGGACGTCATTTACGTATGTACACAACAGACGATATATGACAATATTTGTCTTTTTATTTCATCTTCATTCGTTTGTGCGTAGTTAAATTTTTTTAAACTATTAGGCAAGTTACACCAACTGTTGGTTTTTTGTGCGCATATTTATGCTGACGTTCTAGAATTTATTGGCGAGAAAGTTACTTTTTCTGGGAAATGGTTTTATCAAGATATTTTCTCTGTTTGTGAACCGATTTTTGCTCTAATTTTCACGGGATCACCCCAATTCGGTTTCCCAGCCGATTTGCATATATGGTCGCGATCCATTCAGTTGGTTTTCCGGAATTTTTCAAATTAAAATTCCGGAAAAACAACGCAATTCGAATTTTTTCCCGAAATCAATACCTTACTTATACAGCACTGCTGTATTTGGAAAGTAATAGAGAAATTCTTAATTGAATTTAAAAATATTTATAAATAACTACATATTGATGTATGTAAGCCTGGGCTATTGGGATCAAAACAGCTGCTCTGTAATTAACAAATTATTTGCGATTTGACCATTGTCTACTAATATAATAAATAAATACATAATAAATAATATAAATATACTTTCCCTCTCAAACGGACTATTACAGGAAGTTGTATATCCAAAACTCATGGCTAGTTCCCGATTATTTCATCTCGCTTGAAACTTTAATAGCATCTGGTCTAAATCATTCAAGCACCGTGAACTTCGGCACCAGAAGCCCTCAGCTGATTTAATTAACATCTTATGAAATCATGATGGGGGGCAGGTGGCGCGGGGCGATAATGTTGTCGACAGACTCGGATTTATAAGGTCAAATGTCGGATTGGGTGGGCGGTGCTGCTTTGATGATTTATTAGAAAGCGATGTGCAGGTGGCTCCATTAAAATATATAGAAAATCCTGCATGATACAACATTCTGTTTCGTCCACTGCAGGACATAGGCCATTTTTAGTAAAAGAAAAGAAGCTTTATTACGCATAGCAGTCTCAACAATTTAAATAAACATCTCCCATTCATTTTACTATACCCAAATACAATAAAATAATCTATGCAAATATCCTATATTTATATAGATTATTTTATTGTTTTCCGGCGTCTACTTTGTGATCATTTATTATAATTAATAAATAAAACAAGCCTCAATCTCCCGATAGGTGACATGACGATCTTTCATTAGAAACATCATTATTTTCTGGAACAACGACCGATTTTGGAGGATCTTCTTTAAATTCGCCCTCCAGCGAAGTACGGCCACATTTGAATTCTATAAAGCATCGAGATAATGTGGCCTTATATAGTGCTCAACAAATATCGTAGTAATTTGATCGGCACACTACGGTTAATCGTAAAAAATCATCGCACGAAAATGTTCACAATTCAAATTCATTTTTTGGTCGAGATAAAATGTTTAATTAATTGTAAACAATACAAATAGTGTAACAAATCAGGGTTTGAGATGGCGAAGGAGAGTAGCTCAGCTGCCCGATGTTTCGTATATAGCTGTATCTTTATTGGCGATTCAAGTCGGCTGAATCACATTTAGTAGGGTATTTGTTTGCATAACATTTGTTTTTTTCATCTTAAGGTTGTTTTAGACATGACAATTTCTTAACTCAAAAGTTAGTCAAGACTCGAGACAATCTAAATTGTCTTGTATGATACAGAAAGTTATTTGAAATATTGAATTGGATAGATCGAATGGAAAAATATAACGCGTTCTATTTGTCAAGGACAAATTGTATGGAAGGAGGATATGTGAATTCATTTCTTGAACAACTTTTGAGCTAAGAAATTATCTTGTCTAGCCAAGGAACTTTTGTCATTGCAATGTTAATATTTTATACAATATCTCGGGTTCTTCTATATAGTTGGATGTCGGCGCATACACCTGGATTTGTGTTACAAGGACTCTAAAAAATTGATGAATTAACTTAACTGAGCAACGAAACAACAGTTCGAAGTGAAAGATGAGTTATTGCATCGAGTCCATAAGAACTGTCGTTTGCCAAGCATAGCACATATTCATTTCGCGCCTGTCGGTGTAAATAACCTGAAGCGCACTTGTGCTGCTTGTGCCTTCCTGCGCCGGCCGGAAAGAAACCCTTTCACGTTTTCCTTTATGCATAATAACGGTCCACTAAAAATACCTTTCGTGCGGCCGCCGTCGGGGTATTTATATATGACGCCCGCCGGCGGCGCTCGAAGTGAGTTCCCTTTCGTTTCCGAAAACGCGATTGACCCAATTCCAGCTTTGTCGACATTATTATTATGAAGAGCGTTTAGGTGTCTCTCTTGAGAATACAAGTGGTGCGCGGTCGATTCTGAGTTATCCGCAGATGGGAGTGAAATAAAATTCGGAATGTAGCTCGAGGAACATTTCACCCCCCGGAAATGGGAATTTATCTAACAGCGGCGGTGTATTTATGGTGTTATGAGGAGCTATAATTTTGTCGTAATGGTTGCGAGCGATAGTTCAAATAAATTTTGTTGGTTCAGTTAGATTAACTGTTTTATGGTTTAGTCTCTGAAGAGCCAGAGAATACTTTAGAATGATTAAACCTTAACAATATTTTACACTGTACAGCTCAGTGGCCTAGTGGTTGCGAGGCGCCATTCGTCTACTATTGAGTATTAAGGAACTCAGGTACAAACTTCATTTTCATAATTTCTCGGAAGATTTCTGTGATTCAGTGGGAAACGGGCTACTGTGCAGAGCACTTAAAAAAATCGCTATTGCCTCCGGAACCCATCCCACCGCTTTCTATTTCCAATGAACGTTTAATTAAACATCAGTTGCGCAATTAGTGCAATCCAACACCAAAATGCGACGTGTCTTTCAATTATAAGTGAGCAAATTGTTGTAATTAGTCATCGTAATTTATAACTATTATTACCAAGAGTAATTAACGCGGTGATGAATAAAATTGTGCACTCGTCCTATTTTTGCTAGTTGTACAAACACGTTTTGTGAGACAAGTATCATATGAATCGATTAAACAACAACACACCACGAAAGAGCTTTTGGTATCGATCCCATAATTTCACACTTGCTTTGGTGGCGGTCGATTCTAATAGCAACACCCCCACTGGATGTCTACAGCCCGGTCTGTTTGTAGTTGTGGTTTGCTTAATTGCGCATTGTTTCAAATTGTGCGAGGAGTTTCTAAACTAGAGCTTAGAATGAATTATGAGCGAATAACGTGCAAATTGAATTACGTAACGCAATTTTTGTCACGCTAAGGGCTTAGTTAGCCCACTTTAATACTAGAATTAAAAATAATGAAAATATTACTGATTTTTATATCCCTGGCTTAGGAATTGCATATAATTTACGGTTATACAAGTTTTTGGTCTAAAGTCCGTATGACATTATCTAGTTTCTTATATCTTGATATAACTTGTATTTGATAAAAACAACTAACCCCCTAGGAATGTTAAACCATCTGGTAGCACCACATCAATTAGCAATGCGCATCCATATGGTAATAACCGTCAACATGCTCATACCATCAGGTATCATCAGTATCAGTATCATCAGGTATCATCAGGTATCACCGGATACCATCTAATAAGATCGAAATTTAGATATGTAGATTGCTAAGAGGTAGATTCACACTTATATATGTTGTATTTCATACTTTTTTCTCTCATGATATATCTCATATATAACAGTTTTGTTCGCTTAGTTGTCCGAATTACTTCTTTTTCTTTTCTCATGTGTCTCCTCACTTCAACACTGGTAATTTTCTGCACCCAATGAAATCCTCACTATTCTCCCATACAGCTGGAATGCCTAAAATGTCCCTTTACGTCGATCCCTTTCAGTGCCCAGACTTTTAATTAAAATCTTAAATGCCTAAAAGTTGTTTCAATTGAATTTGAAGCGAATCGGATTAATTACTTCAGTTTTGTTGTTTAAAATTTTAAACCAAACACACGCCGCCGTTGTTTACTTGAAGATGTGCTTCAAGACACCGAGTTTCCCGACCCGCGGCCGTCAGGACGCTCTATTTCTGGCCGCCGCGGAATGCCGCCGGTGGCTTTCGCCCCGCACCGCACCCGCGTATATTTGCATTCGTTTGCATGCCGCATAAATCACCTATAAAAAGTATCGATGCGGACGACGGCATGTTTGTTTGGACATTGCGCAACGTGAATTTGAAGACGGTTTATAAATAATTAAACACACATAGAATAAAGCACGCATGAAAAGAATGGCGTGGAATCCATTGCACACGCGGAAACGTTGGTTTGAATCTAGACCGCGGATCAGGAACATGTGTGTGGAATTTGTAAATAGTGGGAAGTGTCAGTGTGAAGAATGACGATGGTAAATTACAAAATAAATATCTATACATTTAGATTCTAAAGAAAAATTATAATTTAAAACAATTTAATATAAAATCTAAAATCTCCAATATGATGTTATATTATTATATCTATCCTTCAATATTTTTACTTTCCGAATACAACACTGTTGTAAAAGGAAGGTATTGTTTTTTAAAATAAAAACACAGTTAAAAGATTTCAGTATATACACAGAGTATACAATAACCAGTCTATAACTCAAAAACATTAGAATTGAAATGTCTCAAATCTTGTTGCAAGAATTGACTAATATTGTCAATTCTTCAAATACCCGAATCTGTTGCATAATGTTTCCACTGCAATTTAAATATTACAATCATAACCCAGACTTTCTCCACAATTATCATTCATATCTCATTACCATCTTTTTTGTGTATAAACCGCCCCATTTATAATGCCGATCTCATTAGTGTCAGCGTAGAAATGCGAGTTATAAGACGAATAATACGTCAGCAATTAAATATAATAGGATTTTCTTCTTTGCCGCGAAATGATTTCAATCTTTGCCGCTGAATACAATTGCGAGTGCCGCTTCCCATAACTGAAATCATACGTTTCCACATCGACGGGAAATCGCTTTCATTATATTACCAGCCCATATTAGCACGGTTTCTGGGCATGCGGGCCCGGAAATCATCACGTCGGACGTGATTTATTTAATCCCACGTATTTTGAGGGATAAGCGCTGCTTTTCGGGTATATTCATGCACGTTCAATGCCAGACTACATTTGTTTTGGCTCTGCGTGAACCGTGCCAAGATAATTTTTGTGCGAACTCATGTTTTCGGTGCACAGCGCGAAATGAAGATTGATGTGATTTCTGCGTGCGGAATAGGTTTGGAAATCTTGGACGTTGTATTTGCAGATTAATAAAATTTGTTACGAGTAAAAATCTGCTTAGAATACATACATTTAGTGTAGTGTACATATAACGATCTCTAGCCGTTTTTCGTGCACTGCTATTAATATTTGTGTGTATTTTTTAATATAATTTTGGCACCGTAACTAAAGATTTTAAATATTATTAGAAGTGTTTAATAGAAACCTGTGTTTATTTTTATTGTAGTTTTTATGTCTTTTAAGTCCCTGTTTATATAAACTCAAATATATACAGATTTTTCATGAAAACCGATACACACAGAAGTGAATTTTAATAAAAATTTCTCAAAATGCGTATAGTGATAAAACAAACTTGAAAACAAAAGAACACAAATAAAAATGGTTTTTCAATAAAGAATTGCTCTACTACGATTTGCTATGTACTCATTTAAACGGCTACTGTCAGTGAAGTGATTCGTTTTATAATTTGGGATTTTCAATAAATTGGTAATAGAATTGCTAATAGAAAAATATGTCATCTATAGTCGTTTATTTTTTATAGCACGATTTCTCAGGTAAAGTCTCTGTGATCATACAAATATACAAAATTAGCCTCCACTTTAGCACTTGGTAATTGATGAACCGCAAAATATTTTTGGATTTTGTTTTATAATTTGGGTTTCTCAATAGATAGGTAATAGAATTGATATTGGAAAAATTTCTCATCTAGAGCTGTTTATTTTTTATAGCATGATTTCTCGGGTAAAGTCTCTGTGATGATACAAAGATACAAAATTAGTCCCCTCTCTAGCACTTGGTAATTCAAGAACCGCTATTTTTGGATTTTGTTTTATGATTTGGGATTCTCAATAGATTGGTAATAGAATTGATATTAGAAAAATGTGTCATCCAGAGTCGTTTATTTTTTAAGCACGATTTCTGAGATAAAGTCTATGTTATGATACAAAGATACAAAATTAGTCCCCCATTTAGCACTTGGTAATTCATAAACCGCTAAATATTTTTGGATTTTGTTTTATAATTTGAGTTTCTCAATAAATTGGTAATAGAATTACTATTGGAATAATTTCTCTTCTAGAGTCGTTTATTTTTTATAGCACGATTTCTCAGATAAAGTCTCTGTGATGATACAAAGATACAAAATTAGTCATCTCTTTAGCACTTGGTAATTCATAAACTGCTAAATATTTTTGGATTTTGTTTTATAATTTGAGTTTCTCAATAAATTGGTAATAGAATTGCTATTGGAAACATTTCTCATCTAGAGCCGTTTATTTTTTATAGCACGATTTCTCAGGTAAAGTCTCTGTGATGATACAAATATACAAAATTAGTCTCCTCTTTAGCACTTGGTAATTCATGAACCGCAAAATATTTTTGGATTTGGTTTTATAATTTGGGTTTCTCAATAGATTAGTAATAGAACTGCTATTAGAAAAATTACTCATCTAGAGCCGTTTATTTTTTATAGCACGATTTCTCAGGTAAAGTCTCTGTGATCATACAAATATATAAAATTAGTCCCCTCTTTAGCACTTGGTAATTCATGAACCGCTAAATATTTTTGGATTTTGTTTTATAATTTGGGTTTCTCAATTAATTGGTAATATAATTGCTATTGAAAAAATTTCTCATCTAGAGTCGTTTATTTTTTATAGCACGATTTCTCAGATAAAGTCTCTGTGATGATACAAAGATACAAAATTAGTTATCTCTTTAGCACTTGGTAATTCATAAACCGCTAAATATTTTTGGATTTTGTTTTATAATTTGAGTTTCTCAATAAATTTGTAATAGAATTGCTATTGGAAAAATTTCTCATATAGAGCCGTTTATTTTTTATACTACGATTTCTCCGGTAAAGTCTCTGTGATCATATAAATATACAAAATTAGCCTCATCTTCATCACTTGGTAATTTATGAACCGCGAAATATTTTTGGATTTTGTTTTGTAATTTGGGTTTCTCAATAAATTGGTAATAGAATTGCTATTGGAAAAATGTCTCATCTACAGCCGTTTATTTTTTATAGCACGATTTCTCAAGTAAAGTCTCTGTGATCATACAAATATACAAAATTATCTTTAGCACTTGGTAATTCATGAACCGCTAAATATTTTTGGATTTTGTTTTATAATTTGGGTTTCTCAATAAATTGGTAATAGAATTGCTATTGAAAAAATTTCTCATCTAGAGTCGTTTATTTTTTATAGCACGATTTCTCAAGTAAAGTCTCTGTGATCATACAAATATACAAAATTAGCTTCCTCTTTAGCACTTGGTAATTCATGAACCGCTAAATATTTTTGGATTTTGTTTTATAATTTGAGTTTCTCAATAAATTGATAATAGAATTGCTATTAGAAAGATTTGTCATCTAGAGTCGTTTATTTTTTATAGCACGATTTCTCAGGTAAAGTCTCTGTGATGATACAAAGATACTAAATTAGTCCCAACTTTAGCACTTGGTATTTCATGAACTAGTCAATATTTTTGCTTTTTTTTCGCTATTTTTATTATAAAATATAATTTTGAGTATACAAACATAAAAAACATAAAAGTATTCCCAAATCGTCGCGAAAGGATTAAAAGGATTTAACATGTCAAATGAAATGTTTAATAAATTTAATAAAAATCCTGGCACAACGCTCTAGACCAGTGATTCTAAACATATTTTTCATCATAGTTCACTTTTTATAATTAACAACTTTGGCGGCACACTAACAATAAGATAAATATTAAAAGAACATACAATATTATTTTTATTATATGCATTCATAAAATTTGGCGGCACATTTCAAGAATTTCGTGGTACACTCGTGACACCATGCTTGAGAATCACTGCTCTAGAAAAAGACCAAATTACTCATATAAATCAAACCCTCTCTTTCTCTCCCTTATTATCATCCGCCGACGTCAGCTAGCGCAAATATCCGCGTCCATTTGTACGCGCCAGCAGAAATAACTGCTAGCCTTCACCCCTAAAAACCCGCCTGATAGATTTTCCCGAACGACCTGCCACATTTTTCCAGGCCGGAATGTTTCTGGCGCCGTCGTTTAATAAACATAACGCAGCAGGAATAATAAACGCTACCGACCTACAAATCTAAAATTGCGTAGTAAAACACAAAGATTTAATTATAGAGAAATCAAGCCCACGCATTGCTTTAAAATGTCAAATTGAATTGTCATTATGATTTTTATAGATTCTAAATTATGTAGCTATTATTACAATAATATTAATTCATTTTATTTCACATTAACTAAGATCTAGTAGAAGAAAAACATATGGTACTATTTTAGTTTTATATTTTAATAAAATGCTTAATTTATGTTACTAAACTAGTCCTGGTGTGTTGGCAAGCGGTGTCGATAAATACGGCCGTTTTGACGTCATTTTCACATTACAATATACGTTTTAAGTACATGTAATTGAATAACTCGCCAGATTCTAGTGTTATTCATGAAATTTTCTCAATACTTTGAAGTATACCGCTCTCTGGATTACCAAATTTATTTAAATATAAGTAAAATAAATGTGTGACGTCAAAATTACGTGAAATACGGCCGCTTTTGTCGACACCGCTTCCTAGGAAACCAAGGCGTAACCCCTAGGAGGAAAGTTAAACGCCATCTGGCGGCACCACATCAATTAGCAATGCACACCCATATGGTAATAACCGTCAACATGCTCATGCCATCAGGATCACCGAGTAGTGCCCTCTATGGAATAATATTCCAACAGAGTGCTTGAGATATCAGCACAAAGTCAATTTTGTAAAACATATAAAGTATGAATCCATCTCTTAGCAATCTACATATCTAGATTTCGATCCTATTAGATCTAATAAGATCGAAATCTAGATATGTAAGAGGTGGATTCACACTTATATATGCTTAATTTATTTGTTTGTACATACCAACAAACCTATTTCAATTCAACTAACAGGCAGTGAATTTTCCTCTTGTAAAAGCAAACCGATATAAATTGTGTTGCATGTTTAAATGTATGTCAATCAAAAGCTGTTTGTTAACCTTATTAGCAGGAAATACAAATAAATACAATCAGTATAGTAAGGTTTCGAACATAAAACTGTGTGCGCGTCGAATTTGAACACCGTGCGCTACGAGTATACTGGTAATTTATAATTATTTATGTTTTTACAATGCTGTTAATATAATGACGACTGTTGCGTTTTATAATACAAGTATTATATTTAGAGACACGGAGGTATTAATACATTTATACGTGCGATTACCGTTTGCTTTTTGAGTGGGTCACTGGCCTCCGGTTTCGTCACTTCTGATGTTATTTATATATTATCTTATTCACTAACAAAAAATGTGACATTTGATATTAAATTTATAGTTTTCACTTTGTGACAAATATAGACATATGTCATGTCTATAAGGAAATTAACTTTTCTCGAGCAACGAGAAAAACAGTGAATCACAAGATATATTTCCTTAACGTAAGGATTTGTTTTTACAAAACTATTAAGTACTAACTTTATATGGATTCAGAATTATTGCATTGTTTCAACAACTACAAGAAGAGTGTTCTCCATTAATAAAACTATGCGATAAAAGCGCGGTATATATGAATATATTTGTTAATATTTCTGGAGTTGTTTAAGCAATGTTAAGTTTTCTGTGAAGTTAAGGTAAATACCGGGTGATTAAACTCCTCTGAGCTTCTTCCTTGGCTGGCGGAAAAGCCTCACGGCTGATAGCCCCATAAAGATTATTTTTGTATAGTTTACAGTATGTTAAATTAATTTATTGTTGACCTGTAATTGAAGTTAACTTTACTGGATAAAGTTGTTTATTATTATTGTTATTATTATTATTATAATGTCATCCTCCATGAGATAACAGGCATTTCACCTTATTTAAGAAATATAAATCTGGTAAAAGGGGTAAATCTAGATAAAATGCACTGCAATATATTTATAGTGAAGACAGTAAACGTTTCAACCAAAGTTAATTACTTTTATTGTCTGTTGCCCTCGACACCTCTGATGCAACATTTAATTAAACTTCGAATGTCGCCGCCACAAAACTTCATCTCTTGCCGACTAGCTTTTATGTAAGGGATTACAAAAAGCTAGCCGGGAGCAATCTCGCGCTCTCCGCTGTACTGATAATAAAAGAAAATTGTTTTATAAAATAAAATTGTTTTCCATTGCAAAAACTGCAGTCCACCAAAACATTCGCGTATTATGAAATGTACCAGGCAATTAAAACGCGTATATTGTTCTTTTTATAGAATCGACTGCAGCAGGATTAAATTGACCATAAAAACGCTGCACTACTGGGGTAATTAAAACAACGCGTTATTCATCAGTTGGTGGATATCGGGTTTTATGCGCTTCATTAACGACCGACGTGCGTTATGGTGCAATGGTTTAATTAAAGACTTGCAGGTTGTCGCTACTACAAGCGTAAAATGAAATTTATTGGTTTAATTAAATTCATTCAGAATTTGCTATTTAAGCAGTTGCTTTAAACTGAAAGTTACAAATTATTACCAAAACCATTTTCGGAAAATATACTGCATATTTTTTTAAATTGAAAGTATTATATATTATTTCTTACATAAATCTTCTTTATTCATTATGATACATATGATGTAGTAATCACCGGTGTGAAGTTAAACAATTCTCATAATTCCGGGTTGCCGTTATTAATTTACCCTCCAGGATAAAGCACCCAGAAAAAGTCCACGCCGCGCCACGTGGACTTTTTCTGGGTGCTTTATCCTGGAGGGTAAATTAATATAAATTGCAATTTGTTTTGTTGCAAATATTATTCAATAACAGCTGACAAAATTAACTTAAATTTGTTTTTTTCTTATTTTATGGTTACCAGGACATAAGTAAACAATATTATTATTAAAAAATTATTCCATTTAGTAACAATGCACCGAACAAAAGTCACACCGGTCTAGTAATCAGATATTAATGGTGATGCGTCCAACAAACAAAAAATCCTTTAATAGGTGATACCGTTACAAATCCACTAAAATAGGTTCATTTGCGGTTTACTATGTTTATTAGTTTCTCCTCTACAGTTTTTAACTACAAAATATAATAACTAGCTAAAAAACTTGATGGATTCTCACTTTATCGCGACAACTAAACCACTCAATAGTAATTAATAACCACAACTATGCCCGCGCGTTGCAATCCTTTTAAGCAATCAGAATTCAAGAATGAACCCGCGATTTGCATATCCTGGCACGGCAGTGCAATTATGCATTCCCATATTTACATATATGTCTGCGAAATTTATCGAACGTTGCGCACTCCTTACGGGCCACTGTTACTGCCTTATTTATTTCCACCGGAAAATTCATGTGGCAGCGCTGACGAATAGGCCGCTTTAGCTTTACAAATTTTGCCCCAAATAGGAACTATAAAAATTATCCTTATTATCTTTAATGCAATATATAACAATATAACAACACATACTAACATAATTTCTTATATATTTATAAGAAATTATGTTCTTATTGTTGTTATAGTTTTAAATGTTGCATTAAACACATCAAGGATGATTTATTTTGATTTTTAGTTCCTACTTGAGACTTAATTAATTTATTCCTGAAAAATATTTAGGTTCGTAACGTATTCTGATTTTGAAAGAAACAAAGAATACATACATATACGTAAATAAAAAGTGCATAATAAAAACTGATCATAAAATTTCAAAGAAACAAATGAAAATAAAAAATTCTAAACATACTAAATAATATACTAATTGTTACATTGTATTTGTGATAGTTTTTTAATTGTGCGGATTTCTGTCTGAAAATGATCGCAAACAAATTAAAATTTAATGTTTGGTGAATGCCCAAATAGCCTAATAAAAACGTATTTCTCTCTATGCTACATCTATTTCTAATGCACATAAATATAAGCTATAAAACATTTTATTCGTCATAAAAGAAATCTGCTTGACTCAATCACCTTGTGCACTAAATAGTAATGTGCATGTTTTACAGAGCCAGTGGCGGATTTTACAAAATACAGAGATACAAGCCTAAATCGAAAAATTGGTTTAAAAATTAATATATGCCCAATACGATATATACTATTATCAAGTATGTACTACATAAAATGTTATTTACATAAGTCAATAGAAGAGATAACTAAGACGAGTACTGGGAGTAACAAAAACAGACAAAGTGGCAACAACTGAAAAAATAACTCAATAGGACGAAAATTGGAATGGGCCAACTGCTATATAGCGGTGGTGGCAAACAAGTCGATCGCGATTCTCACCTAAATTGGCTTCGCGATTGACATAATCGCGAAGCCAATTTTGGTCTTGATGGCTTAACTTAGAATTAGAATGCTTGATAAATAGAGCACTAAGGAGAACAAATTGATCGCGACACAATTTTCAGATAAATATCTTATGAACCAATGGAGATCTCCTTTATTGAAAATGAATTACCACGTAGTAGACGCCAAAACCATTCAATTTCTAAAAATCTTATGATTTTATGAACACAAAAATTGGCCACACCCTGCTATATAGTAGATTAACATCAATAAATATATCCATCTATCTTCTCCATGCTCTATAATGGACAGATTTAGTTTCTTGTATTTATAACATTTCACTGATGAATTAAAATTCACAATACAAGAAAATATACCCAATTGAAAGTGAGTCTATTTCAATTGGCTCTATTTCCTGAACTATGTTTTTTTTTTGTAAATATTTATTTTTTATTTATACAATTATTATTCCTCTTCTTCTGTAGTGTATTGTTTAAGACCCAAGTTTGACATCCAAATGTTAGTATCGGAATGATTACTACATTACATACAGGTTCAATGAAAAAACAGTCATATGCATTGCATATACTAGACTGGAACTGCGCCTTATTTCCCATATTTCTATTTTCTATTATTTTCGATACTGTAAACATGTATTAATATAGTTTTTATATATGTAGAATTATGTATTTCATGGGAAATTAAAGTCATTATTATTATTATTATTCTTATTTTTATTAATTTCGTCTGCTACTATTTCAAGTAAATATTATACCTTCTAATATTTGTTTTTGTTTCTATTTTCAGTGTGTTTGTTGTTCGGTGCGTCTGTGGGAACTATGAGAAGTTCCCAACGGCGCTACTGGTGCACATCGCTGGCGGCGGTGGCGGTTATTTAGTGCCCCCCTCGGTGGTGTGCGCGGACAACGGTCAAGGATGGCAACGACGGCGAGGAGGCGCGACCCGGACGAGGATATCGCAGCGATCGCGAAGCAGATCTCCGATCAAGCGGAGGCGATCTACCAGAACTGGAAGAGTCGCGGCCTTGCCCCCGCCGACCTTATCACGTGTCACGCGGCTGGGGATACCTCGAAATTGGGGTGAGTTGTAAAATCTACTTACGCGCCGGGGGAAATGTCAATTTAAAGGATGCTAGCGGTATTTTACATTTTCCGGTTCGGGGGAGATGAAATTGTATCAAAAAATTTACGGTGGTATATGATGAGATTTAATATATAATTATATTTATTCAATCAGTTTTTCTAACAAGAAGATCACGTTTCCTTTAAGTTTGTTTATTTATAGCCTTGTGAGGTCATTATTTAATAATATGCCCTTATACAGTTAAAAATAATAATTATAAAAGTAAAATGTTATTTACATAAGTCAATAGAAGAGATAACTATGACGAATACTGTGAGTAACAAAAACAAAGTGGCAGGAACTAAAAAAATAACGCAATATGACGAAAATTAGAGGAAAGGGCCAACTGATATATAGCAGAGGTGGCCAACAAGTCAATCGCGATTATATCACGATATATATATATATATATATATATATATATAAAAATATCACACAATTTATAGCCTTGGGAGGTCAATATTTAATAATATGCCCTTAAAGGTACCTTACACGGTCAATATTACTGTCAATCCTAGTACTGTCAGTATTTGCTTGAATCCTCCGTCAATATTTATCATGTAATCAATTATCTGGATAGACACCAATATTCTCTTCGTTCCATCATTACTATACCTTACACGATCAGTATTACTGTCAATATATTAGAATAATGAAAATTTTAAATACATTATCGTACAGTAATACTGTCATTATTGTAAAATATTGACAGTAATATTGATCGTGTAAGGTGCCTTATATACAGTTAAAAATAATAATTATAAAAGTACATTTCACTACGTAAAAAAAAACGAATCGAGATAAGTGCACACAACAGCTAGTAGCCTAGTGGCTAGAGGTGCCGCCCGTCTCGTACAGAGCATTTAGGGCGATTTTTCACAAATAATCATTCACAGTTTTTCGCAAGTTTTCTATGAAGTTACGGTAAATACCGGGTGATTAAACTCCATTTTACTTCAAGTTGTTCAGTTTTAGGAACGCTAAAGGACCATTCATAATAAGCATGGTTGTGGTAATGATCGCTACGAAAGCCAAATTGAACACATGTATTAAAATTCAGACGTAAAACTGTCTGTAACAGAACTTTAACTACCATTATTGCCCCATTCTGGATTTTTATAGACATGCAAAACGTTGCTATTACGTTACCACTACCGCGTTTATTGTGAATGGACTTAACTACTGGCTTTGATTTAGTGGTAACATATCGTACCCGAAATATCCCTTGATTGCATGATTTATTATAAGTGCTGCTTTCATCAATTTCTCAAGACGTTGCTTCCCTTTATTAGCCATGCAATTATGACGATGTAATATCAGAGGCCTTATCCCCCAAGGCGCGGTTTATAATTTAATTCGGGTCAAGTGCGCGCCTCCTTCACTCGGTTCGAAATTTAATCAGGGGATGTCGTTCAAATTTATCATTAAGGGATGTATTCAATTTCCTAATAATGATCATTTTATTATGTACATACAGAATAGCCATAGCAATATACAAGTGCAGGGGCGGCTTTAGTGTTTTAGGGCACATGTTTCTTTTCGTGCCCTCGTTCTTTGTGGAACTGTCGGATATTTTCAAACCAAATTTGTGTATGTGGCTATTATCTCAAGTAATGTTGTCTATATCCAGGATAGGTCAACGAAAGTAAAGATCGGACGGTATTTTCATATCACAAAACCTCACTTATGCCAACACATAATGCGACGTTGCCATATATTAACAGAGGTACATGACGCTATGAAATGAAAAGTTAGAAACAATGTATGCAACATCTAACATAATAATCACGGGTTATAGTTACCTAGCCTTTATAAAATCGGGCCCTAAAGATATGAAATAATTTTAGGAAAAATACAGCAGTTTACTTATAAATGTGTATAATAAATGAGGTGTAGGTAGACCACGTGTGCATAAAGTTTTCTATAACCCGAGGGCGGCGACGCAATTCAGAGTTTATCGCGCGTTGAAAACGAAGAGCCAGCGTCTGTTTCAATTACAAAACCGCGCTGAAGTCTTTGATCTTTAATATGAAGGAGGTGCCATGAAAATGCTTTAAAAAGGTTTTAATTAGACAGATTGA
Source organism: Lordithon lunulatus (assembly GCA_963942505.1). NCBI lineage: Eukaryota > Metazoa > Arthropoda > Insecta > Coleoptera > Staphylinidae > Lordithon > Lordithon lunulatus. Next base: position 64,905,337 of record OZ012667.1, read on the forward strand.
AAGGAATCTTAAAGTATAATTCCAGTTAGCACATGGCTTTTAGCCTGGAGGTAATTTAGAAATAGAAAATTATATAGTAAGAAATAATAATAATAATAACAACATTTTATTTCCCAACAGTTGCCCATTTACAGGAAAATATACACAGAGAGAACTAATAATAATAAATGAATTTATAATAAATTTATAAATCGGGGGCAAAGTAGGATTTTATTGATATTCTTGATTGTATGAGGAATTAATACTTCCTTTAACATATTCCATATTCTTTTGGTTGGTGTTGTCTCTGCCATCCTAAGTATGTGTCCTCACCATCCTAATTGTCTTTCCTCTATGTAATAGATAGAACTAATAATAATAAATGAATTTATAATAAATTTATAAATCGGGGGCAAAGTAGGATTTTATTGATATTCTTGATTGTATGAGGAATTAATACTTCCTTTAACATATTCCATATTCTTTTGGTTGGTGTTGTCTCTGCCATCCTAAGTATGTGTCCTCACCATCCTAATTGTCTTTCCTCTATGTAATTACTGTCGGTGTTACATTTAGATCTCTTCTTATATCCTCATTCCTCATTTTGTCCTTTTTTGTCACTCCTCTAACTCTCCTCCTCCTCTCTTCCTTTAATAATAATCATAATATAGTAGTATATATATATATATATATATATATATATATATTATATATATATATATATATATATATATATATAAATATATGTAGTCCTAGAACAGAGGTATAAAAAAATTATTTGGAGATCACTAAAAACCACATTGATATCACTGAGCGAAACATATTGATTAATTAAAAAAAAAATGTTCATTACCCTTATCGAATTTACCAATAATCTACTCCGTCATTAGTTAATAACAATTTCGCCAAACATTGCGGAGCACGAGTCTATCGCGATCAAATATTTGGGAATTTCTTAATTTCTTTTCACAGTTTTTCATAGGTTTTCAGTGAAGGTGAATACGATTAGACGATTAAAGCCCTCTCTGTAAGGCCTCTATATTAATAAATAATACTATCAATCCTAGTACTGTCAGTATTTGCTTCAATCCTCCTATATTTATTTAGTAATCAATTATCCGGATTAACATCAATATTCTCTTCATTCAATCATTACTATAACTTATACGATAAGTAATACTGTCAATATTTTAGAATAATGAACATTTTAAACATGTTATGTACAGAAATACTGTCATTATTCTAAAATATTGACAGTATTATTGATCGTGTAAGGTGCCATTAACACTGATATGTTTTTAAAGTAAATTAAAAATGTTATTAATGTGTTTTCCATTATTGTGTCATACTACCACCTTCAGAATGTTGTTACCTGTGATAACCTTATACAAACGTATGTTATGTTTTACACCGGATATCTCTGTAATTAGACCCTTTCTTTTGTGGTCCGTCTTAAAATAAGCTATGATTTCAATTGCAGCTCGATGTTGAAGCCTCAGCCTCCGGCCAAGCCGTCGATTGAGCTGCTGGCTCAGGCTCCGACGATGGACAACAACCGGCTGGAGAAGCTCGTGAAAAACTTCGTCGTCGAGGACAAGGCCCGCATGGCGGCGGCGGCTGCCCGCAGCAAGGCCATGCCGTCCAGCATTCAGTTCGCTCTGCAGAAATTCGAGAAAAACGCGCAGCCGGAAAACAGTTTTCCGAAACAGCAAACACAGCAGAGGGCGCCGCTCAAAACTAGCAACTTTCCAAGCGCCACGAACGGCCTGCCGGAAACAAACTCAACGAATCATGCTCCATCGCCAAGCAAAGTAAGTGATTGATTAAAATTATGATTAGGGGTTAGTAGAATAAATTGGCGTCTCATTTTAACAAGCCTTTACAAGTGCTAAGTTATTCTTATTTATTATTTTAAGCTGATAGATTAAAAAACACATAAACCCAATTTCTAAAGCCTAGTTGAGACTGGGAAGTCCAGCTGTACAAAGATTTACCCGAAAACATTTTAGGGCCGGTTCTACAATTGACATTTAACCGGAGAATGGGGCTATTCCTAGAATAAGTTTGAGATATTGACGTTAATAATCTCAAACTTATTACCCGAATAGCCTTATTCTCCAGTTAAATATCAATTGTAGAACCGGCCCTTGAATGTTTTCGGGTAAATCTTTGTCTATTGTAGAACCGGCCCTAAAACATCTGCATAAAAACTGTATAAATACTGTTTAAATCGTGTTGGCAAATATTTATTGTATAAAAACATGTATACAAAATCACATGTGTTTTCCGGCTTCTGTTGAACAACAAATGTAGCTGTTTTATTTTGCAGGCAAATGCTTACAAACAGTGGTTTGAGAGCAAGTGTATGCAGAGGTCTATTCTGTAAGTTCAGACCGGTATTGTAAAAAAAGTAGTCTGGTCTGTTAACTATGGAACCAAATAAACAATTGTTTCAGTGTTGATATAGACCTTTCACGTCTGGGTCAGCCTTAATATGTTCCCTTGCTTAAGGTCGTTTTAGACAAGACAATTTCTCAAAGGCTGTTCAAGAAATGAATTCATATATCCTACTCCCATACAATTTGTCCTTGACAAATAGAACGCGTTATATTTTTCCATTCGATTTACCATCCAATTCAATATTTCAAATAATTTTCTGTATGATACGAGACAATTTAGATTGTCTCGCATCTTGACTAAAGGTCGTTTTAGACAAGACAATTTCTTAGCTCAAAAGTTGTTCAAGAAATGAATTCATATATCCTCCTCCCATACAATTTGTCCTTGACAAATAGAGCGCGTTATATTTTTCCATTCGATCTACCATCCAATTCAATATTTCAAATAATTTTCTGTATGATACGAGACAATTTAGATTGTCTCGCTTCTTGACTAACTTTTGAGTCAAGAAATTGTCTTGTCTAAAACGACCTTAACGTTTAAGTCAAGAAATTGTCTTGTCTAAAACGACTTTTACATAAGACGCAATAACTGGCCTCTTTTCTCTACTAGGGTTAAAAACTTAACCTGCTGCATTTTCTGCAATTAATCTAAATAAGAATATTATCAATAAAAGTATATATAAATATAAATTATATGAATATAGTTTATGCAACATTTTAAACTTTTTTTAAACGTATATTTTTTAGAGTAATAAAACAGTCTGCATTCTCCATTATAATCATCTTCAATCAACACACGTTGATTTAATGACCCGTTAATTATAGGCCCCGACAACGATGTTACGACACGCATCCCTCTTTGGCGTCTATTTTCCGGCTGTTGGTTTATGTGCAATCTAGTCCGCGCTCGCGGGCTATTCCAAGCGCGCCCTTAATTAGAATCTAATATCGACGCCTATTCGTCTTCATTAGCGCATCATCGACAAGCCTTCTTTTTGCTCCCGATTTCAAGTCGCGTGCAAGAGCGCGCTTTTTATCGAATTAAGAACCCATTTGTGTAATGGCCGGACGATCCCCACAAGCCTACAACAAAATCAGGTCACAGAGCGTAATAAATCTTGCAATATGCTAGTGTGGAAAAATTAAAAAATCTTTTTTTTTACTAAGGTATTATTTGGTTAAAACGGAAGTTGTTCGAGAAGTATTTTGATTACTTTGGACAATACGCGAAAATTATTAACTCTTTTGAATGTTTTATGGTTTTGCTTATTGGTCTGTTATTTAAATTCTGAAGGTATATAGCTATTATTTAATTGCATTTTGAAACAGTCATAATTTTGATGAATAGCAGATTTCTTTTCAATATCAATAAAAATTAATAGCTTATCTTTGGTACATATTCGAAACCAGTGTTTCTGCGACCCCCTAGGGGTGGTGACCCAAATTTGAGAATCACTGGTCTAAGGCAACGGTCTGAAGCCAATGCGTACGTCTGTGATACGAATCTATCGCTAGTCGTGAAACTTTTCCACAAGGAGTTGACTGGCTAGCATATCATGGATGTTGTTTGAGGCACGTGAGGGGCCACAATGCATACAGTCTAAGGGCAGGGGCTCATCGTTATTTTTTTAGCTAATGAGAGGGGTTAGGTTGAACTATTATCACGAAATATACCAGAATATAGCTTTTAGAAATGCTAATTTTTGGCATTGATGCAACTTTAAGATGCTATTGTCTATAACCTTAATAACACCAGGACTGTAATTAAAACAAGACAACTGTTTCTTTATCTTTATTTGAATTCATTAATATAACATACAAAAAAAGGACGAAATATGTTTCACATGATTTATGAAACAGCAAGAGGAACACTGAGACTACTTTCCTATAAGCAATTTAAGTGCGTCAATTGATTGATGTCTCTAATCAAACTAAATACCAGTCGATCACAATTTGGCAAACACTCTCTCCCATTGCATTTATTTATACTATCCTATTGCAGGGCCCTACGTTGGTGAAGCCGGCAATAGGCCAAAAACCCCAAATATCTCCGAAGCCCCGTCTCGGCGACACAATCGAGATGACCCTGCCGGGCGAGACCATCACCGCATCCCTCCAATCGTGGCCGCTCAAGAACCGCGTCATCACCACGGAGAACGTGAAGAAGTCGGTGTCAGAAGTGCGGCCCGGCATCGCCGCCCAGAAACCCTCCTACCTGGACGAAGTAGCGCTGGAGGAGAAACGGCTGCTGGCGGCGTTGCAGAACGGCGACGAAGTGGCTCAGCCGCCGCTGAAGAATGAAATAGCGACGAAATGGGGTGTGCGGAACACGCGGCGGCCCGAGCAGCAGGTGCCCCATCCGGAGCTCACCACCAGCCAGCGGCAGCATCTGCGGCTGACGGCGGCGAACCCGGTGCGGCCGTTCCTCACGCGCGGCTCCGTGGCGGAGCGGGTGCTCATCTTCGAGCGGTGTCCGAGCGACCTGCTGCTGGACAAACGGGCGCGCGCGCCCACGGTGCAACTACCCAAGCCCCAGGTAAGTGTACAACAGTATTTAGTGATGGCGGGGGCGGCAAGGTCAAAGAATCGCAATTATGTAAGCGACTCGCCCATGTTTATGTGGTGACGTCGCGGTGTAAACACACCAACGCGAGGTGCTTAAAACGTCATGGGGAATTAAGCAACTTAATGAAGAAATATTCAGCTTGAAAACAAATGTAATTGATAATCAAATCTTATTATCCAACTTCATTATCCAACCTCATTATCTATAATTCAAGTTTATTTATTGTTGAAATTAGTATGTATGTCAAGCTAGCATGGCAACTCTAGCAGATTCAAATAAAAGTATTAGAGATATTTAGCACTAATTTGTTGATAATTAGTTACGAAAAAAATTATTATATATTTTCTTGTCGTGTTTGAAAAAAATCAATTTTTGTGTAACCAATGTACAACAAATTCACTTATACTTCCTATTTGATTCTGCTGAAGTTTCCACGCCAGATTGCTGTACATTAAATTAGTAGTAGATAAAAGAGATGCAAAACTTGATTTAATTCTAAAATCTTAAATCATATCAAATGATGACCAATTAATATTAGTTTCAAGTTTTATACTGAAATTCAGAATTGCTCTTCTGTATATAATTTGTATGTTCGTCTCTAGCCTCTTCTCAAACAGCCCACAACTCTTCCACACACAACTCTGCAACGACACGTGCGAGCCAATCGCAATGTCCACATACCACGCTTCCATTTCCCCATGGGCAAACCAAGTGCTCCAGGCCAAATAGACACTGTCAAACAGATGGTGGCGGCTGCATTTGTCACGTTAGGAGAGCGCGCTTCGAGGGAGCATTTCGCCGCACTCACTGCCGCCACCCAGTTGCCCTTGTACTGGAAAACACCGCTTTACTTGGCGGCGTGCGCTGATAAGGGCAGCTGCACCGCGGAGCAGTTTATGACTTTCTGGACGGCGTAAGTAACAATACTTATATATGAAATTTAAATTTAAACACAATACATTTATTGACATCAGAGGAGCTCAACATTCAGTTCGAAATAGAGCTTTAATAATTCTCTTTCTGCGAGCTGTAGTCTGTAAGCACATCGAGGTTTTTTTATAGCCATTAAAAGCTATTATAGATTTAAAACGCGGTATTTCGTTTGGGTAACTATATAAATTAATTTAGTATGAGTTCTACGTGTCACGATGCCGCCTCCCGCTTCATCTACATCCTGACACGCGGTAAAAAGAACTGGCTAAGTCCGGAGGACTTCATTCCGATGGTGCAGGACGTCGTGGAGACGCATCCCGGTCTCACGTTCCTCAAAGAGGCCACCGAGTTTCATTCGCGCTATGTGCACACAGTGATCGCGAGAATTTTCTACTGTGTAAACCGTTCGTGGAGCGGGCGCATCACCGTGCCCGAGTTGCGGCGCTCCAATCTCCTCAACGTCATCCAGATGCTTGAGGAGGAAGAGGACATCAATCAAGTCACACAGTACTTCAGCTACGAGCATTTCTACGTCATTTACTGCAAGTTCTGGGAGCTGGACCGAGATCACGACTTGTTCATCGATAAGCAGGATATGACTAGACATAATGATCATGGTGAGTGTAGACATTATCTCATATCAACAGGAGCGCATTTTTTAAGTGAATGAAGATATTACTTTGAAATTTAAAAAATCCATACTCTTTAATGGAATCATATATCCTTCTTACTTTTTTATTACAACCAGATCAATATAAAACTATATTATTTATAATAAATGTATTAGAATTAACCCATTTACGGTCAAGCTATTAAACCACTCTCAAAACAGCAACTTATTTACATTAGTCTAGTACACCTTTTAAAAATTTCTAGTTGAATATTATTTGTTTGTTTATTTGATATGTTTTTTTTAAATTGTGAAGATCCAAATATTCTCCAATTACCGTTTTTCGAGCAAAAAATTAAACTAAAAATTGTGTTAAAATCCATTTTGTATATTTAGCTATGGGTACTCTTTCTATCTAATCCTGGGTAGGTTTTTGGCTGCCCAAATTCTTAGTATGATCCTAGAGGATTCTTCTTTGGCCTGATTTTTACGTCGTTTTTTTGTGTAAATCACAGGGCAAGTACTACGTTACCGTAGGGACTAACGACTTAAAGTGGCTTCAGAATCACGTGCAGATGTTCCAACTAGATTTGAACTGTTGTCCTGCTGTTTGCAAGTCCGGCTTTTTTCTGCTCGGCTATGCGCGCCCCTCCACTCCGACTCTTTCTATCTGTAACCCTTTATTTCAACATTCTCGCCAAGTGCTATGTTTTGGGGGGGCGAACGTTCTAACCCACCTTTTACAAATTTCAAAGATTTATCATTAATCTCATCTGAGCTCCTTCATTTCCCAGCGGATGAGCCCTTGGGCCAATATAGAACTTTTTTTGTGCATGATTTATCACGCGTATTAATTTGATTTTCAGCTTTATCCAAACGCATAATAGACAGAATATTCTGTGGTTGCGTGACGCGAGGCCAAAGAAAATCGCAGCAGGACGAAAAGCTTTCCTACTGCGAGTTCGTATGGTTCCTGCTCAGTGAGGAGGACAAGCGACATCCCACAGCAATAGAGTACTGGTTCCGTTGCATGGATATGGATGGCGATGGGTTCGTGTCCATGTACGAACTGGAGTACTTCTACGAAGAGCAGATGCATCGGATGGAACTGATTGGAATTGAAACGTTGCCTTTTGAGGTAAATATATACAAACAAAATCTGATGTGGATTGAATATTATATATGGAAATTTTAAAAGATACAAATATTATTTCTTTAAAAAAAGTTTCTTTAACTCTTTAATGCCCAACAATCGCATATAATGCATTAAAATATTTTATAGCTACTATATCTAATGTTTACACAATTAAATCCCACTTTAGCGAAATTGTATTTCAAAGGTTTTTATCATTCTTTCTACAGGATTGCCTCTGTCAAATGTTGGATATGGTGAAACCAGCAGTGCCCGGAAAGATAGCTCTAAGTGACCTGAGGAAATGCAAGATGACGCCGATCTTCTTCGATACGTTCTTCAACCTGGAAAAGTACCTGGACCACGAGCAGCGAGATCCGTTTGCGTCTCAACGCGACCACGACATCGACGGGCAAGAGGTGAGTTTTTTTACACGAATTTGAGCGACTGTGATAATTATTTTCTGTCATTTTGATCTCTGTAAAGTGCGTAACACGATCCCAAACCCGGGAAAGTGAAGTAAGTCATCCACTGTTTTAACTAATTTTCATTATCATTACAAATATTATCGCATTAGATTTAGAATGTTCTATAGACTCATACAATTTTATTTTTCAAATAATTTTTTTTTTTAAATAAATATATATATAAAACAATTTTTAAAATCTCAATATCAAGGATTCATCAAATAATAATAAAATGAAACAGCGTTTAATATAATATATTTCGTTCGTTTAATATAGAGCTGTATGCCCACTTGGTTAGATGAGGGGGTATACAAATGTAACGCGAAATAATTATTTATTTTTTTGTATTTAATATAACATCTTGAAAATATAGAAATACTGTCCATTAGATGCTATACACTTGTTCCATCAGGGTTTCCACTGTTCGAAACAGTTTTTATATTCTTCTGAAATAACGCTGTTAAGTGCTTCCATTCTATTATATTTTAATCTTATTAAAAGAAAAGGAAATCGTTTTCAGGACGTAGAAGAGGTTTACAAAAAAAAAATTGTAAACCTCTTCTACGTCCTGAAAACGATTTCCTTTTCTTTTAATAAGATTAAAATATAATAATATATACAACAGTAATACAGATTGTTAAAAAAATCATGTTTCCTGCAAGCAGATGGGCCATAGCTTCCTCAGTGAAGAGCTCGTCCGTCTGCTTGGTTTAGAAAACTGCTTCCATTGTCTTGGATGGTTGGTTAGATGGTCAATTGTTACGTCCTTTCACTTTTTGTATGTTCTTTGCACTCACTTTTAAATTCTTTGATGTCCTTTATGTCTTTAATATATTTTGGTAGCTTGTTGTATTGCAATGAGTTGTTTATGATAAGGCTTTTATTTAGGGTGCTAGTTATAATCTTTGTTAGGTGAATGTCACTTTTTCTTCTTGTATTGTAGTTGTGAACTTGTTTGTTTGTTGCAAGACGGTTGTTTGTTTTAAGTTATTCTTCATTCTTAGAAATAAGAAGTATTTAAAGAGGGGCTATGTTGTGCAAGTAAAAAGGGTGAAAACCCGTTGTCGTGCAATTTTTCGACAAAAACTGATTGTATTTCAAATCTATGTGGACAGGCACGTTGTCATAATGAAGCAACCAGTCCCCCGAACCCCACATTTCAGGTCGTTTCTTTCTCAAGGCATCACGCAGCACTTCCAGATAGTAATATTGTTGTATTAGTGCCCTAAGGAACCAATTCAACGTGGACGACTTTTTTGACGTTGAAAAAACAAACCATCATGGACTTCAAATTTAATTTCACTTGCCGAGTGCAATTTGTATATTATAAATTATACATGCATATTATTACTGATAGATACACGTGATTATGCCGCATTTCACAAACTCCTGCTCTAGTCGGACACTACAGCAGACGCCCGTAGTAGTAAATCTTCTATTAAGGCTCGCATATTAAACGAACGATATACTTATACTGTATCTCTTCCCCAAACCCCGCATCATTTAGTTGTGATCATCAGACATGATTTTATTAATAACACAGTATCAATGCGCCCTATTTTTATAATTGTAGCTCTCCGACTGGGACAGATACGCGGCTGAGGAGTACGAACTTCTTGTGGCAGAAGAAGGCGGCACTGACGATCCCAACAGCCTGTAAGTACTCTTATATCTATTTATAATTTTTTTTATCAAACTGCACTCATCCTATTCGTTATTTCACAAAAGGCATCTGTCTGTTTTTGGGTAACTTGTGTTGGTATAAATAACATTTAATTTATGTTTTCATAATGCAAGGAATTTGAAAGAGTTACAATCTATAGAGTAGCAGAGGCATTAAATATTCAGGGTGTCCCTAAGGTTTGGACTAAATTCGATAAAACCTTTATTTATGATTTTTGCAAAAATTGCTCGATTTTAAATTTAAATTGCCAACTTTTAAGAAAAGTGTAAATTTTTTTCGGCCTTTTTTTTGAATAAGCAATGACATCATCGACAAGGTTTTCAAATGACAACCCCATTTTTATATTACGGGATAATTTTTCTGTGATCAGAGATGTATATTATGATATACGTTACATACGGAAATTTCCGAGAGAAATCATTTCAAATATCAGAGAGAAAACAGGAAGCTCATTAAAAATTGGCAATTTAAAATTAAAAATCGACATGTCTGAGCAATTTTTTCAAAAATCATAAATACACGTTTTATCGAATTTATTTCATACTCCTGTTTATAACATAATAATACGTATAATTTATAAAAAATTAAATTCCTTGCATTTCATTCATCTATCTATTAGTCTATTAGTTATCTTTTATTTTTATTATTATTTGTGCTTGTGTTTAGGGAATACGATTGTGGTTTTGATAGGGTAAGAGAATTTGATGTGATCTTTGTGACTAACAATGCTCTCGTTTGATTTTGACTAAACAAAAGTCTGTGGCTACTATAACATACAAGCATGAGATTTTGCTAGAAATCATTTAACAAAAGTCATTTAGAAAGTTAAAATAAAATCAGCTATTTGAAATGTTCAACAAAATTAGAAGAAAATGTGTTTCACGACATAATAATTTAATGACCAGAGGGATCAGAATTAACAAAAATTCTGCACAATTATAATACTTGATCCATATAATAATTATGCTAGAAATCATTTAACGAAAGTCATTTGGTAAGTTAAAATAAAATCAGCTATTTCAAATGTTCAACAAAGTTAGAAGAAAATGAGTTTCCCCACATAATAATATGATCAGATTGATCAGAATTAAAAAAAAAATCTGCACAATTATAATACTTGATCCATATGTATTATGAAGTAAAAATACTAATTAAATATCCGAACTTGTTTGATGGTTTTTACTAATTGTATTTAACTATAATGTATGCACAATCCCCGCATCCCTTATTTACGCCATTAACATGCTTAGCTTGTGTCTTTACGCACGCCTCGTAATACCCGGCGCATTCACCATATATGCCCCCATGCCTCTAGCTCGTTCGATGAGGGAAACAACGAGGACGACCCGCTCTCGCAGAACCTGGACGTGGTGCTCGACATGGACGCACAATGTGGCCTTTCGGATGATAGCGACGAGTGCAGCATTTAGCGCTCGCAACCCGCAGCAGAAGCAACGGAACTTTTTATTCAGCGCATTTGTAAGTGGAACGCGTGCGGGTGTTAGCCTCGCTGAATTGAGGTGGCAAATTAGCGAGAGCTCGTGAAACTCAGTGTCGTCTTAGCTTGTAGTAGGGTTCTTCCTTAATATTAGAAAATACAGAGGCAGGTAATAATATTTTCTGATGTTTAATAGTAGTAGGGGTAATTAGAATCGGAATGTACAGGCGTTATACTAGGGAACTTGAAACTTCTTTGTGCTAATAAATATTGGCGATATGGTCACTATACAATTTCATTTATATTTGTATGTATGAAAATGGAACAATATTGGCATTTTTTAAAAACAGTAGGCATGTGTCGAAACATTTAATGTGAATTGCTTTAATAAACTATTGACGCGTTACAATGTTTTTAGTTTTTATATATGGAAAGCTGATTATTTTATTTCCATATATAAAAACCAAAAACATTGTAACGCGTGAATAGTTTATTAAACAATTCGCATCAAATTGTTCAACACATGCTTACTGTTTTAAAAACAATGCCAATATTGTTCCATTTTCATACGTACTTCACTTGTGGTACAATAAGTAAATAAGCCATCTAGCGTTTATCCGCATAAATACGAATATACCATACTTTTATGTGTATTCATTTGAATTCATATAGAATATAGAAAGTGTCTGGAAAATATTTTTGAAAATGTTAAATTCAGAAAAAGTAAAGCTATGAATTTCAAATATTTATGCAGAAAAAAAAACAAAAAATCAAAATCTAGGAATCTATAGTCAGAAATACTACTACTACGCTGTTTTTATAGATACTAGATATAAACGTATCGGATTATTTAACGATAATTAGTGAAGGATGAAGGGTAATCCCCAGGCGTTGAGACATCTTTTTTTAAATTAGTTTGTTTAATAATAATTAAAAGCGATACTTATGGCTTTACTTTTTATGACTTTAACATTTACAAAAATATTTTCAATACACTTTCTAAATCCTGTATGAATTTAAATGTATATTCATACAAGTGTGTTATCTTCTTATGTTTTCGATAAAACGATGAGTTTTTGTGATGATTAATTCTTCCAATTAACTTACAAATATAAACTTATTGAAATTGTATTATGATCGTATCAATCAATCAACTATAATATTTTAAAAATAATTATTTAATAAAATATTATGTTTGGTTGCGGCCTGTCCACAACTACTATAATTATAAAATCGCATCAGGAGAATCTATTTAGTGACTCTGTTAAGGTTTAGTTGCGTGGACATCGAAGATAATTTGAAGCAATATACACTGTGCCAATTATTGACCTCTATAGTATGCGATGTCGTCATCATTTCATAACTGAAAAATCGTATTCCAGGTGATATTTTCCCCTCAAACTACCTTCACAATCTTCGCAATTAAATCCCCTAGCTTAGTAATGATTGAACACACATCTATTTTCAAGGTTGCAATCCCTAAATCAATCATTAACTAACCAGAAACATGCATAGAGTGATTAAAGTATAGCCAATTAACTAATTAATACGTACATTTTACACATATTAATTTCTAGTCTTTATCAACACGTGACTTTTTTATACGTTTTGCGTCCATATTTCTGGCCCGTATGGAAAGTATTAAAACAACAATTAACACATATCTTATTTAATCTCAATTTAATACTTTTTATATACATATTGTTTGTAGCTAGCGAGTATTTTGTTATTTATTATGTTTCGAATGTATCTATGTAGCATTTAGACTAATTTTATATTATATTTAAATATATATTAGGGCGGAAAAGTGATTATAAATGTTGTATAATTTGAACTAATAATTGGTTTTACTTGTTGTATATATAATGGAAACCTTTATAAGTTCATGTTAATCTTATATTCGGATTCGTGTTTGCGGTATCAAATTGATAATTTTATTTTATATTGATGTCTTTTGCAGTACCAATATACCTATCAAATCTCTAAGAAGACAAAAAAGCCGATAGAAAAAAAATGTCTTAATAAATATTATATATATATATATATATATATATATATATATATATATATATATATATATATATATATATATATATATATACTAGCTACAAGCGGAGTCGCTATTCATCTGCGACTACATTTGATGTGAGAATTTCGGTAGCTATTTTTCTATTAAATATGTATTCAGTATTGGTATTAAGAATTTTATGACACAGAAATATTTTTCACCACCTCTTTTATATCTTTAATAATGGGTGGTAGTTTAGTGTAGATATCGCCGCTCTACATTTACACCCATAAAACGAAATTTTCCGAGAATAATATCCCCCAATAATCCTATGTAAAACCAGAACTGAATATATTCATATAGAGAAGACATATATGTGAATGTAGACCGATTTATATTATAATGCAGTTGCAATCTCACACATATCAAAAGTATCAATATTATCAATTTGAAACATCAAGCAACCGATTAATCGTTTAATTATATTAGTACATATTATGGCTTGTTGATATTAATTAATATTTAGACGCGCGTATTGGTCCACACAGCGGACACATTATTATTTTATTTTATTTTGTAAAATTGTTTGTTGTTGAATCAAGTATTATTTTATATACGAAAAAGCGAGCTTAACAATTTAGGATTAGTTGTGTAGCGGTCGTTACTCTTTAATCTTCCCCGCCCCACCAATCTCGTTTATTATATTACAGCTACTAATTTGTTGAACATGTATAGTATAGTTTATTTAACGTTTTATTTGAACTAATTGTATTTATATCCAGTTACTAGTCATTTTTATTATTACGAGACCATATACGATATTTGTGTAACATTGTATAAAGTTGTTTACTATGTAGATTGAAATACAATAATGGTTTTCTCTTAAAAAAAAATAACATTCAATTAATACTGCCCAAAAATACCATGTTTCTATTTCTCAAGGTTTCAGTATGTTTGTAGCCATGCCCATACCCTCCAGCCAACTATCCAGATCATCTCTCTTAAAAATCCAATAACTATTTCACTCAATATTTAACTACTGCCCGTCCAATTTTGAAATAGCTGCGTGCTTGTTAAAAGCTGCATGGATACTTGCCAGTCAATTTAGGACATGTATGATATATTTATACCCGCTTTTTTACGTTTCATTAATCTAGGTGTTAACAGAGCCATGCGGTAGATTTTTTTAATATGCAAGTTTTCGTAATGCCGACCCTTAAATGTTATTTCAATGCAATAGCTCAACTTCTATTTTGATTTAGCTGTTTGTGCCGCCCCCTAATCTCTGTTTATCATAGCACGGCACTGCTTAGTGAAACATAGGCAACCAAACTTACTCTATAATAACGAATAGATTAACATGAATGACATCGATCAATATAAATCTATGGCTGCTACTTAAATCAGGGCTACCAATCTATTTTCATTTCTAACCTATCCATTTTTGACAGTTGTTTACGTTTATCAACACAAACTGCAGCTGTAAACAAACCAAGAATGCAGCCGCGAATCGGGTTCAAATTCTTCGCCAGCATCTGAGTACTATGTGTGATTTAATAACATTCTAGAGGAGTGTGATAAATAAAGCTAAAAATGTCTGATCAACAACAATCTGATGTAGGTAGCAGTGAGGGCAGTCAGAATGAGCAGCCACAGGCGAGTGCAAGTAAGCCTGAGCAGGCTTCCTATCAGACGAATTTGCAGAGGATACAGCAACGCAAACAAGCTGTGCTTGCATTGCCTTATACAAAAAAGCTGCTAAAGCTTGCTATTTATTCTAAATGCCAGGTAAGTTTATGTTTTGTAATTCTGTAGTTTTCCAAAAGACCTTGTAACATTATCTATTTGCCTTTTACCTTTCGGTGTAGGCTGCCACTAATAATATTATTATTAACACTTTAAATTGATTGATGTTCTAATTTCAGGGTGAAAATTGCTCTTGCACTGGATGGAAAAAGACAGAGGCAATTAGTGCGAATCCAACATTTAGTGATCCATGTCGCTGTGAACATATGTTGGGTAAGAATTACATTCATTTCTTAAATTGTGTACACACTAGATATAGTAAGTTGAAGACTATTCAACATTTTGGGTAGTTTACTTGTACATCACACAATATCTATGCCTATACCTATGATAGAAGGAATATGATAAAAACTGTGATATACATAAAAATAAGAATCATTTCAAATAAAACTCATTTTAGCTATATGTTGGCTTTAATTGAGAATTTTTCTTGGTTGCAGAAACTCACATATCTCATTTACGCAACAAAAATGAGCAAGAATATAACAGATTACTCAGGATGGTGGTTGATGTTGAAAACATGTATACAGCAATGAACAGAGAGATTAATCCAGATACAATAAAAGTCTACAGTTATTTGTTTAAGGTAAGAAATTGATAAATATATTCATTTAATCAATCAAGAATGTTAAGCCAAAAACATTCTAATATAAAACCTCTATTTGAAATAATTTTATAGGATATTATTGTTTGTATGTATTGATTTATCTAATGACTGCTTCTAGTTGTTGCGTAAAAGTATCTTAACATTGGACACACCTGTGATTGAAGGACAACTAGGACAGCCACCTTTTGAAAAACCATCAATTCATAAAGCTATCACCAATTTGGTGATGTATAAGTTTGCACATTTAGCCCAGCAGGAGTGGAATACAATGTATGAGTTGGCCAAGATTTTCCTGCACTGTTTGAACACTTGGGATTTTCCCTCACCAAGCAGCCAGAAGCAAGTTGTTAGTCAGGAGGAGGCCACAGTTTATAAAATTGCATACACAAGGTTAGTAATAATAATAACCCCACACAGAATATAATTTAATATAGAGAAAATCAATATTATATCAACCCTGTTGTCTGTATTAGGTAACTTTTATCTTCTTCAAATAATAAGAACCTAGGTTGCCAGGTATAATTGCATATTAATTCATTATAAATATGAATATTTTTGTATAAGCTTAAATCCATACAAGGAAGGACCTCCCTGAACTAACAAAACATAATTAAAATTTTATATTCATGTAAATTAACATCAAAATTATTGTCTTGGTGACATATATCTTCAGAAAAGTTATTCTATATAAAAAGTTACAGCAACACCACACAATTTTATTTGTGGTTGATAGGAGAGAAAAAATCTGATTATAAAATGTTTATTAGAGTTACTTAACTCTGACAACAAATTATCAATTTTTTTATTTTATTGCTTATATTTTATTTATTTGAACCAGATCAATTTAATTACTCCTATAACCATTTTATACTCAGTTTTTTCTCTCTCCTGTCAACTAAAATAATAAAATTTGAGATGTGTGGTGTTGCTCCTTAGGTAGGCAATGATCACTTTTTATATAGAATAAATTTTCTGAAGATATATGTCACCAAGACAATAATTTTGATGTAAATTTACATGAATATAAAACGCGACGTTATGCTACCTATAAAAATCATACCATAAGAAATTTCAAATTGTATTCACGAGATCTATAAAGAATTGATTTATTTTTCAGGTGGTTCATCTTCTGCCACGTCCCTGCTTTTTGCGACTCGCTGCGCCATTACGACACAACAATGGTGTTCGGTCGTACCCTGCTTAGAGCCGTCTTTAAGTACGTACGCAAACAAATCATGGACCAGTTCCACCAAGAACGCGACCGTATGCCGCTTGAGCGACGCGTAATGATATTAACCCATTTCCCCTCATTTTTGAACACCCTGGACACGGAGGTTTACTCTCCGAACTCACCGATTTGGGATCCCGAATTCAAAACACCGCCCTCCCTTCATCTGGCAACTTTGATGGAATCCAATAAAATTAAAAGTTAGTAGCTTTAGGCCGTTAAGAAAAATACAATTGAAACATGTAACATACAAATGCGATATACTATTTGCTTATGTTATTTAATCACAGATTTATTGTATTCTGTTCAGAAGTAACTACTACTGTTGGTGCTGGTACCAGCTCGGCCACCAAACGTCCAGGTGAATTCGAGAAATTAGGTGTGAGTGGCGGAGAGAGAGATGGTTACACGCATATTACGCTCAGTACTGGCGGTAAAGCACCCCGTGGAGGGGATGAGCTCCCGCAGCGCGAGAAGCGGCGAAAGATCAATCAATTAGACCAATTTGAAGATCTCTCACATGATACTTTGGCTGAAATCATAGCCACCATTAATGATCCCAATTATATGACAGGTCCAGATGTTAGTATCTATTTTTATTGAAATTTTGGGAGTCTATATCAAATATACAAAATAATAAATAATAAACGTCTCCTCTTTTAAGGTGTTAATTAATTGATTTTGTTATAGATGGTGTTTTCGGAGAAAATGCCCGCCCGTGATGAAGCCGCAAAAGTAGAGGAGAGGAAAAAGATCATTGAATTCCACGTCATCGGAAACAGCCTAACCGAACCGGTTTCTAAGCAGACTATGCTGTGGCTAATTGGACTACAGAATGTGGTTTCACACCAATTGCCTGAGATGCCCAAGGAATATGTCACACAGTATTTGTTTGATCCGTAAGTGCCAGATATAAATATATCATTAGTAGCGAGTACACTGTACTATAGGTAATCCTCTGATAGATGCTGCATACATTGTTGTTATCTTTGCATTTCATGCAAACTTTTACCTCTACTTATATATGGTAACGTCGATTTATATGTCATCAAAACTGACGTTTGAATCACGGTTTTGAGTTATGAAATTAATCTGATGATTGGCATTAATTAACTACAAAAATATGAATAAGAATTTACTAATTACCAATAAAATAAGAAACACTTACTGCTTGTTCTTTTAGCAGCTTCATTATTTTCAGATCCCTTCCATCCTTTGCGAACCATTTCCACACTTTCTCACCTCATGCTTTCATTCTCACTTGTACCTAGACACGCGCCAAACCTGTGTTCCCAGTTTTCCATACCTTCCTCATAACTTCTGCATTTCTTATAGGCCTCATCCATCCAGTATTTACCTAGCTATTTCCTACATTTCTTGGTATAAGTCAATTAATTTTGTTGGTTTAAAACCAAATTCCACATAAAATTATTCGGATTTTTATTGTAGAAAACACAGAACCTTAGCTCTGATCAAAGACAACCAACCAATTGGCGGCATCTGCTTCCGCACCTTCCCCGCACAGGGCTTTACCGAAATCGTCTTTTGCGCGGTTACCTCCAGTCAACAGGTTAAAGGCTACGGAACCCACCTCATGAACCACCTAAAGGATTACCATATCCGAGAAAATATCTATCACTTTCTAACATTTGCGGACGAATTGGCAATCGGTAAGATATATTTACTGATATTGAAAAATACCATTTGTATAGCTATACCCATTTATTTATTTATTTTACTGTACAATTCAGGCTATTTTGAGAAACAAGGCTTTTCCAAGGACATCAAACTAACACGGGGTATCTTCCAAGGGTACATAAAGGACTACAAAAGTGCCACATTGATGCACTGTGAGCTCAACCCGAAAATCATCTACACGGAGTTTAGTACGATCGTAAGGCGACAGAAGGACATCATCAAGCATCTGCTATATAAGCAACAATGTACTGTTTCTAAGGTGCATCAAGGATTGACCTTCTTCAAAGAAGGTGAGAGATAAAAAAAAACTCTGCACATCAGTGATGTATATTATCTATTTATTAAATTAGTAAAACATGCATATTTGGTTTTGTTCAAGGTGTTCGCAGCATCCCTGTAGAATCGATCCCAGGTATTCAAGACACAAGTTGGCGACCTCCTGCTAGAACAACGCGAGGCGGCCACCAATTAGAAGAGTCGCAGGATATAGATACACTAGCTGGAATGCTGAAAACTGTACTGCAGGCGGTGAGGAATCATGAGGACTCATGGCCTTTCAAGGTGCCTGTTGATAAAAACCAAGTGCCTGATTATTATGATCATATAAAATATCCAATGGGTAAGATTATTATTATTATAATTTTATTGGACTATAACTGTGATCAGTGTGAAATGAACTGCACCTCTAACCACTAGGCTACTGAGCTATAATTGTATTTACGTTTGTTTTCAGATTTAAAGACCATGGGCGAAAGACTTAAGGCCAGATATTATGTGTCCAGACGACTTTTCGTCGCCGACATGATGCGCATCTTTACAAATTGCAAAATTTACAACTCGCGCCAAACTGAGTACTATCAATGTGCGCTCAATTTGCAACAGTACTTTCAGACGAAAATGAAAGAACTTGAACTGTGGTAGAAATGATATCATAATATTTTTAAAACTATGTAGCCTGTATATTAAAAACAATAATTCTTTTAAAATGTTTAAATGGCATTATTTCTTTTTGTAAATTTATATCTAACTTTGTAGATTAATTTACAAAAAAACAACATTCCGGGAAAATGGATCGTGACCAAATTTGGTAATTGACTCGGAACTCGAGCTGGGACGACCCTGTGAACATTTGAGCAAAGTCTAACATCTAACCTAATGTTGTAACAGTCTATTTACAAGAAATGAAGGTGTCAAATTTTATTAAAATCATTTTTGCGAAAAATCAAAATCAGGGAAAGTCAAGTGATCATAAAGACTTGAACAAAATTCCGGGATAACGGCTGAATTGATCGCGAGCAAATTCGGTAATCGGCTGATCCCGTGAAAATTTTAATAAAATCGATTCACAAACAGTGAAAATATAATATAAATATAGAATAATATTTCCCATTGTTGTAACGTGGCCGCCCTATTAAATAAATGCGCGCATAACATATCTGTAGTTATTATGTTATTAATAAATTACTAAAATGTGTTAAGAACGCCAAAATGTTTAAAAATTACGGGCTACACTAGCGCCAAAAAACTTTAAATACAATTTTCATTAATTTCCTGACATGGCGGTGGCGCGAAACTGACGCCAGCGCCCAAAAAAACAGCGGTAAAAAGCTCGAAGTACAAGCTTTGTGGAGCTTCTGTCAGATGGCGCTGGAGTCGCTTACAGCGTCATCTATCATGAATTTCGCGAAGCTTGCGGTTCAAGCTTTTTACCGCCGCTTTTTTTAGCGCTAGCGTCAGTTTCTATTCTATGTGAACGCAGCTAGTAGTGGGCGGAGCTCTGAACGGATTGCACAACAAACGGCACACAACTTCACGCCAATTAGTAATGGTTGAAGTCTGTTGTCTGTCAAGTCGTAAATACAGCAATTTCGATGCGATTCTGCGAAATATGATTTTCCAGTGCGCGCTACCGCTAACTACGACCACCAGTAGCTTGCAAACCACACGGGAACGTTTCCAAGGTAAGCGCCCGCACCGCTGAGGCGCCCAATTTTCCACCACTGACGTCACAAATTAAACAATTATATTGTTGTCAACAACAAAAACAATTCCAATAATCCTCGGCAATCATTGCAACATTGGGCGTTTTTCATTTTAAATACCAGTAAGATTTTATTTGCAAACTAAATGGTACAGCTTTAGTCCTGTTTGTTTTAAACAATACATCAGTATTGGAATTTGGTAATTGGTTGCAGGGGGGCTAAAATAATAATATTCCTGGCAGTGTTGTTGTGATTATGACACATTATTGTTTGTCCTTGGTGAAGTGAGCATATTTTGAAATATTTAAAATCCCAATTATCTTATCTAAATATAGCTGCTATTTAGCAATATATTAGAACAATGTTATACATTAATTAATTAAAACAGACCTGATAACGAACTTTATTATCTGTTAAGTATAAGTTATTAACCTGATATTATTTTAGGTTTTCCATGACTGGTTGATTTGAGTGTGGAAAAATGGCAGGGTGCTTGGAGGTACAAGTGCCGGAACATGGATATCACCAGCTGAGTGTCACTGGTAAGTCTAATGATCTGATAAGAGGTGAAAGTTGCTGTTTGTTTTATTATAAAAAATGTAGGTTACAGATTAGATTTGATTGTTTTACAAGGCTGTTGTTTCTCAGGGGAATATTTTATGCAATTTGTATGTTTGAGGAAGTTGTTTTATATTTTTTATATGTTATTTAAAAGAGGAAAGAAAGAAAATACCAATGGTTTTTACTAAACTAGGGGCCAGTTATTATTAAAAGAACCAATCTCATATTTTACATAGATTTAGTGTTTTATGATATATTATTATGGCTTTTATTTTATTTTTTAAGCCTAACCCTATTTTATCATTAGGTGTAAGGGTGTATATTTAACTGCTTTATGTGTAGATTTTTGACCATCTTTTCCTGTCCTGTGTTATTCTGTCCTATGTTTGCCTCAGTCTTCGTCTGTAATTTTTCCTGTTATTCTAGTTTTCTATATTCTTGATAGTATTTCATCTTACATTCAGCATACATATTCAACCCACCTTAGCTGCCCTATCCTTTTCTGGTTTATTTGGTCTATTCATATGTTTTTCCTATAGGTTTCATTTCATATTTTATCTATTGTCATCCTGTTTTAAATTCTTCTTAAAAATTGTCAATTGTCATTTTTGGTATATCTTTATGATATATGATTTTTTTAAATATATATCAATGAGCCCTAGTATTTTAGCCAAATGTATGATGGTAAAAAAATTTGAAAGACTGTCGACTTATTGATTTCTGCCACCAGATAGAGTATCAGTCAGTATTAAATGGTTATAGTACTACCCAATTTACCATATTGTTAATTACACTAGTAAAAATTGCAGGCAAACTGATGCAGTCCTTCCTTTACTGCTGTGCCTACCCTGATAGTATACATAACATGTATCTAGAATGACAACTGTATTTACATAATTGCCTTGTTTAGTGCTGTAAACCACTACTTATTCAATACGGTGTATATTATGTTTTTGTTATACATATTTGTATTATTTATGCAAATGGAATACATTCATAATACTTATTTTCAGTGGAATGTGCTCATATAAAAGGCACAAGTTTTCTGAAACCAAGCCCATACTTAGAATTAACAATAGATGGTAGCAACCCAGTCCGCACAGACATAGTCAAAAACACCTCCCAGCCAAAATGGAACGAAACCTTCACCATTCTTGTCACACCTCTGTCCAAGCTGCATTTCAGTGTGCTGGACCACAACAACTTCAGGAAGGACACGACTGTGGGTGAAAAGATGTTTAGTTTGCACCAGCTGCTGCTGCACTACAATGGAAAGATTGAGAACCTTGAGTTGACAATTGATTTGATGAATGAGAAACAGAGTGAAGCGAGTGTTAAATGTGGGGAGCTGATTTGTTTGCTGAGTGGACTTAACATTGAGATGGGGAGGAACACGAATAAGCCGCTGACGCAAGCCAATGCTGCGGAGGGGGCAACGGCGGGGGCTGCTGTGGCGCATCGGAGTGTTTTTAATGGAATTCGCGCGAAGGTGCGGACACATGGTACCGAAAATGTGGCGCCGGTGATTAGAGTTTCGGCGGATAGTTGTTCGTCGATTGCCAGCAGTGGCAGTTCAAATAATTTACCAATAAGTAAGTAGCTTTTGATAGTCATCAAATTCACAGTTTAATGTAGAAACAAAGTACTTCCATCTATAATCTGTTCTGTGGAGAAGACACAATAACTTCTCCAACATTGTAATGCATATTGCAGAATTAGTGTTTTAATTACTTACAAGTATTTGTATGTAATATCTACAGATGATTAATTTTATATTTTATATATAGCCCTTTGGCAGAATTGCACATGATTAAATAAGTATATTTTTTTTTTATTATTAACAGGTGCATGAATTACTGAGTATTTTTTATTTCTTTTTACAAGTTATTTAATTCCTATTGTACAATGAGTTAGGTTTATTAGATGCATATTTTAATGACATTTTCCATCAGAAAAAATATTTGGTTCCAGGTTAACAGAAATGTCATATGCAAAAATATTTTTCAAAATTTATAATAGATGTATTTAATGAATGGATAATCCTATGGACAGTGGTATGTGCAAGAATTTATTCAGTACCTATGTACCATGCAGTCAGTAGGTCAACAGTATAGTGGAATTCACTGACACCAAACCCAATCTATAATAATGAAAATCATTTTATTAAAATTTCAAGCAATTTACCATTATGCCCTTTAATAACGTAATCCAAGAAGCATTTATAGAATATTTTATACAAAATATGTATCTTAGTATGAACAAATGTTATTTTTAGCGGGTCCTCCCCTAGGGGCGCCGTCTGCTGCAGTGGCCAACGGCACACCAGCCCAAGCAGACCCGGTGCAGGCCAGCGGTACCGACGAACCGTTGCCTGCTGGTTGGGAGATGCGATTTGATACCTACAATAGAAGATACTATGTGGATCATAACACACGATCGACGTCGTGGGAGCGCCCGCAGGCCTTACCAGCTGGCTGGGAGATGCGGAGAGACAACCGCGGAAGGATTTACTATGTTGACCACAATACTCGAACCACAACGTGGCAGCGCCCGAACACGGAGAGGCTCCAGCACTACCAGCAGTGGCAGGGACAGAGGCAACATATCGTGCAACAAGGTAATCTGAAAACGTCAGTTCGTGTTAAACTTATATATTTCATATTATATTTTGGTAGGTAACCAACGGTTCTTATACAATCCACAACAACAACAGCCTCCTCCTACAATGGCTGGAACTAGCGCTCCCGCCGAAGATGATGACACATTGGGGGCTTTGCCATCTGGTTGGGAAAAGAGAGTACAGCCAGAAGGTAAATATAAATCAAAATTTGTATTTACAGATACATTTAATTTGATACATTTAATTATTGTCTTCTAGGTCGTGTCTATTTTGTGAATCATAAAAACCGTACGACGCAGTGGGAGGATCCGCGAACGCAGGGACAAGAAGTTAGTGGCGAAATTGATGATGTTCCTCTGCCTCCGGGTTGGGAGATTCGGTTCACGGAAGACAATAAGCCTTACTTCGTGGACCACAATACCAAAACTACTACATTCGAAGATCCTCGGCCGGGTGCCCCCAAGGGCCCGAAAGGCGTATATGGCGTGCCACGCAGCTACGAGCGATCGTTCAGATGGAAAATCGGCCAGTTCAGATATTTATGCCAAAGCAATGCCCTACCCAGCCACATAAAAATATCAGTCACCCGGCAAACACTTTTTGAAGATTCGTACCACACGATAATGAGACTGCCAGCGTACGAGTTGCGGCGTAGACTGTATATAATTTTCAAAGGCGAGGAGGGTTTGGACTATGGAGGTGTCTCTCGCGAGTGGTTCTTTTTACTATCCCACGAGGTGCTCAACCCAATGTACTGTCTATTCGAGTACGCCAACAAGAACAACTACAGTTTGCAGATCAACCCGGCGTCGTATGTGAACCCTGACCATCTTCTATATTTTAAATTCATCGGGAGATTCATCGCTATGGCTCTCTACCACGGCAGGTTTATATACTCTGGGTTCACGATGCCGTTCTACAAACGCATGCTTAATAAGAAACTACTGATGAAGGATATTGAGAGTATTGATCCGGAATTTTACAATTCGTTGGTGTGGATTAAGGATAATAATATTGATGAGTGTGTACTTGAGTTGTACTACAGTGTAGACTTTGAGGTGCTAGGACAAGTGGTGCATTCTGAATTAAAAAAAAGTATGTGTGTATGATTGTTGGGGGAACAGTATTTATTTTTTTGGAATTTCAGGTGGTGATAAGGAAAGAGTTACTGAAGAAAACAAGGAGGAGTACATTACATTGATGACTGAGTGGAGGATGACTAGGGGTATCGAGCAACAGACCAAAGCGTTTTTGGATGGTTTCAATGAGGTGGTGCCTTTGGAATGGCTCAAATATTTCGATGAGAGGGAACTGGAGTTGTTGCTGTGTGGGATGCAGGAGATTGATGTGGAGGATTGGCAACGGCATACTATTTATCGGCATTATACGAGAAACAGCAAACAAGTTGTATGGTTTTGGCAGGTGAGATAATTTTCTCTATTTTTTGTTGTTGGAAGTGAGTATTTAAAACATATATGCATTCTTGGTGAATTGAATTGCTTGAAGCTGATTCATGGAAAATAAAATACTGTAGTAATTAATATGCGTTAATCGTAAAAAACGGAAAGCGCTTGCCATGAATAAGAAGATAATCAGGTGGCTTTGTGCTGGTCACAACCTTTCCACCCTCAAGCAGTAGTCCTGCATGAACAATAAAGAAGTAGCATTAGGTAGTCAGCTGATAGATAATTATAGATTGATCTAGTAGCTATTAATTATACATATGCCCTTTTTCTTCTAGTTTGTTAGGCAGGCTGATAATGAGAAACGGACGCGTCTCCTACAATTCGTCACGGGAACATGCCGCGTGCCCGTGGGCGGTTTCGGTGAGTTGATGGGCTCGAACGGACCCCAACGTTTTTGCATTGAAAAGGTTGGAAAGGACACTTGGTTACCGCGCTCGCACACGTGCTTCAACCGGCTGGACCTGCCACCGTACAAAAGCTATGATCAGCTTGTGGAGAAGCTGAACTATGCGATTGAGGAGACCGACGGGTTCGGACAGGAGTGAATACCCAGAACAACAAGTAAGGTATTAATTTAAAGAGATTTGGGACCGTACCTGAGCTGAAAAAAATATATTATATATGAACGTATTTATTTTACTACAACGTATTGTAAGATTTTTTCGGGCCTATGATACTTAATCCGCTATTATTAATATTATATATATTTAATAAAATGATTTTATTTATACTCGCTCACGATCTGTATTGCTTGTTTCTACAGTAGCCCGCAATTGATTTTCAGTATTGTTCTGTGCAATTATATTTTAAGTAATTTGTGATAAGAAATTTGATGGATACGGGATGGAAATTTTTTAAATGTTCGAGGAGAGTTTGTAAATATTTTAGGATTTTCCTTTTGATAGTTAAGCGTTGGCCATATGGTCAAGCCTGTATTAAAAAAACAATTAAGAAACCCCTTGGCCACAAAAACTCTGCAGATGTGCATTAATTTTATGATTAACTTTTTATCAAAACTAGCTATCAGACAAACATCACACTGGTGTTGGCTAAACCATTCTAATCATGAAATCCCTAATTTTTTTATTGGCGAAAATTATGAATGTGCTATAGGTGGCTCACACAAAATTACACTTACTTCATATTTATGTGTGAATATTTTTCAAATATTGAAAAAATACTGTAAAATATATAACAATATTATTACTTCTTTTAAAGTCTTGCTATAAACTTATAATTTATCTTCAATAAACGTTATAAACAAAACACAATTGCAATTTTGTAGGAACTAGTTGTGCATATTCCAATTTATAAATGTATGTTGCTAAATTGTCATTTTTCGCAATAGTTGTTTTTATCTTATTAATCCCATTGATGTGGCCAACGCTTACATTATACATTCCACACTATTAATCTGTACTGTAATGGAAAATGACTTGTTTGTATATTCGATCGCGGAATTGTAACTGTAGGAAAAACAAAACTAAAACCAAAGGCGCCTACCTGTGTTTTTAGTAATATCACTGTTATTTAATTGAAATGAACGCTGCAAATTGTTGATTCGTTTCCACTGCTATATTTAAAAATAGCTAATTGTTTTATGAGCTATAATTGTGTATTATATACTGTTTTCTTTGTAGGATATATAGTAAGTAAGTAATTGAGAGTGTTACTATGGAACAATAACAGAGCATCATTTTATTTTTAAATTTGTATATAATTGTTTCACTGTATTACTGTATATAGTAAATAAATAATTTTAAATTGAAATAATTGATTTTTCGAAAGCTAGTAGTGATATTCCTATAGGGTGAAATCACTGAGCTGAAGCGAATGCTACAAACCTTAACCAGATGATTAAGCTTCTAGCTATCGAGATACAGTTCAAAATGGTTATCAGGTCATAAGTGAGTGAACGTCATTTTCCTTCAAATACTCAATATCTACCGGGTTTTTCCTCAACTACTGTTCCATGCATTGAAATATATACTTTTTCACCACATAGGTTAATATAGGTCTGATTTTCGATTTTGAACTCATTTCAACATACTCTATTTTTGGTCTGGAAGAAATTAGCACTTTTTACATTATCTAAACCTGATCCCAAATTTACGTTAGCCTTTGGTCAAGTAGAGAAAATACCTCTTTAAAATTTAAACTCATGTTCACATTTCCAAACATCATTTTTAAGATCAGGATTACACGATTACGTGAAAAGTCGGTGCGTTTCTTTACTCTGAGAGAAATAATGATTTATATATTGAATTTGTCACTATTCTGGGCATTATAAAGATAGCTATTCATTCGACAGGGACTTTTTGCCTTGTGATTCTCCATGTATTGAGATGTCATCAAGGATGTAGAGAATTTTAAGGTCGACAAAAGGTCCACTAGAAACGCAAGTTATAATTTTTTATTGTAAAAAATAAGTTTTCTCCATATACATATACAGACAATATTCCCTGTAAGTCTTTGGTATTAAAAGGGTACACTTAAACCTAGAATAAATATAAAATCATTATGAAAATATGTACAAATTAAGGTTTTCGTTGATATGGAAATTTCTCACACGGGGACACCTTTACACTTATGAAACACCACACAAGTGTCCTTTGACCGTCAGTCAGGCAACGTTTCTAAATACTGCACGGGCTCCTTAATCTCCTTCGGCAGAAGATACCCATCTGCGTCCAGCAGGTCCAGTTTCGGCGTCAAATTCAATGGCGGCGGCCGAGGCAACTTCTTCAAACTATTCATCCGGCTCTCATTCTCCATTTTGTACTTGATGGGCCGATCCTCGAAATTAATAAAACACTTCTCGAGTTTATCGTAAATGTCGGTGAACCGAATCCGGTCTCTGGGCTCGGTTTTCCAGCAGCTCTGCATCAACTCGCAGATGAGCGTGGGACAGTCGTCCGGCGGGATCAGCATGATGCCTTGGAGGATTAGTTTCACCACCTCCTCGTTGGTGTGGCCGTAGTACGGTTGCTTGCCGAAACTGTAGATTTCCCAGAGGACGATGCCGTAGGACCAAATATCCGATTCAAGCGTGAAGCGTCCATACATCACGCTTTCAGGAGACATCCAACGGACGGGGAGGAGACGCGATCCACCAATCTGGAATTAAGACAAATTTTTAGGCTCAGGTCTTCGAAAATCAATAAAAATCAGCTTTCACTGTCTTTCAGAGGATTTCTGTGAAGTTAATTGTAAAAATCGGGTGGGATGATTAAACTCCTCTGAGCTTCTACATTTATTAAGGCTATAATTAAAATTACCTTGTAGTAGTCGCAAGTGTAAACATCCCGGCTCATCCCAAAATCAGCAATTTTCACCACAGGTCCTTGCGCAACCAAGCAGTTCCTGCAAGCTAGATCGCGATGCACGAATCTCTGCGCTGCCAAATACTTCATCCCGTTCGCTACTTGCAGGGCTATCGAATGCAGATCCTTACAGTCCAATATGGGCACTTGCGTTCCTTCAGGAGGATGTCGCGATTTCTGATTTCTCAGCACTTCAGCCAGGTCGCCGTGCGGCATGTATTCGAAGACCATCATTGGGTTGACGTTGGCTTCTTGAATAAATTTATGATTTTCGTCAGTTTTATGAAAATTATGTTTTTAGCCAGTGTTATAGATAAATTGATGTTATTTACCTCTAAAGACAACTCCTAACAAGGATAAAATATTGATGTGCTTGAAGGCGCTCATTATGTCAACCTCGCGGAGGAAATCTTCTTCGGCTTCGCGAGACGCTGTTTCTTTGAGGACCTTTATTGCGACCGTCTCGGCTTGGTCGTTCTCACCCAAAATTTCACCTGAAATTTAAGGTAATTAGAATTTTGTGAAATGTACACATATCAAATGTTAGCAAGACACAATTTAGATATGATTCTAATCACGAAATACACCTCGTTGTTTCTTAATTTCACGTAATTACTAAGAATTTTGATCGGTTGTGGAATAATAACGGAAAGTGATATGCACAAACGGGTTACGAATTTTTAATGAGTACCTTAAGCAATATTGATTTGTAGCATAAAATGAATTTTTAAATTTTTTATTGTTTTTGTAAACATTTCACCTCCAACCTTAGGATTATTTCTCGGTTTTCGCATGTCACGTTGAAAGTAATCCAAACAGACTGGGTATAATAGTGTTCTCGTATGGAAAGCCACCCTTTGAATCCAAAAATACAAACTAGAATTCGACACGTCAAACACTTACTGAAATACAGCCCGCAAAAGGCGTTTTTGAAATGGTAATTTCAAGCAATTTTTACGAACTTTGAAGGGTTGTAACACGAACACGGAAAGAGATATCCACAAACGGGTTTCGAATTTTTAATTAGTACCCTACAGAATATTGATCGGTAGCATAAAATAAATTTTTAAATTTTTGATTTTTTTATAAAAATTTCACCTCCAACCATAGGATTATTTCTCGTTTTTTTCGCATGTCACAGTTAATGTCCACAACGGGTTTCGAATTTTTAATTAGTACCCTACAGAGTATTGATTGATAGCATAAAATGAATTTTTAAATTTTAGAATTTTACGTGTTTCGTATTTTTAATAAATACCCTAAGGAGTATTGATTGGTAGCATAAAATGATTTTTTGAATTTTATTGGAAAAATTTCACCTCCAACCATAGGATCATTTCTCGGTTTCTCGCGATTACCGTTAAAAGTAATACAGGTAGCTTGGGGATAATACTGTTCTCGTATGGAAAACCGCCCCTGAAACGAAAAATAGAAACTAGAAGTCGATACGACAAACACTCACTAAGTACAGCCCAATAAGGGCGTTTCTGAAATGGTAATTTCAAGCAATTTTTTGGAATTTGGTGGGATTATAGAATGAAAATAGAAAGACGTATGTTCGTATGTTCTAATAAGCATCTTAAAGGCTACTAATTGGTAGCAAAAAAATTATTTTTTGTAGTATTGTTCTCTACCCCTTTGGTGATTTCTGCAAATTAAATAAATTTTGAATGTTTTCTTTGTATTTCATCGTCTTCCTGTCGCGGGATTATTAAATGCCTATTGAGAAATGCGGCACTAAACCATGGGACTAGACTAAATTAATTAAAATTTTAATTAAGACAGAGTTTGAAAATGAAAAACCGTAATAATTATACGTATTATATTATAGTTCAATTTCTCAGTATTATCTCGCACGTGCGCATCGGTCTGTCTATAGACAACAGTGTCCGTTTCAATAAAACATTGCTATGGAAACAGGCCGCTCCATTCAGGGTCTTTAATCAACATCAAATGTACCATCCACAGCGTTTTCGTAATGAGCCCTAGTTGGACACACGTACACGCGCCATTTGAATTATACATAACCGACCGCACGCGCGCATTTTTACAAAATCTACAATTCAGATTTTCAGAAAAATTATAACATGCGTGTCCAACATTTCAAAAAGTAGTTTGAGTAGCAATTTATAATTTCATCCGAAAGTTTTCAATATATGTTTTGACCCGTGCATTCAGAAAGTTCGCAAGCCGGTGTGAATTAACAAGCTAACTTTTCAAATTATCTAAAACTATATATATATTTATATATATATATATATATATATATATATATATATATATATATATATATATATATATATATATATATATCTGCTGGCCTTTTCTACCAGAGTGTGGTGTAAAGGTTAAAACTTAAATATAATAAACATTCTTTATGTTTGATTTTATTATCTCGCTAATTAAATATTATTAAATTACTCTCAGTTTCAGAAAATACTGAATAAAATGATAATATAAATGCAGCCGCTAATATTATTAAACTTTCTGAATGGCGTACATATAATAATCTGATAAGATGTTTGCACACGTGATGAGGTATTTGAAATGTGTCACATTCCAATTTCTGCCTGGATGTGTAATATTTCCATATAGATTTTTTGCTTGCTAAGCTTAGATGTACGCAATATTACACTACCGGAGTAATGTGAATACATTCAGTAATTCAATTTACAGCAGCGCAGAAAAGTTAAACAATAATGTTATTTTTAGAAAAATCCTGCTGGTTTGGAAATGTACGCAATAATTACTTACGAACTTTCACGGTGAAATAAAACAACTTTCACAAAAATTACCGGATAATGTTCTTAGCTACCAAATGGAATCAACACGCCTAAAGTTCTGATATAAATGTTTGTATAGTGCTAAATTGAGTATACGCAAATCCTCTTTATTAGGTGCCCTGATCATTTTAAGACCATCTCTGGAAAATGCCTGTTCGTCGTCCTTCGTCTGTTTGTGATATTTTTCCTCCGCGTTTTTGTAAAAATTCTAGATATATTTAAATAAAATTTTGTATGTGGCTATTATCTCATAGAACTCTTGATTGACGTCTTGATTCTTTTTTGGTGGAAATGCTATTGTATTTGTTACAATTCTGTTAAATGGCTATCAACCATTCGGGTCCTTCGGCCGTGCCTTGGTGTATGTATGTGCATGTGAGTGTTTGAACTTGTTTCTCCTAATTATACTTAATAATCGTATCCCATTAATTTCCTTATCATTTAAACGACTTCTAAATATTTACTCTATATTATATATATATATATATATATATATATATATATATATATATATATATATATATATATATATATATTTGTAAACAAAACTTTAGTCATTTTCAAATGCAGGTAAACGGTCCCTTAACTAAATTTTGTTAAAAAGGTCCAACCATCGCCGGTCTTGATCCTTGACTTTACCCCCCGAAAGTGACCCTCGGGGCTCGAGTCGCATTGTTATTCCGGACTGTTTACATTTTAAAAGCGGTCAGTTTTATTTCAGTTTTGATTTCGCCTTGCAACGGTGCAGTCGGACTGTGAGTATGGTCTTATTATCACGTTTCAACACTCTTAATGGGTTTCATCGGGCGCTCAAAACAATGCCGCGTGCCCGCGGTGTGCCCGTTTTGGGCACCCTGCCCGAGTTGGTTGTGGCTGGAGGTGCCACAAAGTTGCACGAGTACATTGACAAACGGCACAAAAAACTAGGGCCGATTTTCGCGGAAAAGCTGGGGCACGTAGACGCCGTTTTCGTTGCGGAGGCGGAAAGCGCGCGGGCGGTATTTGTGCATGAAGGAAAATACCCCGTACACATCCTACCGGAAGCTTGGACGCTTTACAACGAATTGTATGGGTGTTCACGTGGATTGTTCTTTATGGAAGGAGCCGAGTGGTTGCACAACAGGCGCATTATGAATAACTGCCTGCTAAAAGGTAATTTGGAATATATTAATGGGGCCGCCAAGGTGACCGCTGAAGATATTTTAGACAAATTACAAAGTCCAGAATTGGATTTGGATAAAACTTTATATCGCTGGTCGCTGGATACGATAGTGGCGGCTTTATTAGGGCCTGATGAATTCAAGCGTGATAAAATGTCGTACGATTCTACTCTTAACGAGCTTGCAAATACGGTTCATTTAATTTTCCACACGAGCGCAAAATTGCAATTGGTACCCGCTAAATTGGCAGCTGCATTAAAAATAAAAGCCTGGAGAGAGTTCGTAAAATCAGTTGATGATACTATGCATAAAAGTAACGATTTTGTTGAGGAATTGTTAAAAAATCCCAACCCGAAAGGACTACTCGGTATGATGATGGGTGCGAAAATGCCGATCAGTGATATAATTAAAATTGTAGTGGACTTGGTGCTTGCAGCTGGTGACACCACTGCGTATACCATGCAGTGGATGCTTTATATGTTTGCAAAACACCCTGAATATCAAAACCGCGTGATTGAGGATGATATTTTTCTAAATAACTTTTTAAGGGAGACTTTAAGGATGTACCCAGTGGCGCCGTTTTTAACGCGCGCGTTCTCACAAGACGTCACGTTTGCAGGATATCACATCCCTAAAAACACCTTTGTTATAACCAGCTTGTATACACTAGGACGGGACGAACAGTACTACGCAAACCCCGCTAGATTTGATCCGGATCGGTGGCTGTTAAAAACACCTGCAATGGCACAGGCCAGTCTACCGTTTGCCATGGGAGTGCGGCCGTGTGTCGGTAAGAAATTAGCTGAGGCGCAGTTAAGGGTAACTCTGAGGAAAATTGCGGAACGATATAGGGTGGAATTGAGTGATCCCAATGCTGTGATTGATATAGTTTTGAAAATGGTGGCGGTACCGTCACGGTCTGTGCAATTGAAGTTTATTGAGAGGCATGAATGAAATGATTTTAGTTTTATATATATTCTGTATTTTAAGTGTAAGAGAATTTATTAGTGCCATATAGAATGTTGCCATAAATGTATGTTGAATGACTACCTGTATTTCTGTCCCTAAGTAAAACAAAATAATAAATTTTCTCCTAATAAATCGACTTTATCAATAAAAGAGTTTTTTTTATAACATCAAACTTCGGATGAATTGTTGACAATTTGCATACACGTGTGAACAAACGAAATCCAACAACCACCCCTACGCAATCCAATTATATACAAACACTTGCCTTTGTACACCTTTCCGAAGCAACCTTCCCCGATTTCGCATAGGAATTGTAGCGTCTCCTGCCGTAGAATGGGCACCGTTGTGCTGGCGCTCGTGCATGCTGAATACTGGGGGTTTGGGGTGTACCGGTCCGCCACCAGCAGACTGCGTTTCAATACGATCGGCGAAGGCTATAAAACAAAAACAAAAAATATTAATAATTCCACAATAAAAATGACATTTATAATTTACCGATGCCGAACTCTTGTGTCGCCCCTCAAAACTTCTAGTCCGGCGCCAGATGAAACAAGCCGCGACGAACAGGATTGCTACCGCCACCACCGAGCCAGCAATGAGAAACTCTTGACTGGGCACCTCTTTTTCGGTGATTGAGGATGTTGATAGATGAATCTGGAATCAAAGGTTAGTTTTATTGCTTTTTGTTATTTGTAATGGCCGCTAGTAGTGCCTAGATTCCGGTTGCTTGCTGAGCGACAATTGTTTTATATCAAAGTTGGCTAAAGACTCGTTCATACAGCGAATTCTATTAAAACAAAAAACGGAATTTGTTGGAATTTCTGATTTCGAATTAATTTTGCATAAAAGTCTAGTGGTTCCATTTAATTGTCGTACAAATTGAATGTTACCAAATTGGCCGAACTGGGCTCTCTCGCCCAGGGGCCGTATGCGGTCCTTTAAAAATACAATTGATATTATGTTTAATAAAAAAATCTCTTTATGTTTTTTTAAATAATTGTATATTTGGGTCTTCCACTTCAAAATTACCAGTACTAGTACTCACCGGTATCGCTGTAGTCCTATTCCCAGCCCCCGTCTTGCTTTTGGTGTCATTCAATTGCGGCGGCAAAATATTCTCAATCGGTCTCGGATCGAGTGGCACTGTAAGCAATCAAACACAAATAGGAAATTTATTATGTAACAAGGACACTTGTGTGTATTACATTGAACAACAAGGGGCGTAATCAGAACGTTTTCATATGTAAATTGCACACAGGCACCGTTAAACGTGCTGCATGTTACTCTCACGTCCACAAATCAATCAATGAGTAAATTGGATTAAAGCCAAACCGACAGATGTTGTTTATTAAAAAGATTAAAAGTGTCATGTTTCGATAAAAATTAATCGTCCTGCGGCGGCAGGCGCCCGCCTACGCGCACAGTCCTCCCGGAATTGAAACGAGATGAGGTCGGTGGTAAGAAACGTACGTATTTGTGATTAATGATCTGCTCTGGACGTTGAATGCATGAATTATAAACGCGCCGTGGGCCCGTTCTGATAAATTTGTCGAACGTGCGCGCGGGGCAAGGACTACGCACACACGCTCACGCACCAGGAGTGCGGCACTCCCGGATGGAATGAGAATGCATTACGGCTTCAGTGGTATTATAAAAAATTATGATAAACACCTCCTTTGTAAGTTACAACTTTATTGCATAACCAAGCATGAAGTGACAGATTCATTTGGATTTTAGATAGAAAGAAACAGAGATAAATGGCTTTACAGGACATAGAAAACTCTTGTAATGTATTACAGAATATTTTGTCAACAATTAACGAATACTTTCAGCTGGGTTATAGTGCAATGGATTAATGTTTATGGCCCGGTGTAGAACTCGCGTTCTTTCATTTACCAGATTGTTTCTTATCTAAATGTGATTAAGGGCCGATTCTACAATTGACATTTAACTGGAGAATAAGGCTATTCGTGGAATAAATTTGACATATTGGCGTTAATATCTCTTATTCCACGAATAGCCCTATTCTCCGGTTAAGTATCAATTGTACAACCGGCCCTAAAAGAAAGAATTAATTAATAAATTAACTAAATGAGTGCAACGCCGGAGTTGTAACACAGCAGACCCGAGTTCAAATCTTGGTGTCGCGTTATTTTGCGTGTATTAAAAATACTAGTCAACCGAAATTTCATAATGAACGAACTCAATTGCTATATTGTTTATTCCGGGGGATGTTAACAGGAATAGTTTTGATGTCAGGAACCGCATCACAGAAGAGTTTGCCTATCCTGCGATACCTGAGGGTGCGATTGAAACGTGCACACGTTCGTAAGGAGTACTGTCAAAATCTCATACAAGTACTCAGGTAATTCTAAGTTGTTGTCAATTCAATCAATGTTTCCTTATTAAAAACACTAATAAGCAGACATTTGATCATTGAGCAGCTTCTAATTGTACCCACTTACCCAAATAACTCTATAAGTATATCCTATTCACAATGATTTTAAATCCTAGTTGAAAATCACATTCATGTTTTAATTTCATTGCGCTTACGACTGGTGAACCAGGAAAAGTAACCAGTTTTCGATATGATGAATGAACTTTGTCCGAGAAAGTATCTAATTTCTGGTAGTCGACCCGTGGGCGGCTAGGGAGCTCAATTTATTGGCTCATTTTCGCACTCAATTGTCGCCCATTCACGCTACAAAGGGAATTAATTAACCGGTACTAGGGAGTAATCGCATCAATTTATAATTCCATGCGCGTGTAGCTAATTAGGGGATGAGAATTATCACGTTGAGATAAGAGCGGTAACTAAAGGAGAGACGTCATCTCATGAGGTTCATTCTTATTTTAATGGGCTGTATGAGATTTGTTTAATTTAATTTTGAATAATTTTATAATAGTAGATTGTTATTGGGTGAAATATGATTTCACATATCATAAAGTTTTATCTAAAAACTTTATATGTGAATTTTATTAACATTGTCCATACATTTACATAAATTCACTTATTAATTCATTCATTCAATTCAATCATTTTAAGACCATCTCTGAAAAACGTTAGGGGTACGATGTTTGAGCGATCGCTAAGAACATACTGTATGTATAAAGAGTACACGATTCAAATCGATGGAATTATAACATTCACTCAAAAATTAAGATCAAAACTACTACCATCAAGCGTATAATTTTCTCAAAGATAGCGATCACCTTTGACAAATCGGAGGGTCAAAAATCGTCGATCGTCTATTGCTCAAAAATCGCACCCCTAACGTTTTCCAGAGATGGTCTTAAAATGATTGAATTGAATGAATGAATTAATAAGTGAATTTATGTAAATGTATGGACAATGTTAATAAAATTCACATATCATTAAGTTTTATCTAAAAAAATGTATTCGCACTATTACAATGCTTTGTACATACTTCATATAACCATCATAAATATATTCTTAATTGTTACTAAAATTAAATTGTCTGCAGTTGTATTTCACATTTGAAATCGAACAATTCTATTATATATTGTATTTGTGGTGTATTTTAGCGTTAACATTTCGCAACATTGATTTTCCATCGCTAGTAATTAGAGAATATTATTATCGTAGCGAAAATATTGACAAAGGGAAAGTATTTATCTGTTAATTCAAAGCGCGCCTGTTGACGATCGCGGGACGTTCCATTATTACCCGAATGACACACGAATTGATAAAAATATTTGATATGCCATTATGGTTTTGCAACGGACGCGATTGCTTTGTGCAAAATTTTATCTTAATTACACTATGACTGACGATACTTCAAAATGTCAACGTTTATTTCATCAATATTGATTAATTTGGTCCCATGATCTATAGATATATCCATTGCATTGCAAAATCTTATTCCATACAGACAAATTAATTTGTAGCAATACACGTTTTGTATTTGTTAGGACAGCGGTAGGTGGGCTACCATTTGCAGACTGGCGTACAGTTTTCCAAACAAAATTATGAGGTTCTAGGTCATAGCTGTGAGCTTGTTGTTATTGTTGTTAGTGCAAATTTCCGGAAATTATCAATTATGTGAAAGCAATTTTCACTGAAAAAAAAATTGATTGCAATTTCCAATGAGGCGATTCATTTACCTGTGTTCCGTGTGGGGCAGCGGTAGTCCTTTGTGGGCGGCTGCGAGTCGTGGGGGCAGAGGCATGTGAATGTATTGTTGTTGAACTGACGGCAGGCGGCGTCCGTTCCACACACGCCGACTTTGCAGACGCCTTCCCAAAATTTATATATTCTTTCTGAAATAAAGAGAATAAGACAATTAAGAACAAATGGGGAAATAATTAGAAATCAAAAGAAGAAAGGTAATCGTACAATGCATCGAGAAGATAAATGGCAACGAACAATTAAAATTCCCGAAATAACAAAATTTTCTGATAATCTTTTCATTGCCTTGTATGAGTTAAGATTCGTGGTAATCATAATATGTCCGAAATACATAAACTTTAGTAACATATCCTTCTTCTTCTTCTTCTCCGTAGCGCTACAACCCCGGGGTGGGTTTTGGCTGCCTTCACCACTTGTCTCCATCTAGGGCGGTCTTCTTGGTTTCCTGCCATGCGGTTAGGTCCACTCCTACATATCCAAACCTCAATATTTACATGTAATTCGTATGCACAAAATGTGTTATTGATTTTCATAAGAACGTATTCTTATAATTAAAAAGAATACTGTTGACGCTATTGATAAATTAAAATACCAGCTGGAATTACGGCGAGAGGTCGCGGTGCAGGTCGGATAAGCCCCCGATAAGCTTTGTTTACTACGCACTGGAGGAGATCGGGAGTGTTGACACGCGACCCCGATGGACCCATCAAAGTGTATTTTTGGATTGCCGTTTATCAAGCACCGATTTGTCGGAATCCATGAAACCCTGATAGCGTCGGCAGGGTAAAAACGCGTGCGTTTTAAACATTTCTGATTGTGATAATATTGGCGGTAAATCACGTTTACCAGATTTATGGGAAAGGGGAGGACTGGAAATTCAGAGTGAACACGAAAATTTGCAATGAAATTCACGTAAATATTTGTAAATATGAATAGATAGCGAATGCCAAATATTCGCATTTTTACTTGCAATTTGATGCTGTATATAGTTATAAAACCCCCTCTAGAAAAACGGGAGTGATTTACTTTAAATTAAAGGACATATGGTCTTTAAAGGTGGTAATTTCTTTATGTGTGTTGACTCTTAAACGCTTCCGTCGCTGCGATTAAAAGGCTATTATAGCCTGTTAGGAAGTGTGTACTAGATCGCGTCAAACATATGCGCCTCTTCGACTAATTGTTAAGCAAACAAACCGGGGCCCGCCAGGGTGTTCGATGTCAAACGGGGTGCCCGAAATAACGCCTGCTAAGTGCCACCGTGGCAGCACGAATAACATTGGCCTTTCACAGGTGATCGCGTTACAACGAGGAAGACTCTTTGCAGTTGTGAGCGAAAACTTTTTGCTTTATTATTTTAAGACAGTTCAAAGCATTTTCGCATACAACCAACAGCAGAGTTTTATTGATGGAGAGAAACGATTGTATGCATGTTTATTCGATATTTAGCTGCCTGCGTAATATTTTGTTCTCAGATACGTACTTTATTTG
Organism: Lordithon lunulatus; assembly: GCA_963942505.1. NCBI lineage: Eukaryota > Metazoa > Arthropoda > Insecta > Coleoptera > Staphylinidae > Lordithon > Lordithon lunulatus. Next base: position 64,944,397 of record OZ012667.1, read on the forward strand.
CTATAGAAAATTACACAGAGCAATTGAATAACTGTAGGGTGCAATAAAATATAATTGAACTACTTGACACATTAACAAATATACGATATTTAATAGCTGCGGCGTCTGGACGTTGAGGGTATAAAATAAAATGTCTATAAGCTAAACTAGGTGAAATTCCCATCGATCGACGGCGTATGATTTTTAATTGCTATGTCTCCAACAATGAATTATTAGTGATTTTTATTAATGGCAAAATATAATTAATTCTGTAACTATTGTAAAAGAGCTATACCTATTACTTGAAAACGCGCAATACTTCAATTAAATAATGAAATAAACATTAAAAAAAAACTCTTGTCGATGGGATTCAAGCCCGCGGCCTTCACTGTTGAACAGATACCATAGACACTAGCATAAAATACGTGATTTTAAGGCTACAAAACATTGTCTTCGATTTTATATTATAGGGATGAAACGATTTTTACCTAGTTTTACAAAGTAAAAGTTTCATTTAAGCTTTAAAATGAACTATCACAAAGTAGATGCAATATTTAAAATGTCTATGTTTTCTACTTCTCAGTTTAAAATTTGTTGGTAAAGATTTAGTATATTACAACAAAGTAACTAACTAATTTGTATGTACTCCTGATTTATTTTCCATTACAAAGACGCTCATTGTTTACACATGTAAACCGATATTAATTACGGTGGGTCATAAATTCTCATTTCATGCTACAAGAAAAAGAGATTTTTTTAACTGGCGCTCAATTAGGCGCTCGGCGTGAGGTAATTAATTTCATTCTCTTTTTCATGCAAGCACGGTTTTTACTTGCAGCCCACTCACTGCAGAGAAATAACAAAAAAACATAGGGAATTAATCTACATCAAGTGTTAAATATTTTATTTACAAACATATCGCATACTGAGATGACACATGTAACTTCCAAAAATAAATGGAGATAAACGCATTTTAAAGATTTTAAGAACCATTGACTACAATGTTGTCTATTATTTTTTTAAATAAAAATTTGGTTTATTCTAAACGCACAAAAAGGATAAAAGGAGCGATAAAATATACATGAGAATCAAAAACCTAAAAATTAATTTTGGAAGTTACGACACTTGTCATCTCATATTTCTTATTTGTCTCCCTTTATATATAATCTATACTTTGACTTCCAACGCTCATTCTTTTAATTCGACTATATCTTCACGAAATTTAAAATGCCATTACTTTGTACTTTTGTTTAATCGTATAATTATATAAACCAAAAAAAGCTTTATGTACAGAGCTTTCATTTCTAAAGCCGTGTAATTAGGCTAACTAAATTACCAGAGTTTTCTATACTCGTTAGTTAGTATGTATGAAAAACTCTGTTTAATAGTGTAAAGCTTGAAACTGTTGAAAAGTTATTTTCATTTCATTTCATTGTTAATGCATTCAAAAAATCATGATTTGTAGACACCTGCTTCGGAATAGAAAAACTGCTATGTCAATTGGTTAATCGAATGCAAATATGTAAAAATGTCTTAAAGGAGTGTATTTTGAAAAACAATAAGGAAGTTTCTACACCCCAATCATTGATTTTGTTATTTATTCTCAATACATAAATAGCAACTCTCTTAGCGGTCACCAGGGCTGTCACGAAGGGTAATGTTTACTTTACCTCGCAAAGGAATTTAATATTGCGTGAATGCAGGAATCCTAGTATTAAGTTACAACCTGTCCTTATTTCCGGACCAAATAAGTCTTGATTGTTATTTGTTGTTGTTTACTGGTTCGTTTCCAGGTAAGATGTAAGAAATATATTAGTTATATATCAATTATTGAACATGTGGCTATAAACTACGCAATTAATTAAATAAACCAAAAACAATACTGCAATAACGAAAAACGAAAAGTGAGGAACATATAATAATAGTATTTCGGGGCACTATTATTAGTAATCTATGAACAATGTACTAGAGAGTTTGCGTTCTTCCATTATAAACGCTATCTCTTTACATGCTTGACATTAACAGGGATTAACAGGGTTTATATTGACATAAAATAAGAATATACGCGGGAGAATTCAGGAATATTTATGCTCACAAAATAAAATATTCATCTGAAATTAATTTCATTATTTTCACTACACATTAAATACCTTATATTATTTAAATTTTTAAATTGACAATTTGTTGCCTGTAGAATACTAAAATGTCATGTTTCTTAATGATGTGTTTTTAAGCTGCTGGAGGGTCAAAAGGCGTAGTTATTTATGTTTTAAGCCGCCCCCGTCTTGTCCCATCGTGCATCGCAGGGTTTCAGGTAACGCGGAATCCCCGCGTGCGTTCTGTCTCACGCAGGTTTCCCACAATAGACTAGAGATTATTACGTACGGCTGCAATGAAAGATAATTTATAATAAAGCGGATTTGTCGTTAAATTTATGTTATCTTAGAGATGCCTAGACACAAATTAAGCTTCTTTTATTGGTATTATACAAGCCCTGTTTCATTGAAATTCGCCCACTCTAATTATAATCAATAATCAAATGAACGTCTGTCGCAAATTGATCATTTTTAATATGTTTCAATGGGAACTTGGTATGAGAAGCCGTGCGCTTTTATTAAAAGATTTAAGGATCCTCTAGCGACATATCTAATTTTATTCGATATAAGACATTATTAATATATTCAGATTCCCTTCTGAAATTGCAATATAAGAATTTAATCTTAGTTAATATATGAATTATAGTAACACGACGGCGTATAAATGAATAATCAAAAAATCAACTGTCCCGCCAACACAAAAAGGCACCTTAAACCTTACTGTCAGTCCTAGAACATTCAGTATTTGCTTCAATCCTCTTTTTATATTTATCAAGTAATCAATTATCTGGATAAACATCAGTATTCTCTTCATTCTATCATTGCTATACCTTACATGATAAGTAATACTGTCAATATTTTAGAATAACGAACATTTTAAACATGTCATCGAACAGTAATAATATCATTAATCTAAAATATTGACAGTATTATTGATCGTGTAAGGTGCCTTAAATACAAATACGGAATACAATTAGAAAAATGAGAAGTGTATGCTATTTATTTGAATTGACGATATTGTTCCTAACAACTTTAAAGGACATATTTTTGAATATTGATCTGAAACACGCCAATTTTCTATAAATAAATACTTAATTCACTATTATTAGTAGCACTAGGATATTTATATTTTATATTGAACGTATTTACAGAATAATCCTGTTTTCACTTTAGATAAAAAGTAGGGCATCAAAATGCCATTCATGGTTAAAAATTCTGTTAAAATATTTGCTCATGTCAAATTTGTATTTTAATATTAATTATTTTATAAATCAACACATGCATAGTTTTTTTCTTCATCTTTTGTAATTTATTAGAAAATGTTATGTGGTGGTCACATAATTTGTAATAAAAAAATTATGTAATATCATTGCAACCTCAAGAGAATAAAGTAATCTACACCGAAATTGTATATGCTTTACTTTATCTAATTAAAAACACAAGCATCCTAGAAGCAGTCGGACACAAAGGACATCATTATAACTTTTTTCCGCATTGCAATATTCCATATTTTGCAGAATAGAAGGCAACATAAAACTGTACACATATGTTAAACCTAATTAATGATTGTAGCGCGGACTAATTAATGCAGTTCATATATCGCATGAACAGATTTTCGTAATTGTATTTATGTTGTAATTTTCGTCCTGAAAATTGAATAGGTACAGTTTTAACTTTATTTGCAACGCATATACATATTATTGATTCCATATTTGCAGACATGAAAATACTAAAATGGGTTTTCCCATATATAAATAAATCTACGAGTTTGTTCCTTAATGAACTTATGCGGCTTTATAATTCTAACGCTTTCGATCGAACACTAACATGCATACGTTCAATAAATCCATAAGCAAAAGATATGTCTACATTTATGATATTTCAAGAAATTAAATTCAAACCCACGACGCGGGTTCGATCTCACCGGATTACTATTAAATGTAATTTCTATTGATTTATGTACTGTTTTTATTTTACTGTATATTTATTATTAAATTTCCCTGTAATGTAATCCAATGTAATGTAATGTAATTATTTTAGATGTAATTTCTTGGGATCCAAAAAATTATAATGATTATTGCTATTAAAAAGACAATATCAATATCAATTACAGAGAGTTTGAAAATATTTTAAAGGATGTAGATACATAATACACACAAAATAAAACATCAAAGTCACGTTCAACTCTTAAGGAGTCACATAAATATGCTACAAATTTAAAATATACCTTTTATTGCTGCTGAACTACTCAATTCAAATACTCCCGCAGTGAAATATCATGAAACTGACATCTAATTGATATCCAAAACGCGGCAGGTTGTCGCACAGCAATCGTCGACATTAAAGGTAAAACCGTTCAATGGAAAAACATTTTTCGCGCCGGTAATTGCTTGCGCGCTGCAGCTGAATAATAATTTGACCGATTACCGCGTTTCACTCAACGCTCTCCCCTAAATATTTACGTCAATCACTATTTCGGAAGTCAAACAGAGGCGGCGGCGTCCAACTGTTCGGTGTGCGGCCGACACTTAAAAAATATTTTTAAATAAACTATTTAGAGCCGAATTACGGGATCTGAAACATTTGGTGCGGACCTATTGTGAAACATTTAAAAGAAGAGTTTTGTTTCAATAAAAATTCGAATGATCAAACAAATACTATACTATGATTTTACTATATATTTAAGATATTAATATACAGAGTGATTTGACTTTGAATAAGCAGACCTAGTCTGTATCGTATTATATTCATTATATGTATGATATGTTCAGTATTATTGATGTTCATAAAGTTTATTATTATTATAAAGGGTGATATACGAGAGAAACGATGTGTAAAGACAATCATGGGACGGTATTTGGTTGGAACATATAAAACGCACCTTACATCGTTATCGTACAGTAATAGTACAGTGTCATTATTCTAAAATATTGGCAGTATTATTGATCGTGTAAGGTGCCTTTATCAGACCAATTTGCCTTTTTGCAAGGCCGGCCTGAACTTACAAACTAGACCCCCAAAGCTTTAGGTTGCAAATTTCGCAATTTATATATGGCTACAATTAAACATTGAATATTTCTTAAATTATTATAACACACAAAAATACCGGAATTCGCATATTATTATGAAATTCGTAGTATTTCCAGTATTTCCGTACTCCTTGTATTTCACATTATACACGATTATATAAAGTATGTAAGTATTTAATTTGTACAGTTGTTCTCGTTGAATTCCTCTGTTAAATTCATCAATCCTTTTAAAATTCATCTCCACGTTCCCCCATAAATACATTAATTTTATTAACTAATAAAATCTCTTGTTGTTTGTGCAACATCGACAATGTAGTTGCTAAATACCGAACGCTCTCGCTAGGAGTGCCATTATCTCTCGCGAATAACTCAAAATCAATTAACCCGACCGGCATTAATTGCAGCACTAAACGGCGGCGGCCGTAAACAATTCCGTTCGCCGCCATATTCGGCGGTGCACGTCCCGTTTTATGACTCCTGCGAGTGCGAGAGCGAATTTTTGCGGCCAAGCCGATTTTCGCAAACATGTTCGAAGCGAAAGCTAGCATGGACTAATTTTGAATTAAGCTTTGCAATAGATATAGATATTGTTCATGGAAATCCGGAGAAATTGAAAACCGGAGAATGTGATAATAGTTATCACAGTGTTAGTGGTATATAAATTCTTTAGGCTACATACAACCATCAATATAGACGGTTACAATTTTCTATAAAACTGCGAAATGATAACTTTTATCACGTTCTTCGATTTTTCTCTTTTCCGGATATTCATGCACAATATCCTCCTTGGCTCTAGTTATCAGCGAGAGTATAAACAATTTTATTTAAATCGCAAGCCGGCTGTCGCATGTGCGGAACGAAGCCGATCAAATTATCATCTGTTTGTTTCACAACGCTTCTTTTGACGGTATCACGCTCCACTGCCATAGCACTGGGCCGTCATTCATGCGGCCCGCCGACAGATCTCAGCGTGTCCATTGCGAAATATATGCGAAAAATAAATTGAAACGATCAAGTAGATTGAATATAGATGGGATGTGTCTCAGAGACAAAAACAGACAATTGAGGCAGTTAGTTATTTTGTACAAGGTTCATATGTTTATACATAGGGTACAATTTTTGATTGCTTTGCATCACAATGTTTTCTGCATTTTTTTTGATTCGATACATTTAATTGATGAATTTAGTCTTGAAAGGGCATAGTTTTGTTGATCTTGATTCATCCGCCCTCCAAGCTTACAAATGTTCCACTGTGATATTGTCGTCTTATATACATATATATATACATATATATATATATATATATATATATATATATATATATATATATATATATATATATATATAAATAGGTACATTATCATTATTATTATTTTTGTAATACATACTACTAATACATACTACTGTCGTCACAGTATACACAAAGTATTAATGAAATCGCGCCGCGATCAATTCAATATTTGTGAAGCTCTCCGGGTGCTTGAAAACGCGCACACCGATATGGCTTTATAAACGGTATCGTAAATCACCAGGGCGGCCTGTGATGAAAAGTAACTGACCTAGTAAATGTGTTTTTTTGCCCTCCCGAATACCGCGGCTGGTAGATAAAGCGCGATCGAAACGCGTGAAAAGCGCAGATGGCGGTCGTAAATGCGCGAGGAGCTTTTATGAACTTGAAGAACTTGAGGCGGTGGTACTAGGAGTAAACGCGAATAAAAAAATAGCTATGTGTGAGAAATTAAATCACACCAAAATGTTAGAAGATTTTGAAAACATTGCAGACATAATTTACTTACGTGTATACACGTATTGATAATTTAGTAACAATATGAAGGGTATTTTCTGTAAAGCTAGAGTAAATATCAGGGTAATAAAACTTCTCTGAGCGTCCCTCTCTCGCAGCGGATAAACCAACGAAGATGGACGTGTTTTCTCAAGGATATTGTATTTCGTGAAAAAAGTCTCAATTTATGCAAATTTGACAGGAGATATAACAGTTAATGTAACATATAGCAACAACAATTAATTACCTATATTGCGTACATTCCAATATTAATTGATAACTAATTTATATTCATATTAACCATCCCACCGAAATCCGTTCAGCAGCAAATTAAATTCTTGCACAATTAACTCAAGGGCCTCTCCTCTCAAATCGCCTAATAAGTGAAATTGGCCATCGCCCCTTCAGTACGTGTATACCTCGTAATTGCTAATAAAATTACACATGCGCATCGTTAATAAGTTTTGCAATAACATACAAAAACGTGTACATTATAAATACTCGTTAAAATAATATTAATCTGTGAACGTTTTAGTATGTCGGGTCTTGCTTTAACGTTTTACGATTTACTGGCGAATCAATTTAAAATAAATAATTAGTTGAATAATAGCGCTTTCGGCACGTTTTACTTGGAATTTCTGTTAGATACTTTAAATTTTCCGAGTATTTTAGGGCCTACAAATTGAGGCTTAGGGACTTTTCTCTAGCTCTTACCGTTTACACGCTACAACCCCCAGCATATCTGAAATTGATGAAATTTCATCGAATTTTCCGGTTTAAACTTGGTAGCATGTTTATTTCAAATGCTAGAGAGATGATTTATATATCAAAATGTAGAGTATTTCATGGCTTACAAATTGAGGCTTAGGCACTTTTCTCTAGCTCTTACCGTTTACACGCTAAAACCTGCAGCAGATGTGAAAATGATGAAATGTCATCGAATTTTCCAGTTTAAACTCGGTAGCGGTTTTATTTCAAATGCTAGAGAGATGATTTATATATCAAAATGAAGAGTATTTCAAGGCCTACAAATTGAGGCTTAGGCACTTTTCTCTAGCTCTTACCGTTTACACGCTACAACCCGCAGCAGATGTGAAAATGACGAAATTTCATCGAATTTTCCGGTTTAAACTCGGTAGCGTTTTTATTTCAAATGCTAAAGAGATGATTAATATGTCAAAATGTAGAGTATTTCAAGGCTTACAAATTGAGGCTTAGGCACTTTTCTCTAGCTCTTACCGTTTACACGCTACAACCCGCAGCAGATGTGAAAATGACGAAATTTCATCGAATTTTCCGGTTTAAACTCGGTAGCGTTTTTATTTCAAATGCTAGAGAGATGATTTATATATCAAAATGTAGAGTATTTCAAGGCTTACAAATTGAGGCTTAGACACTTTTCTCTAGCTCTTACCGTTTCACGCTACAACCCGCGGCAGATGTGAAAATGACGAAATTTCATCGAATTTTCGGGTTTAAACTCGGTAGCGTTTTTATTTCAAATGCTAGAGAGATGATTTATATATCAAAATGTAGAGTATTTCAAGGCTTACAAATTGAGGCTTAGGCACTTTTCTCTAGCTCTTACCGTTTACACGCTACAACCCGCAGCAGATGTGAAAATGACGAAATTTCATCGAATTTTCCGGTTTAAACTCGGTAGCGTTTTTATTTCAAATGCTAAAGAGATGATTAATATGTCAAAATGTAGAGTATTTCAAGGCTTACAAATTGAGGCTTAGACACTTTTCTCTAGCTCTTACCGTTTCACGCTACAACCCGCGGCAGATGTGAAAATGACGAAATTTCATCGAATTTTCGGGTTTAAACTCGGTAGCGTTTTTATTTCAAATGCTAGAGAGATGATTTATATATCAAAATGTAGAGTATTTCAAGGCTTACAAATTGAGGCTTAGGCACTTTTCTCTAGCTCTTACCGTTTACACGCTACAACCCGCAGCAGATGTGAAAATGATGAAATTTCATCGAATTTTCCAGTTTAAACTCGGTAGAGGTTTTATTTCAAACGCTAGAGAGTTGATTTATATATCAAAATGAAGAGTATTTCAAGGCCTACAAATTGAGGCTTAGGCACTTTTCTCTAGCTCTTACCGTTTACACGCTACAACCCGCAGCAAATGTGAAAATGACGAAATTTCATTGAATTTTCGGGTTTAAACTCGGTAGAGGTTTTATTTCAAATGCTAGAGAGTTGATTCATATATCAAAATGAAGAGTATTTCAAGGCCTACAAGTTGAGGCTTAGGCACTTTTCTCTAGCTCTTACCGTTTACACGCTACAACCCGCAGCAGATGTGAAAATGATGAAATTTCATCGAATTTTCCAGTTTAAACTCGGTAGAGGTTTTATTTGAAACGCTAGAGAGTTGATTTATATATCAAAATGAAGAGTATTTCAAGGCCTACAAATTGAGGCTTAGGCACTTTTCTCTAGCTCTTACCGTTTACACGCTACAACCCGCAGCAGATGTGAAAATGATGAAATTTCATCGAATTTTCCAGTTTAAACTCGGTAGAGGTTTTATTTCAAACGCTAGAGAGTTGATTTATATATCAAAATGAAGAGTATTTCAAGGCCTACAAATTGAGGCTTAGGCACTTTTCTCTAGCTCTTACCGTTTACACGCTACAACCCGCAGCAGATGTGAAAATGACGAAATTTCATTGAATTTTCGGGTTTAAACTCGGTAGAGGTTTTATTTCAAATGCTAGAGAGTTGATTCATATATCAAAATGAAGAGTATTTCAAGGCCTACAAGTTGAGGCTTAGGCACTTTTCTCTAGCTCTTACCGTTTACACGCTACAACCCGCAGCAGATGTGAAAATGATGAAATTTCATCGAATTTTCCAGTTTAAACTCGGTAGAGGTTTTATTTCAAACGCTAGAGAGTTGATTTATATATCAAAATGAAGAGTATTTCAAGGCCTACAAATTGAGGCTTAGGCATTTCTCTCTAGCTCTTACCGTTTACACGCTACAACCCGCAGCAGATGTGAAAATGATGAAATTTCATCGAATTTTCCAGTTTAAACTCGGTAGAGGTTTTATTTCAAACGCTAGAGAGTTGATTTATATATCAAAATGAAGAGTATTTCAAGGCCTACAAATTGAGGCTTAGGCACTTTTCTCTAGCTCTTACCGTTTACACGCTACAACCCGCAGCAGATGTGAAAATGACGAAATTTCATTGAATTTTCGGGTTTAAACTCGGTAGAGGTTTTATTTCAAATGCTAGAGAGTTGATTCATATATCAAAATGAAGAGTATTTCAAGGCCTACAAGTTGAGGCTTAGGCACTTTTCTCTAGCTCTTACCGTTTACACGCTACAACCCGCAGCAGATGTGAAAATGATGAAATTTCATCGAATTTTCCAGTTTAAACTCGGTAGAGGTTTTATTTGAAACGCTAGAGAGTTGATTTATATATCAAAATGAAGAGTATTTCAAGGCCTACAAATTGAGGCTTAGGCATTTCTCTCTAGCTCTTACCGTTTACACGCTACAACCCGCAGCAGATGTGAAAATGATGAAATTTCATCGAATTTTCCAGTTTAAACTCGGTAGAGGTTTTATTTCAAACGCTAGAGAGTTGATTTATATATCAAAATGAAGAGTATTTCAAGGCCTACAAATTGAGGCTTAGGCACTTTTCTCTAGCTCTTACCGTTTACACGCTACAACCCGCAGCAGATGTGAAAATGACGAAATTTCATTGAATTTTCGGGTTTAAACTCGGTAGAGGTTTTATTTCAAATGCTAGAGAGTTGATTCATATATCAAAATGAAGAGTATTTCAAGGCCTACAAGTTGAGGCTTAGGCACTTTTCTCTAGCTCTTACCGTTTACACGCTACAACCCGCAGCAGATGTGAAAATGATGAAATTTCATCGAATTTTCCAGTTTAAACTCGGTAGAGGTTTTATTTGAAACGCTAGAGAGTTGATTTATATATCAAAATGAAGAGTATTTCAAGGCCTACAAATTGAGGCTTAGGCACTTTTCTCTAGCTCTTACCGTTTACACGCTACAACCCGCAGCAGATGTGAAAATGATGAAATTTCATCGAATTTTCCAGTTTAAACTCGGTAGAGGTTTTATTTCAAACGCTAGAGAGTTGATTTATATATCAAAATGAAGAGTATTTCAAGGCCTACAAATTGAGGCTTAGGCACTTTTCTCTAGCTCTTACCGTTTACACGCTACAACCCGCAGCAGATGTGAAAATGATGAAATTTCATCGAATTTTCCAGTTTAAACTCGGTAGAGGTTTTATTTCAAACGCTAGAGAGTTGATTTATATATCAAAATGAAGAGTATTTCAAGGCCTACAAATTGAGGCTTAGGCACTTTTCTCTAGCTCTTACCGTTTACACGTTACAACCCGCAGCAGATGTGAAAATGACGAAATTTCATTGAATTTTCGGGTTTAAACTCGGTAGAGGTTTTATTTCAAATGCTAGAGAGTTGATTCATATATCAAAATGAAGAGTATTTCAAGGCCTACAAATTGAGGCTTAGGCACTTTTCTCTAGCTCTTACCGTTTACACGCTACAACCCGCAGCAGATGTGAAAATGACGAAATTTCATTGAATTTTCGGGTTTAAACTCGGTAGAGGTTTTATTTCAAACGCTAGAGAGTTGATTTATATATCAAAATGAAGAGTATTTCAAGGCCTACAAATTGAGGCTTAGGCACTTTTCTCTAGCTCTTACCGTTTACACGCTACAACCCGCAGCAGATGTGAAAATGATGAAATTTCATCGAATTTTCCAGTTTAAAGTCGGTAGAGGTTTTATTTCAAACGCTAGAGAGTTGATTTATATATCAAAATGAAGAGTATTTCAAGGCCTACAAATTGAGGCTTAGGCGCTTTTCTCTAGCTCTTACCGTTTACACGCTACAACCCGCAGCAGATGTGAAAATGATGAAATTTCATCGAATTTTCCAGTTTAAACTCGGTAGAGGTTTTATTTCAAACGCTAGAGAGTTGATTTATATATCAAAATGAAGAGTATTTCAAGGCCTACAAATTGAGGCTTAGGCGCTTTTCTCTAGCTCTTACCGTTTACACGCTACAACCCGCAGCAGATGTGAAAATGACGAAATTTCATCGAATTTTCGGGTTTAAACTCGGTAGAGGTTTTATTTCAAATGCTAGAGAGTTGATTTATATATCAAAATGAAGAGTATTTCAAGGCCTACAAATTGAGGCTTAGGCACTTTTCTCTAGCTCTTACCGTTTACACGCTACAACCCGCAGCAGATGTGAAAATGACGAAATTTCATTGAATTTTCGGATTTAATCTCGGTAGAGGTTTTATTTCAAACGCTAGAGAGTTGATTTATATATCAAAATGAAGAGTATTTCAAGGCCTACAAATTGAGGCTTAGGCACTTCTCTCTAGCTCTTACCGTTTACACGCTACAACCCGCAGCAGATGTGAAAATGATGAAATTTCATCGAATTTTCCAGTTTAAACTCGGTAGAGGTTTTATTTCAAACGCTAGAGAGTTGATTTATATATCAAAATGAAGAGTATTTCAAGGCCTACAAATTGAGGCTTAGGCACTTTTCTCTAGCTCTTACCGTTTACACGCTACAACCCGCAGCAGATGTGAAAATGACGAAATTTCATTGAATTTTCGGATTTAAACTCGGTAGAGGTTTTATTTCAAACGCTAGAGAGTTGATTTATATATCAAAATGAAGAGTATTTCAAGGCCTACAAATTGAGGCTTAGGCACTTTTCTCTAGCTCTTACCGTTTACACGCTACAACCCGCAGCAGATGTGAAAATGACGAAATTTCATCGAATTTTCGGGTTTAAACTCGGTAGAGGTTTTATTTCAAATGCTAGAGAGTTGATTTATATATCAAAATGAAGAGTATTTCAAGGCCTACAAATTGAGGCTTAGGCACTTTTCTCTAGCTCTTACCGTTTACACGCTACAACCCGCAGCAGATGTGAAAATGACGAAATTTCATTGAATTTTCGGATTTAATCTCGGTAGAGGTTTTATTTCAAAC